>CP142456.1:80983421-81498421 GCA_038049695.1 Cinnamomum chago
TTTCCTCCCCTCCGAGAGGAGGAAAACCGGAAATTGCAGGTAAACCGTGGCGGAAATATTGAAAACCGATTTTGTCGCCTTTTCTTTCCTCCTTTTATGATAATTTGAAATGAAAAGGCATTGCGACTTTATTTGGACACTCACTAACCTTTACCGCTGCTGGAATCGGCGGTAAACTCGCATTTCCCAGTTTTCCTCCTCTGTGAGAGGAGGAAAACTGGAAACTGCAGGTATACCGCGGATACTTACGGCGGAAATCTCGAAAACCCATTTTTTAGCCTTTTTTTTCCTTCCTTTCCTTTATTGTGGGTCACGGGTCGGGGCTTGGTTCACAAAATGATGGATGGACATGTGTGAATAACAATTGGATGAAATAATATCAAATCACAATAAACACACAATAAATCGTAAATTCATTTTACTGTTGAAGTGAAGTAAATGGTCAATATAAGAGAGAACAAAATTTAGGATGTGGTAGAATCAAAAGGTGAGAGAGCAGCATTTTTATTTCATCTCTTAAAAAGGATAGTGTTTTCTATGTTTGTAAGTGAGCTCATGGATTGGGCTTTGGGTATGGGGTTCAGTTATTAACAGATGGGCCATGCTCGGGTTGTTTATTATTTATTTTCACTTAGTGCTTGAGAGCCGGAATCCCCGTTCGGCCGAGATATATATATAGATACATTTATGAGGGAAGGTGGGAGCAGTGATGCGAGGACTCAAACCCATGACCTCTCACAGCTGAGCTGGCGTACGACTAGGGATAAAAATGGGTCCCCGATTCTCCGATTACGCGCAGGTTTCGACCCGTTAAAACCGGGTCTGCATCCTTAATAATGCCCCGATAAGTAAATGGGTTCGGGTCCGGTTCCATCTTGGTTCAGACCCGTGGACCCGATACCCAACATATTACCTCAATTTTCTGAAATCTCTCCTTAAATAAATTTTTTTTTAACATCATTCTCTCCCTAGACCCGGACCTGGATTTACACCCGTCTCATGTATTGTTCTGGGTTCGGTTCCAGAGACATGGAATCGGTTCCGAAACGGTTCCGGGTCCGGATCCGGTTCCACCTTCTCTCTCTTATTTCACCTGTTACGTAGCCCATGCGTTGAACATCGTTTTTGCTCGTCCTAAAGTGAGAATACAGCCCATGACTATTATGTATGTGTTTGAGTATCTCATTGCCATGCACAACCTAAATTTCCCGAGATATCTCCGCACTAAATACATCTTTGGTTCTACGAAATTATTCACACTTCAATACAAGGTGCAGAATTGTAACCATAATAAACCAAAGATCCTAATATCTACGATCGAGATTGTACGTGAAACCAGCAGAACCTTCATTTCAACCGGACGGAAAAAAAAAGCCTATACTCGCAAACATTTAGGGTTCCAATCGGGTTTCCGATTACACAGAAGTTCCGACCCGTAAAAAACCGGGTCTGGAACCTATTTTCGGTTCCGCTTCATAAACGGGTCCGGGTCCAGAACCTAATTTAGGTCCCGTTTGATAAATGGGTCCGGGTATAAATAGGTTCCGACCTGCGGACCCGGAACCCGGCATATGAGCATTTGATATTGCAAATTGTACCTAAAAATTAACTTTTTCGAGACATTTTTACGTACAATACTAGCGGTAGTGGACTTGACTCACTATTATAAACTGAATGGTGTGCTTGTTTTAGGAAACATGAAGAATAAAGATAAATTAGAATCGATTTTGGAACAGGATTTCTGTCCTCTAGGTAGAACCGAATCTCGGTTTTCCTATTGAAGCCCGGTCTGGAACCAACTAAACAAGTTGCTGGACAAAACCGGATTCAGAACCGGAACCGTTATTCAAAAACTGGTCCGAGTCCCCTATGGTTCCGATCCGGAACCGTTCCGTATGCAGCCCTGCGAACATCACTGCCTTTCTGTGCAAGTAAGCGACCGTGTGGGTTTTGCTGCGGTCCTTAAATAGTTATCGAGCTTGATTTGACCAGTTCCATCAGTCGTTCCGCTTTCTGGTTAGGTCCAGAGAGTTTCCAAATCTAAGCATGTCAGCAAAAATAAAGCTGAGATGTTGATTACAGGATTGCAAAAGCTTTTGTGTCAATGCTCTAGATTAGATACGTGATAACACTCAATGCTTTTAAATTTTCTTTCCCAGATGTGCTCTCTTAAGGGCCCCTCTGTATGCTTGGAATTGAGTTTTTGAGAATTTATTATCAAGTGAATCACGCCGATGATCATTAAAGACTACGAGTGAAGAAAGATTTAAGGATGGAGTTGTAGACCGGAGCAAATTACTTTAATAGAGTGATATCTCGTATTTTATTCTTTAATTATTGGGTTGATATTTGATGTCCACTTATATATTTCTACTTTTATTCATGGGGAAGCATGTATGTTAGAAAGACTAGAAATTGATTTCAACACGTGTCAATTGCCAAAGTCAGCTTTTGTGATTTTTTCTTTCTATTCATATCATATGGGGGTTCGTTAGACATGGGCTACAAGAAAAAACACAACTGTCGATTCTTTCAATCTATTTTATGTTAATTAGAAATGGAAAGGCCTTGCGACTTTATTTGAACATTCACTCAGCTTTACCGCTGCTGGAATCGGCGGTAAACTCGTTACTTTCCAGATTTCCTCCCCTCCGAGAGGAGGAAAACCGGAAATTGCAGGTAAACCGTGGCGGAAATATTGAAAACCGATTTTGTCGCCTTTTCTTTCCTCCTTTTATGATAATTTGAAATGAAAAGGCACTGCGACTTTATTTGGACACTCACTAACCTTTACCGCTGCTGGAATCGGCGGTAAACTCGCATTTCCCAGTTTCCTCCTGTGTGAGAGGAGGAAAACTGGAAAATGCAGGTATACCGCGGATACTTACGGCGGAAATCTCGAAAACCCATTTTTTAGCCTTTTTTTTCCTTCCTTTCCTTTATTGTGGGTCACGGGTCGGGGCTTGGTTCACAAAATGATGGATGGACATGTGTGAATAACAATTGGATGAAATAATATCAAATCACAATAAACACACAATAAATCGTAAATTCATTTTACTGTTGAAGTGAAGTAAATGGTCAATATAAGAGAGAACAAAATTTAGGATGTGGTAGAATCAAAAGGTGAGAGAGCAGCATTTTTATTTCTTCTCTTAAAAAGGATAGTGTTTTCTATGTTTGTAAGTGAGCTCATGGATTGGGCTTTGGGTATGGGGTTCAGTTATTAACAGATGGGCCATGCTCGGGTTGTTTATTATTTATTTTCACTTAGTGCTTGAGAGCCGGAATCCCCGTTCGGCCGAGATATATATATAGATATATTTATGAGGGAAGGTGGGAGCAGTGATGCGAGGACTCAAACCCATGACCTCTCACAGCTGAGCTGGCGTACGACTAGGGATAAAAATGGGTCCCCGATTCTCCGATTACGCGCAGGTTCCGACCCGTTAAAACCGGGTCTGCGTCCTTAATAATGCCCCGATAAGTAAATGGGATCGGGTCCGGTTCCACCTTGGTTCAGACCCGTGGACCCGATACCCAACATATTACCTCAATTTTCTGAAATCTCTCCTTAAATAAAATTTTTTTTAACATCATTCTCTCCCTAGACCCGGACCTGGATTTACACCCGTCTCATGTATTGTTCTGGGTTCGGTTCCAGAGACATGGAATCGGTTCCGAAACGGTTCCGGGTCCGGATCCGGTTCCACCTTCTCTCTCTTATTTCACCTGTTACGTAGCCCATGCGTTGAACATCGTTTTTGCTCGTCCTAAAGTGAGAATACAGCCCATGACTATTATGTATGTGTCTGAGTATCTCATTGCCATGCACAACCTAAATTTCCCGAGATATCTCCGCACTAAATACATCTTTGGTTCTACGAAATTATTCACACTTCAATACAAGGTGTAGAATTGTAACCATAATAAACCAAAGATCCTAATATCTACGATCGAGATTGTACGTGAAACCAGCAGAACCTTCATTTCAACCGGACGGAAAAAAAAAGCCTATACTCGCAAACATTTAGGGTTCCAATCGGGTTTCCGATTACACAGAAGTTCCGACCCGTAAAAAACCGGGTCTGGAACCTATTTTCGGTTCCGCTTCATAAACGGGTCCGGGTCCAGAACCTAATTTAGGTCCCGTTTGATAAATGGGTCCGGGTATAAATAGGTTCCGACCTGCGGACCCGGAACCCGGCATATGAGCATTTGATATTGCAAATTGTACCTAAAAATTAACTTTTTCGAGACATTTTTACGTACAATACTAGCGGTAGTGGACTTGACTCACTATTATAAACTGAATGGTGTGCTTGTTTTAGGAAACATGAAGAATAAAGATAAATTAGAATCGATTTTGGAACAGGATTTCTGTCCTCTAGGTAGAACCGAATCTCGGTTTTCCTATTGAAGCCCGGTCTGGAACCAACTAAACAAGTTGCTGGACAAAACCGGATTCAGAACCGGAACCGTTATTCAAAAACTGGTCCGAGTCCCCTATGGTTCCGATCCGGAACCGTTCCGTCTGCAGCCCTGAGAACATCACTGCCTTTCTGTGCAAGTAAGCGACCGTGTGGGTTTTGCTGCGGTCCTTAAATAGTTATCGAGCTTGATTTGACCAGTTCCATCAGTCGTTCCGCTTTCTGGTTAGGTCCAGAGAGTTTCCAAATCTAAGCATGTCAGCAAAAATAAAGCTGAGATGTTGATTACAGGATTGCAAAAGCTTTTGTGTCAATGCTCTAGATTAGATACGTGATAACACTCAATGCTTTTAAATTTTCTTTCCCAGATGTGCTCTCTTAAGGGCCCCTCTGTATGCTTGGAATTGAGTTTTTGATAATTTATTATCAAGTGAATCACGCCGATGATCATTAAAGACTACGAGTGAAGAAAGATTTAAGGATGGAGTTGTAGACCGGAGCAAATTACTTTAATAGAGTGATATCTCGTATTTTATTCTTTAATTATTGGGTTGATATTTGATGTCCATTTATATATTTCTACTTTTATTCATGGGGAAGCATGTATGTTAGAAAGACTAGAAATTGATTTCAACACGTGTCAATTGCCAAAGTCAGCTTTTGTGATTTTTTCTTTCTATTCATATCATATGGGGGTTCGTTAGACATGGGCTACAAGAAAAAACACAACTGTCGATTCTTTCAATCTATTTTATGTTAATTAGAAATGGAAAGGCCTTGCGACTTTATTTGAACATTCACTCAGCTTTACCGCTGCTGGAATCGGCGGTAAACTCGTTACTTTCCAGATTTCCTCCTCTCCGAGAGGAGGAAAACCGGAAATTACAGGTAAACCGTGGCGGAAATATTGAAAACCGATTTTGTAGCCTTTTCTTTCCTCCTTTTATGATAATTTGAAATGAAAAGGCATTGCGACTTTATTTGGACACTCACTAACCTTTACCGCTGCTGGAATCGGCGGTAAACTCGCATTTCCCAGTTTTCCTCCTCTGTGAGAGGAGGAAAACTGGAAACTGCAGGTATACCGCGGATACTTACGGCGGAAATCTCGAAAACCCATTTTTTAGCCTTTTTTTTCCTTCCTTTCCTTTATTGTGGGTCACGGGTCGGGGCTTGGTTCACAAAATGATGGATGGACATGTGTGAATAACAATTGGATGAAATAATATCAAATCACAATAAATCGTAAATTAATTTTACTGTTGAAGTGAAGTAAATGGTCAATATTAGAGAGAACAAAATTTAGGATGTGGTAGAATCAAAAGGTGAGAGAGCAGCATTTTTATTTCTTCTCTTAAAAAGGATAGTGTTTTCTATGTTCGTAAGTGAGCTCATGGATTGGGCTATGGGTATGGGGTTCGGTTATTAACAGATGGGCCATGCTCGGGTTGTTTATTATTTATTTGCACTTAGTGCTTGAGAGCCGGAATCCCCGTTCGGCCGAGATATATATAGATATATTTATGAGGGAAGGTTGGAGCAGTGATGCGAGGACTCAAACCCATGACCTCTCACAGCTGAGCTGGCGTACGACTAGGGATAAAAATGGGTCCCCGATTCTCCGATTACGCGTAGGTTCCGACCCGTTAAAACCGGGTCTGCGTCCTTAATAATGCCCCGATAAGTAAATGGGTTCGGGTCCGGTTCCACCTTGGTTCAGACCCGTGGACCCGATACCCAACATATTACCTCAATTTTCTGAAATCTCTCCTGAAATAATTTCTTTTTAACATCATTCTCTCCCTAGACCCGGACCTGGATTTACACCCGTCTCATGTATTGTTCTGGGTTCGGTTCCAGAGACATGGAATCGGTTCCGAAACGGTTCCGGGTCCGGATCCGGTTCCACCTTCTCTCTCTTATTTCACCTGTTACGTAGCCCATGCGTTGAACATCGTTTTTGCTCGTCCTAAAGTGAGAATACAGCCCATGACTATTATGTATGTGTCTGAGTATCTCATTGCCATGCACAACCTAAATTTCCCGAGATATCTCCGCACTAAATACATCTTTGGTTCTACGAAATTATTCACACTTCAATACAAGGTGCAGAATTGTAACCATAATAAACCAAAGATCCTAATATCTACGATCGAGATTGTACGTGAAACCAGCAGAACCTTCATTTCAACCGGACGGAAAAAAAAAGCCTATACTCGCAAACATTTAGGGTTCCAATCGGGTTTCCGATTACACAGAAGTTCCGACCCGTAAAAAACCGGGTCTGGAACCTATTTTCGGTTCCGCTTCATAAACGGGTCCGGGTCCAGAACCTAATTTAGGTCCCGTTTGATAAATGGGTCCGGGTATAAATAGGTTCCGACCTGCGGACCCGGAACCCGGCATATGAGCATTTGATATTGCAAATTGTACCTAAAAATTAACTTTTTCGAGACATTTTTACGTACAATACTAGCGGTAGTGGACTTGACTCACTATTATAAACTGAATGGTGTGCTTGTTTTAGGAAACATGAAGAATAAAGATAAATTAGAATCGATTTTGGAACAGGATTTCTGTCCTCTAGGTAGAACCGAATCTCGGTTTTCCTATTGAAGCCCGGTCTGGAACCAACTAAACAAGTTGCTGGACAAAACCGGATTCAGAACCGGAACCGTTATTCAAAAACTGGTCCGAGTCCCCTATGGTTCCGATCCGGAACCGTTCCGTCTGCAGCCCTGAGAACATCACTGCCTTTCTGTGCAAGTAAGCGACCGTGTGGGTTTTGCTGCGGTCCTTAAATAGTTATCGAGCTTGATTTGACCAGTTCCATCAGTCGTTCGGCTTTCTGGTTAGGTCCAGAGAGTTTCCAAATCTAAGCATGTCAACAAAAATAAAGCTGAGATGTTGATTACAGGATTGCAAAAGCTTTTGTGTCAATGCTCTAGATTAGATACGTGATAACACTCAATGCTTTTAAATTTTCTTTCCCAGATGTGCTCTCTTAAGGGCCCCTCTGTATGCTTGGAATTGAGTTTTTGAGAATTTATTATCAAGTGAATCACGCCGATGATCATTAAAGACTACGAGTGAAGAAAGATTTAAGGATGGAGTTGTAGACCGGAGCAAATTACTTTAATAGAGTGATATCTCGTATTTTATTCTTTAATTATTGGGTTGATATTTGATGTCCATTTATATATTTCTACTTTTATTCATGGGGAAGCATGTATGTTAGAAAGACTAGAAATTGATTTCAACACGTGTCAATTGCCAAAGTCAGCTTTTGTGATTTTTTCTTTCTATTCATATCATATGGGGGTTCGTTAGACATGGGCTACAAGAAAAAACACAACTGTCGATTCTTTCAATCTATTTTATGTTAATTAGAAATGGAAAGGCCTTGCGACTTTATTTGAACATTCACTCAGCTTTACCGCTGCTGGAATCGGCGGTAAACTCGTTACTTTCCAGATTTCCTCCTCTCCGAGAGGAGGAAAACCGGAAATTGCAGGTAAACCGTGGCGGAAATATTGAAAACCGATTTTGTAGCCTTTTCTTTCCTCCTTTTATGATAATTTGAAATGAAAAGGCATTGCGACTTTATTTGGACACTCACTAACCTTTACCGCTGCTGGAATCGGCGGTAAACTCGCATTTCCCAGTTTTCCTCCTCTGTGAGAGGAGGAAAACTGGAAACTGCAGGTATACCGCGGATACTTACGGCGGAAATCTCGAAAACCCGTTTTTTAGCCTTTTTTTTCCTTCCTTTCCTTTATTGTGGGTCACGGGTCGGGGCTTGGTTCACAAAATGATGGATGGACATGTGTGAATAACAATTGGATGAAATAATATCAAATCACAATAAATCGTAAATTAATTTTACTGTTGAAGTGAAGTAAATGGTCAATATAAGAGAGAACAAAATTTAGGATGTGGTAGAATCAAAAGGTGAGAGAGCAGCATTTTTATTTCTTCTCTTAAAAAGGATAGTGTTTTCTATGTTCGTAAGTGAGCTCATGGATTGGGCTATGGGTATGGGGTTCGGTTATTAACAGATGGGCCATGCTCGGGTTGTTTATTATTTATTTGCACTTAGTGCTTGAGAGCCGGAATCCCCGTTCGGCCGAGATATATATAGATATATTTATGAGGGAAGGTTGGAGCAGTGATGCGAGGACTCAAACCCATGACCTCTCACAGCTGAGCTGGCGTACGACTAGGGATAAAAATGGGTCCCCGATTCTCCGATTACGCGCAGGTTCCGACCCGTTAAAACCGGGTCTGCGTCCTTAATAATGCCCCGATAAGTAAATGGGTTAGGGTCCGGTTCCACCTTGGTTCAGACCCGTGGACCCGATACCCAACATATTACCTCAATTTTCTGAAATCTCTCCTGAAATAATTTCTTTTTAACATCATTCTCTCCCTAGACCCGGACCTGGATTTACACCCGTCTCATGTATTGTTCTGGGTTCGGTTCCAGAGACATGGAATCGGTTCCGAAACGGTTCCGGGTCCGGATCCGGTTCCACCTTCTCTCTCTTATTTCACCTGTTACGTAGCCCATGCGTTGAACATCGTTTTTGCTCGTCCTAAAGTGAGAATACAGCCCATGACTATTATGTATGTGTCTGAGTATCTCATTGCCATGCACAACCTAAATTTCCCGAGATATCTCCGCACTAAATACATCTTTGGTTCTACGAAATTATTCACACTTCAATACAAGGTGCAGAATTGTAACCATAATAAACCAAAGATCCTAATATCTACGATCGAGATTGTACGTGAAACCAGCAGAACCTTCATTTCAACCGGACGGAAAAAAAAAGCCTATACTCGCAAACATTTAGGGTTCCAATCGGGTTTCCGATTACACAGAAGTTCCGACCCGTAAAAAACCGGGTCTGGAACCTATTTTCGGTTCCGCTTCATAAACGGGTCCGGGTCCAGAACCTAATTTAGGTCCCGTTTGATAAATGGGTCCGGGTATAAATAGGTTCCGACCTGCGGACCCGGAACCCGGCATATGAGCATTTGATATTGCAAATTGTACCTAAAAATTAACTTTTTCGAGACATTTTTACGTACAATACTAGCGGTAGTGGACTTGACTCAGTATTATAAACTGAATGGTGTGCTTGTTTTAGGAAACATGAAGAATAAAGATAAATTAGAATCGATTTTGGAACAGGATTTCTGTCCTCTAGGTAGAACCGAATCTCGGTTTTCCTATTGAAGCCCGGTCTGGAACCAACTAAACAAGTTGCTGGACAAAACCGGATTCAGAACCGGAACCGTTATTCAAAAACTGGTCCGAGTCCCCTATGGTTCCGATCCGGAACCGTTCCGTCTGCAGCCCTGCGAACATCACTGCCTTTCTGTGCAAGTAAGCGACCGTGTGGGTTTTGCTGCGGTCCTTAAATAGTTATCGAGCTTGATTTGACCAGTTCCATCAGTCGTTCGGCTTTCTGGTTAGGTCCAGAGAGTTTCCAAATCTAAGCATGTCAACAAAAATAAAGCTGAGATGTTGATTACAGGATTGCAAAAGCTTTTGTGTCAATGCTCTAGATTAGATACGTGATAACACTCAATGCTTTTAAATTTTCTTTCCCAGATGTGCTCTCTTAAGGGCCCCTCTGTATGCTTGGAATTGAGTTTTTGAGAATTTATTATCAAGTGAATCACGCCGATGATCATTAAAGACAACGAGTGAAGAAAGATTTAAGGATGGAGTTGTAGACCGGAGCAAATTACTTTAATAGAGTGATATCTCGTATTTTATTCTTTAATTATTGGGTTGATATTTGATGTCCATTTATATATTTCTACTTTTATTCATGGGGAAGCATGTATGTTAGAAAGACTAGAAATTGATTTCAACACGTGTCAATTGCCAAAGTCAGCTTTTGTGATTTTTTCTTTCTATTCATATCATATGGGGGTTCGTTAGACATGGGCTACAAGAAAAAACACAACTGTCGATTCTTTCAATCTATTTTATGTTAATTAGAAATGGAAAGGCCTTGCGACTTTATTTGAACATTCACTCAGCTTTACCGCTGCTGGAATCGGCGGTAAACTCGTTACTTTCCAGATTTCCTCCTCTCCGAGAGGAGGAAAACCGGAAATTGCAGGTAAACCGTGGCGGAAATATTGAAAACCGATTTTGTAGCCTTTTCTTTCCTCCTTTTATGATAATTTGAAATGAAAAGGCATTGCGACTTTATTTGGACACTCACTAACCTTTACCGCTGCTGGAATCGGCGGTAAACTCGCATTTCCCAGTTTTCCTCCTCTGTGAGAGGAGGAAAACTGGAAACTGCAGGTATACCGCGGATACTTACGGCGGAAATCTCGAAAACCCGTTTTTTAGCCTTTTTTTTCCTTCCTTTCCTTTATTGTGGGTCACGGGTCGGGGCTTGGTTCACAAAATGATGGATGGACATGTGTGAATAACAATTGGATGAAATAATATCAAATCACAATAAATCGTAAATTAATTTTACTGTTGAAGTGAAGTAAATGGTCAATATAAGAGAGAACAAAATTTAGGATGTGGTAGAATCAAAAGGTGAGAGAGCAGCATTTTTATTTCTTCTCTTAAAAAGGATAGTGTTTTCTATGTTCGTAAGTGAGCTCATGGATTGGGCTTTGGGTATGGGGTTCGGTTATTAACAGATGGGCCATGCTCGGGTTGTTTATTATTTATTTGCACTTAGTGCTTGAGAGCCGGAATCCCCGTTCGGCCGAGATATATATAGATATATTTATGAGGGAAGGTTGGAGCAGTGATGCGAGGACTCAAACCCATGACCTCTCACAGCTGAGCTGGCGTACGACTAGGGATAAAAATGGGTCCCCGATTCTCCGATTACGCGCAGGTTCCGACCCGTTAAAACCGGGTCTGCGTCCTTAATAATGCCCCGATAAGTAAATGGGTTCGGGTCCGGTTCCACCTTGGTTCAGACTCGTGGACCCGATACCCAACATATTACCTCAATTTTCTGAAATCTCTCCTGAAATAATTTCTTTTTAACATCATTCTCTCCCTAGACCCGGACCTGGATTTACACCCGTCTCATGTATTGTTCTGGGTTCGGTTCCAGAGACATGGAATCGGTTCCGAAACGGTTCCGGGTCCGGATCCGGTTCCACCTTCTCTCTCTTATTTCACCTGTTACGTAGCCCATGCGTTGAACATCGTTTTTGCTCGTCCTAAAGTGAGAATACAGCCCATGACTATTATGTATGTGTCTGAGTATCTCATTGCCATGCACAACCTAAATTTCCCGAGATATCTCCGCACTAAATACATCTTTGGTTCTACGAAATTATTCACACTTCAATACAAGGTGCAGAATTGTAACCATAATAAACCAAAGATCCTAATATCTACGATCGAGATTGTACGTGAAACCAGCAGAACCTTCATTTCAACCGGACGGAAAAAAAAAGCCTATACTCGCAAACATTTAGGGTTCCAATCGGGTTTCCGATTACACAGAAGTTCCGACCCGTAAAAAACCGGGTCTGGAACCTATTTTCGGTTCCGCTTCATAAACGGGTCCGGGTCCAGAACCTAATTTAGGTCCCGTTTGATAAATGGGTCCGGGTATAAATAGGTTCCGACCTGCGGACCCGGAACCCGGCATATGAGCATTTGATATTGCAAATTGTACCTAAAAATTAACTTTTTCGAGACATTTTTACGTACAATACTAGCGGTAGTGGACTTGACTCAGTATTATAAACTGAATGGTGTGCTTGTTTTAGGAAACATGAAGAATAAAGATAAATTAGAATCGATTTTGGAACAGGATTTCTGTCCTCTAGGTAGAACCGAATCTCGGTTTTCCTATTGAAGCCCGGTCTGGAACCAACTAAACAAGTTGCTGGACAAAACCGGATTCAGAACCGGAACCGTTATTCAAAAACTGGTCCGAGTCCCCTATGGTTCCGATCCGGAACCGTTCCGTCTGCAGCCCTGAGAACATCACTGCCTTTCTGTGCAAGTAAGCGACCGTGTGGGTTTTGCTGCGGTCCTTAAATAGTTATCGAGCTTGATTTGACCAGTTCCATCAGTCGTTCGGCTTTCTGGTTAGGTCCAGAGAGTTTCCAAATCTAAGCATGTCAACAAAAATAAAGCTGAGATGTTGATTACAGGATTGCAAAAGCTTTTGTGTCAATGCTCTAGATTAGATACGTGATAACACTCAATGCTTTTAAATTTTCTTTCCCAGATGTGCTCTCTTAAGGGCCCCTCTGTATGCTTGGAATTGAGTTTTTGAGAATTTATTATCAAGTGAATCACGCCGATGATCATTAAAGACAACGAGTGAAGAAAGATTTAAGGATGGAGTTGTAGACCGGAGCAAATTACTTTAATAGAGTGATATCTCGTATTTTATTCTTTAATTATTGGGTTGATATTTGATGTCCATTTATATATTTCTACTTTTATTCATGGGGAAGCATGTATGTTAGAAAGACTAGAAATTGATTTCAACACGTGTCAATTGCCAAAGTCAGCTTTTGTGATTTTTTCTTTCTATTCATATCATATGGGGGTTCGTTAGACATGGGCTACAAGAAAAAACACAACTGTCGATTCTTTCAATCTATTTTATGTTAATTAGAAATGGAAAGGCCTTGCGACTTTATTTGAACATTCACTCAGCTTTACCGCTGCTGGAATCGGCGGTAAACTCGTTACTTTCCAGATTTCCTCCTCTCCGAGAGGAGGAAAACCGGAAATTGCAGGTAAACCGTGGCGGAAATATTGAAAACCGATTTTGTAGCCTTTTCTTTCCTCCTTTTATGATAATTTGAAATGAAAAGGCATTGCGACTTTATTTGGACACTCACTAACCTTTACCGCTGCTGGAATCGGCGGTAAACTCGCATTTCCCAGTTTTCCTCCTCTGTGAGAGGAGGAAAACTGGAAACTGCAGGTATACCGCGGATACTTACGGCGGAAATCTCGAAAACCCGTTTTTTAGCCTTTTTTTTCCTTCCTTTCCTTTATTGTGGGTCACGGGTCGGGGCTTGGTTCACAAAATGATGGATGGACATGTGTGAATAACAATTGGATGAAATAATATCAAATCACAATAAATCGTAAATTAATTTTACTGTTGAAGTGAAGTAAATGGTCAATATAAGAGAGAACAAAATTTAGGATGTGGTAGAATCAAAAGGTGAGAGAGCAGCATTTTTATTTCTTCTCTTAAAAAGGATAGTGTTTTCTATGTTCGTAAGTGAGCTCATGGATTGGGCTATGGGTATGGGGTTCGGTTATTAACAGATGGGCCATGCTCGGGTTGTTTATTATTTATTTGCACTTAGTGCTTGAGAGCCGGAATCCCCGTTCGGCCGAGATATATATAGATATATTTATGAGGGAAGGTTGGAGCAGTGATGCGAGGACTCAAACCCATGACCTCTCACAGCTGAGCTGGCGTACGACTAGGGATAAAAATGGGTCCCCGATTCTCCGATTACGCGCAGGTTCCGACCCGTTAAAACCGGGTCTGCGTCCTTAATAATGCCCCGATAAGTAAATGGGTTCGGGTCCGGTTCCACCTTGGTTCAGACCCGTGGACCCGATACCCAACATATTACCTCAATTTTCTGAAATCTCTCCTGAAATAATTTCTTTTTAACATCATTCTCTCCCTAGACCCGGACCTGGATTTACACCCGTCTCATGTATTGTTCTGGGTTCGGTTCCAGAGACATGGAATCGGTTCCGAAACGGTTCCGGGTCCGGATCCGGTTCCACCTTCTCTCTCTTATTTCACCTGTTACGTAGCCCATGCGTTGAACATCGTTTTTGCTCGTCCTAAAGTGAGAATACAGCCCATGACTATTATGTATGTGTCTGAGTATCTCATTGCCATGCACAACCTAAATTTCCCGAGATATCTCCGCACTAAATACATCTTTGGTTCTACGAAATTATTCACACTTCAATACAAGGTGCAGAATTGTAACCATAATAAACCAAAGATCCTAATATCTACGATCGAGATTGTACGTGAAACCAGCAGAACCTTCATTTCAACCGGACGGAAAAAAAAAGCCTATACTCGCAAACATTTAGGGTTCCAATCGGGTTTCCGATTACACAGAAGTTCCGACCCGTAAAAAACCGGGTCTGGAACCTATTTTCGGTTCCGCTTCATAAACGGGTCCGGGTCCAGAACCTAATTTAGGTCCCGTTTGATAAATGGGTCCGGGTATAAATAGGTTCCGACCTGCGGACCCGGAACCCGGCATATGAGCATTTGATATTGCAAATTGTACCTAAAAATTAACTTTTTCGAGACATTTTTACGTACAATACTAGCGGTAGTGGACTTGACTCACTATTATAAACTGAATGGTGTGCTTGTTTTAGGAAACATGAAGAATAAAGATAAATTAGAATCGATTTTGGAACAGGATTTCTGTCCTCTAGGTAGAACCGAATCTCGGTTTTCCTATTGAAGCCCGGTCTGGAACCAACTAAACAAGTTGCTGGAAAAAACCGGATTCAGAACCGGAACCGTTATTCAAAAACTGGTCCGAGTCCCCTATGGTTCCGATCCGGAACCGTTCCGTCTGCAGCCCTGCGAACATCACTGCCTTTCTGTGCAAGTAAGCGACCGTGTGGGTTTTGCTGCGGTCCTTAAATAGTTATCGAGCTTGATTTGACCAGTTCCATCAGTCGTTCGGCTTTCTGGTTAGGTCCAGAGAGTTTCCAAATCTAAGCATGTCAACAAAAATAAAGCTGAGATGTTGATTACAGGATTGCAAAAGCTTTTGTGTCAATGCTCTAGATTAGATACGTGATAACACTCAATGCTTTTAAATTTTCTTTCCCAGATGTGCTCTCTTAAGGGCCCCTCTGTATGCTTGGAATTGAGTTTTTGAGAATTTATTATCAAGTGAATCACGCCGATGATCATTAAAGACTACGAGTGAAGAAAGATTTAAGGATGGAGTTGTAGACCGGAGCAAATTACTTTAATAGAGTGATATCTCGTATTTTATTCTTTAATTATTGGGTTGATATTTGATGTCCATTTATATATTTCTACTTTTATTCATGGGGAAGCATGTATGTTAGAAAGACTAGAAATTGATTTCAACACGTGTCAATTGCCAAAGTCAGCTTTTGTGATTTTTTCTTTCTATTCATATCATATGGGGGTTCGTTAGACATGGGCTACAAGAAAAAACACAACTGTCGATTCTTTCAATCTATTTTATGTTAATTAGAAATGGAAAGGCCTTGCGACTTTATTTGAACATTCACTCAGCTTTACCGCTGCTGGAATCGGCGGTAAACTCGTTACTTTCCAGATTTCCTCCTCTCCGAGAGGAGGAAAACCGGAAATTGCAGGTAAACCGTGGCGGAAATATTGAAAACCGATTTTGTAGCCTTTTCTTTCCTCCTTTTATGATAATTTGAAATGAAAAGGCATTGCGACTTTATTTGGACACTCACTAACCTTTACCGCTGCTGGAATCGGCGGTAAACTCGCATTTCCCAGTTTTCCTCCTCTGTGAGAGGAGGAAAACTGGAAACTGCAGGTATACCGCGGATGCTTACGGCGGAAATCTCGAAAACCCATTTTTTAGCCTTTTTTTTCCTTCCTTTCCTTTATTGTGGGTCACGGGTCGGGGCTTGGTTCACAAAATGATGGATGGACATGTGTGAATAACAATTGGATGAAATAATATCAAATCACAATAAATCGTAAATTAATTTTACTGTTGAAGTGAAGTAAATGGTCAATATAAGAGAGAACAAAATTTAGGATGTGGTAGAATCAAAAGGTGAGAGAGCAGCATTTTTATTTCTTCTCTTAAAAAGGATAGTGTTTTCTATGTTCGTAAGTGAGCTCATGGATTGGGCTTTGGGTATGGGGTTCGGTTATTAACAGATGGGCCATGCTCGGGTTGTTTATTATTTATTTGCACTTAGTGCTTGAGAGCCGGAATCCCCGTTCGGCCGAGATATATATAGATATATTTATGAGGGAAGGTGGGAGCAGTGATGCGAGGACTCAAACCCATGACCTCTCACAGCTGAGCTGGCGTACGACTAGGGATAAAAATGGGTCCCCGATTCTCCGATTACGCGCAGGTTCCGACCCGTTAAAACCGGGTCTGCGTCCTTAATAATGCCCCGATAAGTAAATGGGTTCGGGTCCGGTTCCACCTTGGTTCAGACCCGTGGACCCGATACCCAACATATTACCTCAATTTTCTGAAATCTCTCCTGAAATAATTTCTTTTTAACATCATTCTCTCCCTAGACCCGGACCTGGATTTACACCCGTCTCATGTATTGTTCTGGGTTCGGTTCCAGAGACATGGAATCGGTTCCGAAACGGTTCCGGGTCCGGATCCGGTTCCACCTTCTCTCTCTTATTTCACCTGTTACGTAGCCCATGCGTTGAACATCGTTTTTGCTCGTCCTAAAGTGAGAATACAGCCCATGACTATTATGTATGTGTCTGAGTATCTCATTGCCATGCACAACCTAAATTTCCCGAGATATCTCCGCACTAAATACATCTTTGGTTCTACGAAATTATTCACACTTCAATACAAGGTGCAGAATTGTAACCATAATAAACCAAAGATCCTAATATCTACGATCGAGATTGTACGTGAAACCAGCAGAACCTTCATTTCAACCGGACGGAAAAAAAAAGCCTATACTCGCAAACATTTAGGGTTCCAATCGGGTTTCCGATTACACAGAAGTTCCGACCCGTAAAAAACCGGGTCTGGAACCTATTTTCGGTTCCGCTTCATAAACGGGTCCGGGTCCAGAACCTAATTTAGGTCCCGTTTGATAAATGGGTCCGGGTATAAATAGGTTCCGACCTGCGGACCCGGAACCCGGCATATGAGCATTTGATATTGCAAATTGTACCTAAAAATTAACTTTTTCGAGACATTTTTACGTACAATACTAGCGGTAGTGGACTTGACTCACTATTATAAACTGAATGGTGTGCTTGTTTTAGGAAACATGAAGAATAAAGATAAATTAGAATCGATTTTGGAACAGGATTTCTGTCCTCTAGGTAGAACCGAATCTCGGTTTTCCTATTGAAGCCCGGTCTGGAACCAACTAAACAAGTTGCTGGACAAAACCGGATTCAGAACCGGAACCGTTATTCAAAAACTGGTCCGAGTCCCCTATGGTTCCGATCCGGAACCGTTCCGTCTGCAGCCCTGCGAACATCACTGCCTTTCTGTGCAAGTAAGCGACCGTGTGGGTTTTGCTGCGGTCCTTAAATAGTTATCGAGCTTGATTTGACCAGTTCCATCAGTCGTTCGGCTTTCTGGTTAGGTCCAGAGAGTTTCCAAATCTAAGCATGTCAACAAAAATAAAGCTGAGATGTTGATTACAGGATTGCAAAAGCTTTTGTGTCAATGCTCTAGATTAGATACGTGATAACACTCAATGCTTTTAAATTTTCTTTCCCAGATGTGCTCTCTTAAGGGCCCCTCTGTATGCTTGGAATTGAGTTTTTGAGAATTTATTATCAAGTGAATCACGCCGATGATCATTAAAGACTACGAGTGAAGAAAGATTTAAGGATGGAGTTGTAGACCGGAGCAAATTACTTTAATAGAGTGATATCTCGTATTTTATTCTTTAATTATTGGGTTGATATTTGATGTCCATTTATATATTTCTACTTTTATTCATGGGGAAGCATGTATGTTAGAAAGACTAGAAATTGATTTCAACACGTGTCAATTGCCAAAGTCAGCTTTTGTGATTTTTTCTTTCTATTCATATCATATGGGGGTTCGTTAGACATGGGCTACAAGAAAAAACACAACTGTCGATTCTTTCAATCTATTTTATGTTAATTAGAAATGGAAAGGCCTTGCGACTTTATTTGAACATTCACTCAGCTTTACCGCTGCTGGAATCGGCGGTAAACTCGTTACTTTCCAGATTTCCTCCTCTCCGAGAGGAGGAAAACCGGAAATTGCAGGTAAACCGTGGCGGAAATATTGAAAACCGATTTTGTAGCCTTTTCTTTCCTCCTTTTATGATAATTTGAAATGAAAAGGCATTGCGACTTTATTTGGACACTCACTAACCTTTACCGCTGCTGGAATCGGCGGTAAACTCGCATTTCCCAGTTTTCCTCCTCTGTGAGAGGAGGAAAACTGGAAACTGCAGGTATACCGCGGATGCTTACGGCGGAAATCTCGAAAACCCATTTTTTAGCCTTTTTTTTCCTTCCTTTCCTTTATTGTGGGTCACGGGTCGGGGCTTGGTTCACAAAATGATGGATGGACATGTGTGAATAACAATTGGATGAAATAATATCAAATCACAATAAATCGTAAATTAATTTTACTGTTGAAGTGAAGTAAATGGTCAATATAAGAGAGAACAAAATTAAGGATGTGGTAGAATCAAAAGGTGAGAGAGCAGCATTTTTATTTCTTCTCTTAAAAAGGATAGTGTTTTCTATGTTCGTAAGTGAGCTCATGGATTGGGCTTTGGGTATGGGGTTCGGTTATTAACAGATGGGCCATGCTCGGGTTGTTTATTATTTATTTGCACTTAGTGCTTGAGAGCCGGAATCCCCGTTCGGCCGAGATATATATAGATATATTTATGAGGGAAGGTTGGAGCAGTGATGCGAGGACTCAAACCCATGACCTCTCACAGCTGAGCTGGCGTACGACTAGGGATAAAAATGGGTCCCCGATTCTCCGATTACGCGCAGGTTCCGACCCGTTAAAACCGGGTCTGCGTCCTTAATAATGCCCCGATAAGTAAATGGGTTCGGGTCCGGTTCCACCTTGGTTCAGACCCGTGGACCCGATACCCAACATATTACCTCAATTTTCTGAAATCTCTCCTGAAATAATTTCTTTTTAACATCATTCTCTCCCTAGACCCGGACCTGGATTTACACCCGTCTCATGTATTGTTCTGGGTTCGGTTCCAGAGACATGGAATCGGTTCCGAAACGGTTCCGGGTCCGGATCCGGTTCCACCTTCTCTCTCTTATTTCACCTGTTACGTAGCCCATGCGTTGAACATCGTTTTTGCTCGTCCTAAAGTGAGAATACAGCCCATGACTATTATGTATGTGTCTGAGTATCTCATTGCCATGCACAACCTAAATTTCCCGAGATATCTCCGCACTAAATACATCTTTGGTTCTACGAAATTATTCACACTTCAATACAAGGTGCAGAATTGTAACCATAATAAACCAAAGATCCTAATATCTACGATCGAGATTGTACGTGAAACCAGCAGAACCTTCATTTCAACCGGACGGAAAAAAAAAGCCTATACTCGCAAACATTTAGGGTTCCAATCGGGTTTCCGATTACACAGAAGTTCCGACCCGTAAAAAACCGGGTCTGGAACCTATTTTCGGTTCCGCTTCATAAACGGGTCCGGGTCCAGAACCTAATTTAGGTCCCGTTTGATAAATGGGTCCGGGTATAAATAGGTTCCGACCTGCGGACCCGGAACCCGGCATATGAGCATTTGATATTGCAAATTGTACCTAAAAATTAACTTTTTCGAGACATTTTTACGTACAATACTAGCGGTAGTGGACTTGACTCACTATTATAAACTGAATGGTGTGCTTGTTTTAGGAAACATGAAGAATAAAGATAAATTAGAATCGATTTTGGAACAGGATTTCTGTCCTCTAGGTAGAACCGAATCTCGGTTTTCCTATTGAAGCCCGGTCTGGAACCAACTAAACAAGTTGCTGGACAAAACCGGATTCAGAACCGGAACCGTTATTCAAAAACTGGTCCGAGTCCCCTATGGTTCCGATCCGGAACCGTTCCGTCTGCAGCCCTGCGAACATCACTGCCTTTCTGTGCAAGTAAGCGACCGTGTGGGTTTTGCTGCGGTCCTTAAATAGTTATCGAGCTTGATTTGACCAGTTCCATCAGTCGTTCGGCTTTCTGGTTAGGTCCAGAGAGTTTCCAAATCTAAGCATGTCAACAAAAATAAAGCTGAGATGTTGATTACAGGATTGCAAAAGCTTTTGTGTCAATGCTCTAGATTAGATACGTGATAACACTCAATGCTTTTAAATTTTCTTTCCCAGATGTGCTCTCTTAAGGGCCCCTCTGTATGCTTGGAATTGAGTTTTTGAGAATTTATTATCAAGTGAATCACGCCGATGATCATTAAAGACTACGAGTGAAGAAAGATTTAAGGATGGAGTTGTAGACCGGAGCAAATTACTTTAATAGAGTGATATCTCGTATTTTATTCTTTAATTATTGGGTTGATATTTGATGTCCATTTATATATTTCTACTTTTATTCATGGGGAAGCATGTATGTTAGAAAGACTAGAAATTGATTTCAACACGTGTCAATTGCCAAAGTCAGCTTTTGTGATTTTTTCTTTCTATTCATATCATATGGGGGTTCGTTAGACATGGGCTACAAGAAAAAACACAACTGTCGATTCTTTCAATCTATTTTATGTTAATTAGAAATGGAAAGGCCTTGCGACTTTATTTGAACATTCACTCAGCTTTACCGCTGCTGGAATCGGCGGTAAACTCGTTACTTTCCAGATTTCCTCCTCTCCGAGAGGAGGAAAACCGGAAATTGCAGGTAAACCGTGGCGGAAATATTGAAAACCGATTTTGTAGCCTTTTCTTTCCTCCTTTTATGATAATTTGAAATGAAAAGGCATTGCGACTTTATTTGGACACTCACTAACCTTTACCGCTGCTGGAATCGGCGGTAAACTCGCATTTCCCAGTTTTCCTCCTCTGTGAGAGGAGGAAAACTGGAAACTGCAGGTATACCGCGGATGCTTACGGCGGAAATCTCGAAAACCCATTTTTTAGCCTTTTTTTTCCTTCCTTTCCTTTATTGTGGGTCACGGGTCGGGGCTTGGTTCACAAAATGATGGATGGACATGTGTGAATAACAATTGGATGAAATAATATCAAATCACAATAAATCGTAAATTAATTTTACTGTTGAAGTGAAGTAAATGGTCAATATAAGAGAGAACAAAATTTAGGATGTGGTAGAATCAAAAGGTGAGAGAGCAGCATTTTTATTTCTTCTCTTAAAAAGGATAGTGTTTTCTATGTTCGTAAGTGAGCTCATGGATTGGGCTTTGGGTATGGGGTTCGGTTATTAACAGATGGGCCATGCTCGGGTTGTTTATTATTTATTTGCACTTAGTGCTTGAGAGCCGGAATCCCCGTTCGGCCGAGATATATATAGATATATTTATGAGGGAAGGTTGGAGCAGTGATGCGAGGACTCAAACCCATGACCTCTCACAGCTGAGCTGGCGTACGACTAGGGATAAAAATGGGTCCCCGATTCTCCGATTACGCGCAGGTTCCGACCCGTTAAAACCGGGTCTGCGTCCTTAATAATGCCCCGATAAGTAAATGGGTTCGGGTCCGGTTCCACCTTGGTTCAGACCCGTGGACCCGATACCCAACATATTACCTCAATTTTCTGAAATCTCTCCTGAAATAATTTCTTTTTAACATCATTCTCTCCCTAGACCCGGACCTGGATTTACACCCGTCTCATGTATTGTTCTGGGTTCGGTTCCAGAGACATGGAATCGGTTCCGAAACGGTTCCGGGTCCGGATCCGGTTCCACCTTCTCTCTCTTATTTCACCTGTTACGTAGCCCATGCGTTGAACATCGTTTTTGCTCGTCCTAAAGTGAGAATACAGCCCATGACTATTATGTATGTGTCTGAGTATCTCATTGCCATGCACAACCTAAATTTCCCGAGATATCTCCGCACTAAATACATCTTTGGTTCTACGAAATTATTCACACTTCAATACAAGGTGCAGAATTGTAACCATAATAAACCAAAGATCCTAATATCTACGATCGAGATTGTACGTGAAACCAGCAGAACCTTCATTTCAACCGGACGGAAAAAAAAAGCCTATACTCGCAAACATTTAGGGTTCCAATCGGGTTTCCGATTACACAGAAGTTCCGACCCGTAAAAAACCGGGTCTGGAACCTATTTTCGGTTCCGCTTCATAAACGGGTCCGGGTCCAGAACCTAATTTAGGTCCCGTTTGATAAATGGGTCCGGGTATAAATAGGTTCCGACCTGCGGACCCGGAACCCGGCATATGAGCATTTGATATTGCAAATTGTACCTAAAAATTAACTTTTTCGAGACATTTTTACGTACAATACTAGCGGTAGTGGACTTGACTCACTATTATAAACTGAATGGTGTGCTTGTTTTAGGAAACATGAAGAATAAAGATAAATTAGAATCGATTTTGGAACAGGATTTCTGTCCTCTAGGTAGAACCGAATCTCGGTTTTCCTATTGAAGCCCGGTCTGGAACCAACTAAACAAGTTGCTGGACAAAACCGGATTCAGAACCGGAACCGTTATTCAAAAACTGGTCCGAGTCCCCTATGGTTCCGATCCGGAACCGTTCCGTCTGCAGCCCTGCGAACATCACTGCCTTTCTGTGCAAGTAAGCGACCGTGTGGGTTTTGCTGCGGTCCTTAAATAGTTATCGAGCTTGATTTGACCAGTTCCATCAGTCGTTCGGCTTTCTGGTTAGGTCCAGAGAGTTTCCAAATCTAAGCATGTCAACAAAAATAAAGCTGAGATGTTGATTACAGGATTGCAAAAGCTTTTGTGTCAATGCTCTAGATTAGATACGTGATAACACTCAATGCTTTTAAATTTTCTTTCCCAGATGTGCTCTCTTAAGGGCCCCTCTGTATGCTTGGAATTGAGTTTTTGAGAATTTATTATCAAGTGAATCACGCCGATGATCATTAAAGACTACGAGTGAAGAAAGATTTAAGGATGGAGTTGTAGACCGGAGCAAATTACTTTAATAGAGTGATATCTCGTATTTTATTCTTTAATTATTGGGTTGATATTTGATGTCCATTTATATATTTCTACTTTTATTCATGGGGAAGCATGTATGTTAGAAAGACTAGAAATTGATTTCAACACGTGTCAATTGCCAAAGTCAGCTTTTGTGATTTTTTCTTTCTATTCATATCATATGGGGGTTCGTTAGACATGGGCTACAAGAAAAAACACAACTGTCGATTCTTTCAATCTATTTTATGTTAATTAGAAATGGAAAGGCCTTGCGACTTTATTTGAACATTCACTCAGCTTTACCGCTGCTGGAATCGGCGGTAAACTCGTTACTTTCCAGATTTCCTCCTCTCCGAGAGGAGGAAAACCGGAAATTGCAGGTAAACCGTGGCGGAAATATTGAAAACCGATTTTGTAGCCTTTTCTTTCCTCCTTTTATGATAATTTGAAATGAAAAGGCATTGCGACTTTATTTGGACACTCACTAACCTTTACCGCTGCTGGAATCGGCGGTAAACTCGCATTTCCCAGTTTTCCTCCTCTGTGAGAGGAGGAAAACTGGAAACTGCAGGTATACCGCGGATGCTTACGGCGGAAATCTCGAAAACCCATTTTTTAGCCTTTTTTTTCCTTCCTTTCCTTTATTGTGGGTCACGGGTCGGGGCTTGGTTCACAAAATGATGGATGGACATGTGTGAATAACAATTGGATGAAATAATATCAAATCACAATAAATCGTAAATTAATTTTACTGTTGAAGTGAAGTAAATGGTCAATATAAGAGAGAACAAAATTTAGGATGTGGTAGAATCAAAAGGTGAGAGAGCAGCATTTTTATTTCTTCTCTTAAAAAGGATAGTGTTTTCTATGTTCGTAAGTGAGCTCATGGATTGGGCTTTGGGTATGGGGTTCGGTTATTAACAGATGGGCCATGCTCGGGTTGTTTATTATTTATTTGCACTTAGTGCTTGAGAGCCGGAATCCCCGTTCGGCCGAGATATATATAGATATATTTATGAGGGAAGGTTGGAGCAGTGATGCGAGGACTCAAACCCATGACCTCTCACAGCTGAGCTGGCGTACGACTAGGGATAAAAATGGGTCCCCGATTCTCCGATTACGCGCAGGTTCCGACCCGTTAAAACCGGGTCTGCGTCCTTAATAATGCCCCGATAAGTAAATGGGTTCGGGTCCGGTTCCACCTTGGTTCAGACCCGTGGACCCGATACCCAACATATTACCTCAATTTTCTGAAATCTCTCCTGAAATAATTTCTTTTTAACATCATTCTCTCCCTAGACCCGGACCTGGATTTACACCCGTCTCATGTATTGTTCTGGGTTCGGTTCCAGAGACATGGAATCGGTTCCGAAACGGTTCCGGGTCCGGATCCGGTTCCACCTTCTCTCTCTTATTTCACCTGTTACGTAGCCCATGCGTTGAACATCGTTTTTGCTCGTCCTAAAGTGAGAATACAGCCCATGACTATTATGTATGTGTCTGAGTATCTCATTGCCATGCACAACCTAAATTTCCCGAGATATCTCCGCACTAAATACATCTTTGGTTCTACGAAATTATTCACACTTCAATACAAGGTGCAGAATTGTAACCATAATAAACCAAAGATCCTAATATCTACGATCGAGATTGTACGTGAAACCAGCAGAACCTTCATTTCAACCGGACGGAAAAAAAAAGCCTATACTCGCAAACATTTAGGGTTCCAATCGGGTTTCCGATTACACAGAAGTTCCGACCCGTAAAAAACCGGGTCTGGAACCTATTTTCGGTTCCGCTTCATAAACGGGTCCGGGTCCAGAACCTAATTTAGGTCCCGTTTGATAAATGGGTCCGGGTATAAATAGGTTCCGACCTGCGGACCCGGAACCCGGCATATGAGCATTTGATATTGCAAATTGTACCTAAAAATTAACTTTTTCGAGACATTTTTACGTACAATACTAGCGGTAGTGGACTTGACTCACTATTATAAACTGAATGGTGTGCTTGTTTTAGGAAACATGAAGAATAAAGATAAATTAGAATCGATTTTGGAACAGGATTTCTGTCCTCTAGGTAGAACCGAATCTCGGTTTTCCTATTGAAGCCCGGTCTGGAACCAACTAAACAAGTTGCTGGACAAAACCGGATTCAGAACCGGAACCGTTATTCAAAAACTGGTCCGAGTCCCCTATGGTTCCGATCCGGAACCGTTCCGTCTGCAGCCCTGCGAACATCACTGCCTTTCTGTGCAAGTAAGCGACCGTGTGGGTTTTGCTGCGGTCCTTAAATAGTTATCGAGCTTGATTTGACCAGTTCCATCAGTCGTTCGGCTCTCTGGTTAGGTCCAGAGAGTTTCCAAATCTAAGCATGTCAACAAAAATAAAGTTGAGATGTTGATTACAGGATTGCAAAAGCTTTTGTGTCAATGCTCTAGGTTAGATGCGTGATAACACTCAATGCTTTTAAATTTTCTTTCCCAGATGTGCTCTCTTAAGGGCCCCTCTGTATGCTTGGAATTGAGTTTTTGAGAATTTATTATCAAGTGAATCACGCCGATGATCATTAAAGACTACGAGTGAAGAAAGATTTAAGGATGGAGTTGTATACCGGAGCAAATTACTTTAATAGAGTGATATCTCGTATTTTATTCTTTAATTATTGGGTTGATATTTGATGTCCATTTATATATTTCTACTTTTATTCATGGGGAAGCATGTATGTTAGAAAGACTAGAAATTGATTTCAACACGTGTCAATTGCCAAAGTCAGCTTTTGTGATTTTTTCTTTCTATTCATATCATATGGGGGTTCGTTAGACATGGGCTACAAGAAAAAACACAACTGTCGATTCTTTCAATCTATTTTATGTTAATTAGAAATGGAAAGGCCTTGCGACTTTATTTGAACATTCACTCAGCTTTACCGCTGCTGGAATCGGCGGTAAACTCGTTACTTTTCAGATTTCCTCCTCTCCGAGAGGAGGAAAACCGGAAATTGCAGGTAAACCGTGGCGGAAATATTGAAAACCGATTTTGTAGCCTTTTCTTTCCTCCTTTTATGATAATTTGAAATGAAAAGGCATTGCGACTTTATTTGGACACTCACTAACCTTTACCGCTGCTGGAATCGGCGGTAAACTCGCATTTCCCAGTTTTCCTCCTCTGTGAGAGGAGGAAAACTGGAAACTGCAGGTATACCGCGGATGCTTACGGCGGAAATCTCGAAAACCCATTTTTTAGCCTTTTTTTTCCTTCCTTTCCTTTATTGTGGGTCACGGGTCGGGGCTTGGTTCACAAAATGATGGATGGACATGTGTGAATAACAATTGGATGAAATAATATCAAATCACAATAAATCGTAAATTAATTTTACTGTTGAAGTGAAGTAAATGGTCAATATAAGAGAGAACAAAATTTAGGATGTGGTAGAATCAAAAGGTGAGAGAGCAGCATTTTTATTTCTTCTCTTAAAAAGGATAGTGTTTTCTATGTTCGTAAGTGAGCTCATGGATTGGGCTTTGGGTATGGGGTTCGGTTATTAACAGATGGGCCATGCTCGGGTTGTTTATTATTTATTTGCACTTAGTGCTTGAGAGCCGGAATCCCCGTTCGGCCGAGATATATATAGATATATTTATGAGGGAAGGTGGGAGCAGTGATGCGAGGACTCAAACCCATGACCTCTCACAGCTGAGCTGGCGTACGACTAGGGATAAAAATGGGTCCCCGATTCTCCGATTACGCGCAGGTTCCGACCCGTTAAAACCGGGTCTGCGTCCTTAATAATGCCCCGATAAGTAAATGGGTTCGGGTCCGGTTCCACCTTGGTTCAGACCCGTGGACCCGATACCCAACATATTACCTCAATTTCCTGAAATCTCTCCTGAAATAATTTCTTTTTAACATCATTCCCTCCCTAGACCCGGACCTGGATTTACACCCGTCTCATGTATTGTTCTGGGTTCGGTTCCAGAGACATGGAATCGGTTCCGAAACGGTTCCGGGTCCGGATCCGGTTCCACCTTCTCTCTCTTATTTCACCTGTTACGTAGCCCATGCGTTGAACATCGTTTTTGCTCGTCCTAAAGTGAGAATACAGCCCATGACTATTATGTATGTGTCTGAGTATCTCATTGCCATGCACAACCTAAATTTCCCGAGATATCTCCGCACTAAATACATCTTTGGTTCTACGAAATTATTCACACTTCAATACAAGGTGCAGAATTGTAACCATAATAAACCAAAGATCCTAATATCTACGATCGAGATTGTACGTGAAACCAGCAGAACCTTCATTTCAACCGGACCGAAAAAAAAAGCCTATACTCGCAAACATTTAGGGTTCCAATCGGGTTTCCGATTACCCAGACGTTCCGACCCGTAAAAAACCGGGTCTGGAACCTATTTTCGGTTCCGCTTCATAAACGGGTCCGGGTCCAGAACCTAATTTAGGTCCCGTTTGATAAATGGGTCCGGGTATAAATAGGTTCCGACCTGCGGACCCGGAACCCGGCATATGAGCATTTGATATTGCAAATTGTACCTAAAAATTAACTTTTTCGAGACATTTTTACGTACAATACTAGCGGTAGTGGACTTGACTCACTATTATAAACTGAATGGTGTGCTTGTTTTAGGAAACATGAAGAATAAAGATAAATTAGAATCGATTTTGGAACAGGATTTCTGTCCTCTAGGTAGAACCGAATCTCGGTTTTCCTATTGAAGCCCGGTCTGGAACCAACTAAACAAGTTGCTGGACAAAACCGGATTCAGAACCGGAACCGTTATTCAAAAACTGGTCCGAGTCCCCTATGGTTCCGATCCGGAACCGTTCCGTCTGCAGCCCTGCGAACATCACTGCCTTTCTGTGCAAGTAAGCGACCGTGTGGGTTTTGCTGCGGTCCTTAAATAGTTATCGAGCTTGATTTGACCAGTTCCATCAGTCGTTCAGCTCTCTGGTTAGGTCCAGAGAGTTTCCAAATCTAAGCATGTCAACAAAAATAAAGCTGAGATGTTGATTACAGGATTGCAAAAGCTTTTGTGTCAATGCTCTAGATTAGATACGTGATAACACTCAATGCTTTTAAATTTTCTTTCCCAGATGTGCTCTCTTAAGGGCCCCTCTGTATGCTTGGAATTGAGTTTTTGAGAATTTATTATCAAGTGAATCACGCCGATGATCATTAAAGACTACGAGTGAAGAAAGATTTAAGGATGGAGTTGTAGACCGGAGCAAATTACTTTAATAGAGTGATATCTCGTATTTTATTCTTTAATTATTGGGTTGATATTTGATGTCCATTTATATATTTCTACTTTTATTCATGGGGAAGCATGTATGTTAGAAAGACTAGAAATTGATCTCAACACGTGTCAATTGCCAAAGTCAGCTTTTGTGATTTTTTCTTTCTATTCATATCATATGGGGGTTCGTTAGACATGGGCTACAAGAAAAAACACAACTGTCGATTCTTTCAATCTATTTTATGTTAATTAGAAATGGAAAGGCCTTGCGACTTTATTTGAACATTCACTCAGCTTTACCGCTGCTGGAATCGGCGGTAAACTCGTTACTTTCCAGATTTCCTCCTCTCCGAGAGGAGGAAAACCGGAAATTGCAGGTAAACCGTGGCGGAAATATTGAAAACCGATTTTGTAGCCTTTTCTTTCCTCCTTTTATGATAATTTGAAATGAAAAGGCGTTGCGACTTTATTTGGACACTCACTAACCTTTACCGCTGCTGGAATCGGCGGTAAACTCGCATTTCCCAGTTTTCCTCCTCTGTGAGAGGAGGAAAACTGGAAACTGCAGGTATACCGCGGATACTTACGGCGGAAATCTCGAAAACCCATTTTTTAGCCTTTTTTTTCCTTCCTTTCCTTTATTGTGGGTCACGGGTCGGGGCTTGGTTCACAAAATGATGGATGGACATGTGTGAATAACAATTGGATGAAATAATATCAAATCACAATAAATCGTAAATTAATTTTACTGTTGAAGTGAAGTAAATGGTCAATATAAGAGAGAACAAAATTTAGGATGTGGTTGAATCAAAAGGTGAGAGAGCAGCATTTTTATTTCTTCTCTTAAAAAGGATAGTGTTTTCTATGTTTGTAAGTGAGCTCATGGATTGGGCTTTGGGTATGGGGTTCAGTTATTAACAGATGGGCCATGCTCGGGTTGTTTATTATTTATTTGCACTTAGTGCTTGAGAGCCGGAATCCCCGTTCGGCCGAGATATATATAGATATATTTATGAGGGAAGGTGGGAGCAGTGATGCGAGGACTCAAACCCATGACCTCTCACAGCTGAGCTGGCGTACGACTAGGGATAAAAATGGGTCCCCGATTCTCCGATTACGCGCAGGTTCCGACCCGTTAAAACCGGGTCTGCGTCCTTAATAATGCCCCGATAAGTAAATGGGTTCGGGTCCGGTTCCACCTTGGTTCAGACCCGTGGACCCGATACCCAACATATTACCTCAATTTCCTGAAATCTCTCCTGAAATAATTTCTTTTTAACATCATTCCCTCCCTAGACCCGGACCTGGATTTACACCCGTCTCATGTATTGTTCTGGGTTCGGTTCCAGAGACATGGAATCGGTTCCGAAACGGTTCCGGGTCCGGATCCGGTTCCACCTTCTCTCTCTTATTTCACCTGTTACGTAGCCCATGCGTTGAACATCGTTTTTGCTCGTCCTAAAGTGAGAATACAGCCCATGACTATTATGTATGTGTCTGAGTATCTCATTGCCATGCACAACCTAAATTTCCCGAGATATCTCCGCACTAAATACATCTTTGGTTCTACGAAATTATTCACACTTCAATACAAGGTGCAGAATTGTAACCATAATAAACCAAAGATCCTAATATCTACGATCGAGATTGTACGTGAAACCAGCAGAACCTTCATTTCAACCGGACCGAAAAAAAAAGCCTATACTCGCAAACATTTAGGGTTCCAATCGGGTTTCCGATTACCCAGACGTTCCGACCCGTAAAAAACCGGGTCTGGAACCTATTTTCGGTTCCGCTTCATAAACGGGTCCGGGTCCAGAACCTAATTTAGGTCCCGTTTGATAAATGGGTCCGGGTATAAATAGGTTCCGACCTGCGGACCCGGAACCCGGCATATGAGCATTTGATATTGCAAATTGTACCTAAAAATTAACTTTTTCGAGACATTTTTACGTACAATACTAGCGGTAGTGGACTTGACTCACTATTATAAACTGAATGGTGTGCTTGTTTTAGGAAACATGAAGAATAAAGATAAATTAGAATCGATTTTGGAACAGGATTTCTGTCCTCTAGGTAGAACCGAATCTCGGTTTTCCTATTGAAGCCCGGTCTGGAACCAACTAAACAAGTTGCTGGACAAAACCGGATTCAGAACCGGAACCGTTATTCAAAAACTGGTCCGAGTCCCCTATGGTTCCGATCCGGAACCGTTCCGTCTGCAGCCCTGCGAACATCACTGCCTTTCTGTGCAAGTAAGCGACCGTGTGGGTTTTGCTGCGGTCCTTAAATAGTTATCGAGCTTGATTTGACCAGTTCCATCAGTCGTTCAGCTCTCTGGTTAGGTCCAGAGAGTTTCCAAATCTAAGCATGTCAACAAAAATAAAGCTGAGATGTTGATTACAGGATTGCAAAAGCTTTTGTGTCAATGCTCTAGATTAGATACGTGATAACACTCAATGCTTTTAAATTTTCTTTCCCAGATGTGCTCTCTTAAGGGCCCCTCTGTATGCTTGGAATTGAGTTTTTGAGAATTTATTATCAAGTGAATCACGCCGATGATCATTAAAGACTACGAGTGAAGAAAGATTTAAGGATGGAGTTGTAGACCGGAGCAAATTACTTTAATAGAGTGATATCTCGTATTTTATTCTTTAATTATTGGGTTGATATTTGATGTCCATTTATATATTTCTACTTTTATTCATGGGGAAGCATGTATGTTAGAAAGACTAGAAATTGATCTCAACACGTGTCAATTGCCAAAGTCAGCTTTTGTGATTTTTTCTTTCTATTCATATCATATGGGGGTTCGTTAGACATGGGCTACAAGAAAAAACACAACTGTCGATTCTTTCAATCTATTTTATGTTAATTAGAAATGGAAAGGCCTTGCGACTTTATTTGAACATTCACTCAGCTTTACCGCTGCTGGAATCGGCGGTAAACTCGTTACTTTCCAGATTTCCTCCTCTCCGAGAGGAGGAAAACCGGAAATTGCAGGTAAACCGTGGCGGAAATATTGAAAACCGATTTTGTAGCCTTTTCTTTCCTCCTTTTATGATAATTTGAAATGAAAAGGCGTTGCGACTTTATTTGGACACTCACTAACCTTTACCGCTGCTGGAATCGGCGGTAAACTCGCATTTCCCAGTTTTCCTCCTCTGTGAGAGGAGGAAAACTGGAAACTGCAGGTATACCGCGGATACTTACGGCGGAAATCTCGAAAACCCATTTTTTAGCCTTTTTTTTCCTTCCTTTCCTTTATTGTGGGTCACGGGTCGGGGCTTGGTTCACAAAATGATGGATGGACATGTGTGAATAACAATTGGATGAAATAATATCAAATCACAATAAATCGTAAATTAATTTTACTGTTGAAGTGAAGTAAATGGTCAATATAAGAGAGAACAAAATTTAGGATGTGGTTGAATCAAAAGGTGAGAGAGCAGCATTTTTATTTCTTCTCTTAAAAAGGATAGTGTTTTCTATGTTTGTAAGTGAGCTCATGGATTGGGCTTTGGGTATGGGGTTCAGTTATTAACAGATGGGCCATGCTCGGGTTGTTTATTATTTATTTGCACTTAGTGCTTGAGAGCCGGAATCCCCGTTCGGCCGAGATATATATAGATATATTTATGAGGGAAGGTGGGAGCAGTGATGCGAGGACTCAAACCCATGACCTCTCACAGCTGAGCTGGCGTACGACTAGGGATAAAAATGGGTCCCCGATTCTCCGATTACGCGCAGGTTCCGACCCGTTAAAACCGGGTCTGCGTCCTTAATAATGCCCCGATAAGTAAATGGGTTCGGGTCCGGTTCCACCTTGGTTCAGACCCGTGGACCCGATACCCAACATATTACCTCAATTTCCTGAAATCTCTCCTGAAATAATTTCTTTTTAACATCATTCCCTCCCTAGACCCGGACCTGGATTTACACCCGTCTCATGTATTGTTCTGGGTTCGGTTCCAGAGACATGGAATCGGTTCCGAAACGGTTCCGGGTCCGGATCCGGTTCCACCTTCTCTCTCTTATTTCACCTGTTACGTAGCCCATGCGTTGAACATCGTTTTTGCTCGTCCTAAAGTGAGAATACAGCCCATGACTATTATGTATGTGTCTGAGTATCTCATTGCCATGCACAACCTAAATTTCCCGAGATATCTCCGCACTAAATACATCTTTGGTTCTACGAAATTATTCACACTTCAATACAAGGTGCAGAATTGTAACCATAATAAACCAAAGATCCTAATATCTACGATCGAGATTGTACGTGAAACCAGCAGAACCTTCATTTCAACCGGACAGAAAAAAAAAGCCTATACTCGCAAACATTTAGGGTTCCAATCGGGTTTCCGATTACACAGAAGTTCCGACCCGTAAAAAACCGGGTCTGGAACCTATTTTCGGTTCCGCTTCATAAACGGGTCCGGGTCCAGAACCTAATTTAGGTCCCGTTTGATAAATGGGTCCGGGTATAAATAGGTTCCGACCTGCGGACCCGGAACCCGGCATATGAGCATTTGATATTGCAAATTGTACCTAAAAATTAACTTTTTCGAGACATTTTTACGTACAATACTAGCGGTAGTGGACTTGACTCACTATTATAAACTGAATGGTGTGCTTGTTTTAGGAAACATGAAGAATAAAGATAAATTAGAATCGATTTTGGAACAGGATTTCTGTCCTCTAGGTAGAACCGAATCTCGGTTTTCCTATTGAAGCCCGGTCTGGAACCTACTAAACAAGTTGCTGGACAAAACCGGATTCAGAACCGAAACCGTTATTCAAAAACTGGTCCGAGTCCCCTATGGTTCCGATCCGGAACCGTTCCGTTTGCAGCCCTGCGAACATCACTGCCTTTCTGTGCAAGTAAGCGACCGTGTGGGTTTTGCTGCGGTCCTTAAATAGTTATCGAGCTTGATTTGACCAGTTCCATCAGTCGTTCAGCTTTCTGGTTAGGTCCAGAGAGTTTCCAAATCTAAGCATGTCAACAAAAATAAAGCTGAGATGTTGATTACAGGATTGCAAAAGCTTTTGTGTCAATGCTCTAGATTAGATACGTGATAACACTCAATGCTTTTAAATTTTCTTTCCCAGATGTGCTCTCTTAAGGGCCCCTCTGTATGCTTGGAATTGAGTTCTTGAGAATTTATTATCAAGTGAATCACGCCGATGATCATTAAAGACTACGAGTGAAGAAAGATTTAAGGATGGAGTTGTAGACCGGAGCAAATTACTTTAATAGAGTGATATCTCGTATTTTATTCTTTAATTATTGGGTTGATATTTGATGTCCATTTATATATTTCTACTTTTATTCATGGGGAAGCATGTATGTTAGAAAGACTAGAAATTGATCTCAACACGTGTCAATTGCCAAATTCAGCTTTTGTGATTTTTTCTTTCTATTCATATCATATGGGGGTTCGTTAGACATGGGCTACAAGAAAAAACACAACTGTCGATTCTTTCAATCTATTTTATGTTAATTAGAAATGGAAAGGCCTTGCGACTTTATTTGAACATTCACTCAGCTTTACCGCTGCTGGAATCGGCGGTAAACTCGTTACTTTCCAGATTTCCTCCTCTCCGAGAGGAGGAAAACCGGAAATTGCAGGTAAACCGTGGCGGAAATATTGAAAACCGATTTTGTAGCCTTTTCTTTCCTCCTTTTATGATAATTTGAAATGAAAAGGCGTTGCGACTTTATTTGGACACTCACTAACCTTTACCGCTGCTGGAATCGGCGGTAAACTCGCATTTCCCAGTTTTCCTCCTCTGTGAGAGGAGGAAAACTGGAAACTGCAGGTATACCGCGGATACTTACGGCGGAAATCTCGAAAACCCATTTTTTAGCCTTTTTTTTCCTTCCTTTCCTTTATTGTGGGTCACGGGTCGGGGCTTGGTTCACAAAATGATGGATGGACATGTGTGAATAACAATTGGATGAAATAATATCAAATCACAATAAATCGTAAATTAATTTTACTGTTGAAGTGAAGTAAATGGTCAATATAAGAGAGAACAAAATTTAGGATGTGGTTGAATCAAAAGGTGAGAGAGCAGCATTTTTATTTCTTCTCTTAAAAAGGATAGTGTTTTCTATGTTTGTAAGTGAGCTCATGGATTGGGCTTTGGGTATGGGGTTCAGTTATTAACAGATGGGCCATGCTCGGGTTGTTTATTATTTATTTGCACTTAGTGCTTGAGAGCCGGAATCCCCGTTCGGCCGAGATATATATAGATATATTTATGAGGGAAGGTGGGAGCAGTGATGCGAGGACTCAAACCCATGACCTCTCACAGCTGAGCTGGCGTACGACTAGGGATAAAAATGGGTCCCCGATTCTCCGATTACGCGCAGGTTCCGACCCGTTAAAACCGGGTCTGCGTCCTTAATAATGCCCCGATAAGTAAATGGGTTCGGGTCCGGTTCCACCTTGGTTCAGACCCGTGGACCCGATACCCAACATATTACCTCAATTTCCTGAAATCTCTCCTGAAATAATTTCTTTTTAACATCATTCCCTCCCTAGACCCGGACCTGGATTTACACCCGTCTCATGTATTGTTCTGGGTTCGGTTCCAGAGACATGGAATCGGTTCCGAAACGGTTCCGGGTCCGGATCCGGTTCCACCTTCTCTCTCTTATTTCACCTGTTACGTAGCCCATGCGTTGAACATCGTTTTTGCTCGTCCTAAAGTGAGAATACAGCCCATGACTATTATGTATGTGTCTGAGTATCTCATTGCCATGCACAACCTAAATTTCCCGAGATATCTCCGCACTAAATACATCTTTGGTTCTACGAAATTATTCACACTTCAATACAAGGTGCAGAATTGTAACCATAATAAACCAAAGATCCTAATATCTACGATCGAGATTGTACGTGAAACCAGCAGAACCTTCATTTCAACCGGACAGAAAAAAAAAGCCTATACTCGCAAACATTTAGGGTTCCAATCGGGTTTCCGATTACACAGAAGTTCCGACCCGTAAAAAACCGGGTCTGGAACCTATTTTCGGTTCCGCTTCATAAACGGGTCCGGGTCCAGAACCTAATTTAGGTCCCGTTTGATAAATGGGTCCGGGTATAAATAGGTTCCGACCTGCGGACCCGGAACCCGGCATATGAGCATTTGATATTGCAAATTGTACCTAAAAATTAACTTTTTCGAGACATTTTTACGTACAATACTAGCGGTAGTGGACTTGACTCACTATTATAAACTGAATGGTGTGCTTGTTTTAGGAAACATGAAGAATAAAGATAAATTAGAATCGATTTTGGAACAGGATTTCTGTCCTCTAGGTAGAACCGAATCTCGGTTTTCCTATTGAAGCCCGGTCTGGAACCTACTAAACAAGTTGCTGGACAAAACCGGATTCAGAACCGAAACCGTTATTCAAAAACTGGTCCGAGTCCCCTATGGTTCCGATCCGGAACCGTTCCGTTTGCAGCCCTGCGAACATCACTGCCTTTCTGTGCAAGTAAGCGACCGTGTGGGTTTTGCTGCGGTCCTTAAATAGTTATCGAGCTTGATTTGACCAGTTCCATCAGTCGTTCAGCTTTCTGGTTAGGTCCAGAGAGTTTCCAAATCTAAGCATGTCAACAAAAATAAAGCTGAGATGTTGATTACAGGATTGCAAAAGCTTTTGTGTCAATGCTCTAGATTAGATACGTGATAACACTCAATGCTTTTAAATTTTCTTTCCCAGATGTGCTCTCTTAAGGGCCCCTCTGTATGCTTGGAATTGAGTTCTTGAGAATTTATTATCAAGTGAATCACGCCGATGATCATTAAAGACTACGAGTGAAGAAAGATTTAAGGATGGAGTTGTAGACCGGAGCAAATTACTTTAATAGAGTGATATCTCGTATTTTATTCTTTAATTATTGGGTTGATATTTGATGTCCATTTATATATTTCTACTTTTATTCATGGGGAAGCATGTATGTTAGAAAGACTAGAAATTGATCTCAACACGTGTCAATTGCCAAATTCAGCTTTTGTGATTTTTTCTTTCTATTCATATCATATGGGGGTTCGTTAGACATGGGCTACAAGAAAAAACACAACTGTCGATTCTTTCAATCTATTTTATGTTAATTAGAAATGGAAAGGCCTTGCGACTTTATTTGAACATTCACTCAGCTTTACCGCTGCTGGAATCGGCGGTAAACTCGTTACTTTCCAGATTTCCTCCTCTCCGAGAGGAGGAAAACCGGAAATTGCAGGTAAACCGTGGCGGAAATATTGAAAACCGATTTTGTAGCCTTTTCTTTCCTCCTTTTATGATAATTTGAAATGAAAAGGCGTTGCGACTTTATTTGGACACTCACTAACCTTTACCGCTGCTGGAATCGGCGGTAAACTCGCATTTCCCAGTTTTCCTCCTCTGTGAGAGGAGGAAAACTGGAAACTGCAGGTATACCGCGGATACTTACGGCGGAAATCTCGAAAACCCATTTTTTAGCCTTTTTTTTCCTTCCTTTCCTTTATTGTGGGTCACGGGTCGGGGCTTGGTTCACAAAATGATGGATGGACATGTGTGAATAACAATTGGATGAAATAATATCAAATCACAATAAATCGTAAATTAATTTTACTGTTGAAGTGAAGTAAATGGTCAATATAAGAGAGAACAAAATTTAGGATGTGGTTGAATCAAAAGGTGAGAGAGCAGCATTTTTATTTCTTCTCTTAAAAAGGATAGTGTTTTCTATGTTTGTAAGTGAGCTCATGGATTGGGCTTTGGGTATGGGGTTCAGTTATTAACAGATGGGCCATGCTCGGGTTGTTTATTATTTATTTGCACTTAGTGCTTGAGAGCCGGAATCCCCGTTCGGCCGAGATATATATAGATATATTTATGAGGGAAGGTGGGAGCAGTGATGCGAGGACTCAAACCCATGACCTCTCACAGCTGAGCTGGCGTACGACTAGGGATAAAAATGGGTCCCCGATTCTCCGATTACGCGCAGGTTCCGACCCGTTAAAACCGGGTCTGCGTCCTTAATAATGCCCCGATAAGTAAATGGGTTCGGGTCCGGTTCCACCTTGGTTCAGACCCGTGGACCCGATACCCAACATATTTCCTCAATTTCCTGAAATCTCTCCTGAAATAATTTCTTTTTAACATCATTCCCTCCCTAGACCCGGACCTGGATTTACACCCGTCTCATGTATTGTTCTGGGTTCGGTTCCAGAGACATGGAATCGGTTCCGAAACGGTTCCGGGTCCGGATCCGGTTCCACCTTCTCTCTCTTATTTCACCTGTTACGTAGCCCATGCGTTGAACATCGTTTTTGCTCGTCCTAAAGTGAGAATACAGCCCATGACTATTATGTATGTGTCTGAGTATCTCATTGCCATGCACAACCTAAATTTCCCGAGATATCTCCGCACTAAATACATCTTTGGTTCTACGAAATTATTCACACTTCAATACAAGGTGCAGAATTGTAACCATAATAAACCAAAGATCCTAATATCTACGATCGAGATTGTACGTGAAACCAGCAGAACCTTCATTTCAACCGGACAGAAAAAAAAAGCCTATACTCGCAAACATTTAGGGTTCCAATCGGGTTTCCGATTACACAGAAGTTCCGACCCGTAAAAAACCGGGTCTGGAACCTATTTTCGGTTCCGCTTCATAAACGGGTCCGGGTCCAGAACCTAATTTAGGTCCCGTTTGATAAATGGGTCCGGGTATAAATAGGTTCCGACCTGCGGACCCGGAACCCGGCATATGAGCATTTGATATTGCAAATTGTACCTAAAAATTAACTTTTTCGAGACATTTTTACGTACAATACTAGCGGTAGTGGACTTGACTCACTATTATAAACTGAATGGTGTGCTTGTTTTAGGAAACATGAAGAATAAAGATAAATTAGAATCGATTTTGGAACAGGATTTCTGTCCTCTAGGTAGAACCGAATCTCGGTTTTCCTATTGAAGCCCGGTCTGGAACCTACTAAACAAGTTGCTGGACAAAACCGGATTCAGAACCGAAACCGTTATTCAAAAACTGGTCCGAGTCCCCTATGGTTCCGATCCGGAACCGTTCCGTTTGCAGCCCTGCGAACATCACTGCCTTTCTGTGCAAGTAAGCGACCGTGTGGGTTTTGCTGCGGTCCTTAAATAGTTATCGAGCTTGATTTGACCAGTTCCATCAGTCGTTCAGCTTTCTGGTTAGGTCCAGAGAGTTTCCAAATCTAAGCATGTCAACAAAAATAAAGCTGAGATGTTGATTACAGGATTGCAAAAGCTTTTGTGTCAATGCTCTAGATTAGATACGTGATAACACTCAATGCTTTTAAATTTTCTTTCCCAGATGTGCTCTCTTAAGGGCCCCTCTGTATGCTTGGAATTGAGTTCTTGAGAATTTATTATCAAGTGAATCACGCCGATGATCATTAAAGACTACGAGTGAAGAAAGATTTAAGGATGGAGTTGTAGACCGGAGCAAATTACTTTAATAGAGTGATATCTCGTATTTTATTCTTTAATTATTGGGTTGATATTTGATGTCCATTTATATATTTCTACTTTTATTCATGGGGAAGCATGTATGTTAGAAAGACTAGAAATTGATCTCAACACGTGTCAATTGCCAAATTCAGCTTTTGTGATTTTTTCTTTCTATTCATATCATATGGGGGTTCGTTAGACATGGGCTACAAGAAAAAACACAACTGTCGATTCTTTCAATCTATTTTATGTTAATTAGAAATGGAAAGGCCTTGCGACTTTATTTGAACATTCACTCAGCTTTACCGCTGCTGGAATCGGCGGTAAACTCGTTACTTTCCAGATTTCCTCCTCTCCGAGAGGAGGAAAACCGGAAATTGCAGGTAAACCGTGGCGGAAATATTGAAAACCGATTTTGTAGCCTTTTCTTTCCTCCTTTTATGATAATTTGAAATGAAAAGGCGTTGCGACTTTATTTGGACACTCACTAACCTTTACCGCTGCTGGAATCGGCGGTAAACTCGCATTTCCCAGTTTTCCTCCTCTGTGAGAGGAGGAAAACTGGAAACTGCAGGTATACCGCGGATACTTACGGCGGAAATCTCGAAAACCCATTTTTTAGCCTTTTTTTTCCTTCCTTTCCTTTATTGTGGGTCACGGGTCGGGGCTTGGTTCACAAAATGATGGATGGACATGTGTGAATAACAATTGGATGAAATAATATCAAATCACAATAAATCGTAAATTAATTTTACTGTTGAAGTGAAGTAAATGGTCAATATAAGAGAGAACAAAATTTAGGATGTGGTTGAATCAAAAGGTGAGAGAGCAGCATTTTTATTTCTTCTCTTAAAAAGGATAGTGTTTTCTATGTTTGTAAGTGAGCTCATGGATTGGGCTTTGGGTATGGGGTTCAGTTATTAACAGATGGGCCATGCTCGGGTTGTTTATTATTTATTTGCACTTAGTGCTTGAGAGCCGGAATCCCCGTTCGGCCGAGATATATATAGATATATTTATGAGGGAAGGTGGGAGCAGTGATGCGAGGACTCAAACCCATGACCTCTCACAGCTGAGCTGGCGTACGACTAGGGATAAAAATGGGTCCCCGATTCTCCGATTACGCGCAGGTTCCGACCCGTTAAAACCGGGTCTGCGTCCTTAATAATGCCCCGATAAGTAAATGGGTTCGGGTCCGGTTCCACCTTGGTTCAGACCCGTGGACCCGATACCCAACATATTACCTCAATTTCCTGAAATCTCTCCTGAAATAATTTCTTTTTAACATCATTCCCTCCCTAGACCCGGACCTGGATTTACACCCGTCTCATGTATTGTTCTGGGTTCGGTTCCAGAGACATGGAATCGGTTCCGAAACGGTTCCGGGTCCGGATCCGGTTCCACCTTCTCTCTCTTATTTCACCTGTTACGTAGCCCATGCGTTGAACATCGTTTTTGCTCGTCCTAAAGTGAGAATACAGCCCATGACTATTATGTATGTGTCTGAGTATCTCATTGCCATGCACAACCTAAATTTCCCGAGATATCTCCGCACTAAATACATCTTTGGTTCTACGAAATTATTCACACTTCAATACAAGGTGCAGAATTGTAACCATAATAAACCAAAGATCCTAATATCTACGATCGAGATTGTACGTGAAACCAGCAGAACCTTCATTTCAACCGGACAGAAAAAAAAAGCCTATACTCGCAAACATTTAGGGTTCCAATCGGGTTTCCGATTACACAGAAGTTCCGACCCGTAAAAAACCGGGTCTGGAACCTATTTTCGGTTCCGCTTCATAAACGGGTCCGGGTCCAGAACCTAATTTAGGTCCCGTTTGATAAATGGGTCCGGGTATAAATAGGTTCCGACCTGCGGACCCGGAACCCGGCATATGAGCATTTGATATTGCAAATTGTACCTAAAAATTAACTTTTTCGAGACATTTTTACGTACAATACTAGCGGTAGTGGACTTGACTCACTATTATAAACTGAATGGTGTGCTTGTTTTAGGAAACATGAAGAATAAAGATAAATTAGAATCGATTTTGGAACAGGATTTCTGTCCTCTAGGTAGAACCGAATCTCGGTTTTCCTATTGAAGCCCGGTCTGGAACCTACTAAACAAGTTGCTGGACAAAACCGGATTCAGAACCGAAACCGTTATTCAAAAACTGGTCCGAGTCCCCTATGGTTCCGATCCGGAACCGTTCCGTTTGCAGCCCTGCGAACATCACTGCCTTTCTGTGCAAGTAAGCGACCGTGTGGGTTTTGCTGCGGTCCTTAAATAGTTATCGAGCTTGATTTGACCAGTTCCATCAGTCGTTCAGCTTTCTGGTTAGGTCCAGAGAGTTTCCAAATCTAAGCATGTCAACAAAAATAAAGCTGAGATGTTGATTACAGGATTGCAAAAGCTTTTGTGTCAATGCTCTAGATTAGATACGTGATAACACTCAATGCTTTTAAATTTTCTTTCCCAGATGTGCTCTCTTAAGGGCCCCTCTGTATGCTTGGAATTGAGTTCTTGAGAATTTATTATCAAGTGAATCACGCCGATGATCATTAAAGACTACGAGTGAAGAAAGATTTAAGGATGGAGTTGTAGACCGGAGCAAATTACTTTAATAGAGTGATATCTCGTATTTTATTCTTTAATTATTGGGTTGATATTTGATGTCCATTTATATATTTCTACTTTTATTCATGGGGAAGCATGTATGTTAGAAAGACTAGAAATTGATCTCAACACGTGTCAATTGCCAAATTCAGCTTTTGTGATTTTTTCTTTCTATTCATATCATATGGGGGTTCGTTAGACATGGGCTACAAGAAAAAACACAACTGTCGATTCTTTCAATCTATTTTATGTTAATTAGAAATGGAAAGGCCTTGCGACTTTATTTGAACATTCACTCAGCTTTACCGCTGCTGGAATCGGCGGTAAACTCGTTACTTTCCAGATTTCCTCCTCTCCGAGAGGAGGAAAACCGGAAATTGCAGGTAAACCGTGGCGGAAATATTGAAAACCGATTTTGTAGCCTTTTCTTTCCTCCTTTTATGATAATTTGAAATGAAAAGGCGTTGCGACTTTATTTGGACACTCACTAACCTTTACCGCTGCTGGAATCGGCGGTAAACTCGCATTTCCCAGTTTTCCTCCTCTGTGAGAGGAGGAAAACTGGAAACTGCAGGTATACCGCGGATACTTACGGCGGAAATCTCGAAAACCCATTTTTTAGCCTTTTTTTTCCTTCCTTTCCTTTATTGTGGGTCACGGGTCGGGGCTTGGTTCACAAAATGATGGATGGACATGTGTGAATAACAATTGGATGAAATAATATCAAATCACAATAAATCGTAAATTAATTTTACTGTTGAAGTGAAGTAAATGGTCAATATAAGAGAGAACAAAATTTAGGATGTGGTTGAATCAAAAGGTGAGAGAGCAGCATTTTTATTTCTTCTCTTAAAAAGGATAGTGTTTTCTATGTTTGTAAGTGAGCTCATGGATTGGGCTTTGGGTATGGGGTTCAGTTATTAACAGATGGGCCATGCTCGGGTTGTTTATTATTTATTTGCACTTAGTGCTTGAGAGCCGGAATCCCCGTTCGGCCGAGATATATATAGATATATTTATGAGGGAAGGTGGGAGCAGTGATGCGAGGACTCAAACCCATGACCTCTCACAGCTGAGCTGGCGTACGACTAGGGATAAAAATGGGTCCCCGATTCTCCGATTACGCGCAGGTTCCGACCCGTTAAAACCGGGTCTGCGTCCTTAATAATGCCCCGATAAGTAAATGGGTTCGGGTCCGGTTCCACCTTGGTTCAGACCCGTGGACCCGATACCCAACATATTACCTCAATTTCCTGAAATCTCTCCTGAAATAATTTCTTTTTAACATCATTCCCTCCCTAGACCCGGACCTGGATTTACACCCGTCTCATGTATTGTTCTGGGTTCGGTTCCAGAGACATGGAATCGGTTCCGAAACGGTTCCGGGTCCGGATCCGGTTCCACCTTCTCTCTCTTATTTCACCTGTTACGTAGCCCATGCGTTGAACATCGTTTTTGCTCGTCCTAAAGTGAGAATACAGCCCATGACTATTATGTATGTGTCTGAGTATCTCATTGCCATGCACAACCTAAATTTCCCGAGATATCTCCGCACTAAATACATCTTTGGTTCTACGAAATTATTCACACTTCAATACAAGGTGCAGAATTGTAACCATAATAAACCAAAGATCCTAATATCTACGATCGAGATTGTACGTGAAACCAGCAGAACCTTCATTTCAACCGGACAGAAAAAAAAAGCCTATACTCGCAAACATTTAGGGTTCCAATCGGGTTTCCGATTACACAGAAGTTCCGACCCGTAAAAAACCGGGTCTGGAACCTATTTTCGGTTCCGCTTCATAAACGGGTCCGGGTCCAGAACCTAATTTAGGTCCCGTTTGATAAATGGGTCCGGGTATAAATAGGTTCCGACCTGCGGACCCGGAACCCGGCATATGAGCATTTGATATTGCAAATTGTACCTAAAAATTAACTTTTTCGAGACATTTTTACGTACAATACTAGCGGTAGTGGACTTGACTCACTATTATAAACTGAATGGTGTGCTTGTTTTAGGAAACATGAAGAATAAAGATAAATTAGAATCGATTTTGGAACAGGATTTCTGTCCTCTAGGTAGAACCGAATCTCGGTTTTCCTATTGAAGCCCGGTCTGGAACCTACTAAACAAGTTGCTGGACAAAACCGGATTCAGAACCGAAACCGTTATTCAAAAACTGGTCCGAGTCCCCTATGGTTCCGATCCGGAACCGTTCCGTTTGCAGCCCTGCGAACATCACTGCCTTTCTGTGCAAGTAAGCGACCGTGTGGGTTTTGCTGCGGTCCTTAAATAGTTATCGAGCTTGATTTGACCAGTTCCATCAGTCGTTCAGCTTTCTGGTTAGGTCCAGAGAGTTTCCAAATCTAAGCATGTCAACAAAAATAAAGCTGAGATGTTGATTACAGGATTGCAAAAGCTTTTGTGTCAATGCTCTAGATTAGATACATGATAACACTCAATGCTTTTAAATTTTCTTTCCCAGATGTGCTCTCTTAAGGGCCCCTCTGTATGCTTGGAATTGAGTTCTTGAGAATTTATTATCAAGTGAATCACGCCGATGATCATTAAAGACTATGAGTGAAGAAAGATTTAAGGATGGAGTTGTAGACCGGAGCAAATTACTTTAATAGAGTGATATCTCGTATTTTATTCTTTAATTATTGGGTTGATATTTGATGTCCATTTATATATTTCTACTTTTATTCATGGGGAAGCATGTATGTTAGAAAGACTAGAAATTGATCTCAACACGTGTCAATTGCCAAATTCAGCTTTTGTGATTTTTTCTTTCTATTCATATCATATGGGGGTTCGTTAGACATGGGCTACAAGAAAAAACACAACTGTCGATTCTTTCAATCTATTTTATGTTAATTAGAAATGGAAAGGCCTTGCGACTTTATTTGAACATTCACTCAGCTTTACCGCTGCTGGAATCGGCGGTAAACTCGTTACTTTCCAGATTTCCTCCTCTCCGAGAGGAGGAAAACCGGAAATTGCAGGTAAACCGTGGCGGAAATATTGAAAACCGATTTTGTAGCCTTTTCTTTCCTCCTTTTATGATAATTTGAAATGAAAAGGCGTTGCGACTTTATTTGGACACTCACTAACCTTTACCGCTGCTGGAATCGGCGGTAAACTCGCATTTCCCAGTTTTCCTCCTCTGTGAGAGGAGGAAAACTGGAAACTGCAGGTATACCGCGGATACTTACGGCGGAAATCTCGAAAACCCATTTTTTAGCCTTTTTTTCCTTCCTTTCCTTTATTGTGGGTCACGGGTCGGGGCTTGGTTCACAAAATGATGGATGGACATGTGTGAATAACAATTGGATGAAATAATATCAAATCACAATAAATCGTAAATTAATTTTACTGTTGAAGTGAAGTAAATGGTCAATATAAGAGAGAACAAAATTTAGGATGTGGTTGAATCAAAAGGTGAGAGAGCAGCATTTTTATTTCTTCTCTTAAAAAGGATAGTGTTTTCTATGTTTGTAAGTGAGCTCATGGATTGGGCTTTGGGTATGGGGTTCAGTTATTAACAGATGGGCCATGCTCGGGTTGTTTATTATTTATTTGCACTTAGTGCTTGAGAGCCGGAATCCCCGTTCGGCCGAGATATATATAGATATATTTATGAGGGAAGGTGGGAGCAGTGATGCGAGGACTCAAACCCATGACCTCTCACAGCTGAGCTGGCGTACGACTAGGGATAAAAATGGGTCCCCGATTCTCCGATTACGCGCAGGTTCCGACCCGTTAAAACCGGGTCTGCGTCCTTAATAATGCCCCGATAAGTAAATGGGTTCGGGTCCGGTTCCACCTTGGTTCAGACCCGTGGACCCGATACCCAACATATTACCTCAATTTCCTGAAATCTCTCCTGAAATAATTTCTTTTTAACATCATTCCCTCCCTAGACCCGGACCTGGATTTACACCCGTCTCATGTATTGTTCTGGGTTCGGTTCCAGAGACATGGAATCGGTTCCGAAACGGTTCCGGGTCCGGATCCGGTTCCACCTTCTCTCTCTTATTTCACCTGTTACGTAGCCCATGCGTTGAACATCGTTTTTGCTCGTCCTAAAGTGAGAATACAGCCCATGACTATTATGTATGTGTCTGAGTATCTCATTGCCATGCACAACCTAAATTTCCCGAGATATCTCCGCACTAAATACATCTTTGGTTCTACGAAATTATTCACACTTCAATACAAGGTGCAGAATTGTAACCATAATAAACCAAAGATCCTAATATCTACGATCGAGATTGTACGTGAAACCAGCAGAACCTTCATTTCAACCGGACAGAAAAAAAAAGCCTATACTCGCAAACATTTAGGGTTCCAATCGGGTTTCCGATTACACAGAAGTTCCGACCCGTAAAAAACCGGGTCTGGAACCTATTTTCGGTTCCGCTTCATAAACGGGTCCGGGTCCAGAACCTAATTTAGGTCCCGTTTGATAAATGGGTCCGGGTATAAATAGGTTCCGACCTGCGGACCCGGAACCCGGCATATGAGCATTTGATATTGCAAATTGTACCTAAAAATTAACTTTTTCGAGACATTTTTACGTACAATACTAGCGGTAGTGGACTTGACTCACTATTATAAACTGAATGGTGTGCTTGTTTTAGGAAACATGAAGAATAAAGATAAATTAGAATCGATTTTGGAACAGGATTTCTGTCCTCTAGGTAGAACCGAATCTCGGTTTTCCTATTGAAGCCCGGTCTGGAACCAACTAAACAAGTTGCTGGACAAAACCGGATTCAGAACCGGAACCGTTATTCAAAAACTGGTCCGAGTCCCCTATGGTTCCGATCCGGAACCGTTCCGTTTGCAGCCCTGCGAACATCACTGCCTTTCTGTGCAAGTAAGCGACCGTGTGGGTTTTGCTGCGGTCCTTAAATAGTTATCGAGCTTGATTTGACCAGTTCCATCAGTCGTTCAGCTTTCTGGTTAGGTCCAGAGAGTTTCCAAATCTAAGCATGTCAACAAAAATAAAGCTGAGATGTTGATTACAGGATTGCAAAAGCTTTTGTGTCAATGCTCTAGATTAGATACGTGATAACACTCAATGCTTTTAAATTTTCTTTCCCAGATGTGCTCTCTTAAGGGCCCCTCTGTATGCTTGGAATTGAGTTTTTGAGAATTTATTATCAAGTGAATCACGCCGATGATCATTAAAGACTACGAGTGAAGAAAGATTTAAGGATGGAGTTGTAGACCGGAGCAAATTACTTTAATAGAGTGATATCTCGTATTTTATTCTTTAATTATTGGGTTGATATTTGATGTCCATTTATATATTTCTACTTTTATTCATGGGGAAGCATGTATGTTAGAAAGACTAGAAATTGATCTCAACACGTGTCAATTGCCAAATTCAGCTTTTGTGATTTTTTCTTTCTATTCATATCATATGGGGGTTCGTTAGACATGGGCTACAAGAAAAAACACAACTGTCGATTCTTTCAATCTATTTTATGTTAATTAGAAATGGAAAGGCCTTGCGACTTTATTTGAACATTCACTCAGCTTTACCGCTGCTGGAATCGGCGGTAAACTCGTTACTTTCCAGATTTCCTCCTCTCCGAGAGGAGGAAAACCGGAAATTGCAGGTAAACCGTGGCGGAAATATTGAAAACCGATTTTGTAGCCTTTTCTTTCCTCCTTTTATGATAATTTGAAATGAAAAGGCGTTGCGACTTTATTTGGACACTCACTAACCTTTACCGCTGCTGGAATCGGCGGTAAACTCGCATTTCCCAGTTTTCCTCCTCTGTGAGAGGAGGAAAACTGGAAACTGCAGGTATACCGCGGATACTTACGGCGGAAATCTCGAAAACCCATTTTTTAGCCTTTTTTTCCTTCCTTTCCTTTATTGTGGGTCACGGGTCGGGGCTTGGTTCACAAAATGATGGATGGACATGTGTGAATAACAATTGGATGAAATAATATCAAATCACAATAAATCGTAAATTAATTTTACTGTTGAAGTGAAGTAAATGGTCAATATAAGAGAGAACAAAATTTAGGATGTGGTTGAATCAAAAGGTGAGAGAGCAGCATTTTTATTTCTTCTCTTAAAAAGGATAGTGTTTTCTATGTTTGTAAGTGAGCTCATGGATTGGGCTTTGGGTATGGGGTTCAGTTATTAACAGATGGGCCATGCTCGGGTTGTTTATTATTTATTTGCACTTAGTGCTTGAGAGCCGGAATCCCCGTTCGGCCGAGATATATATAGATATATTTATGAGGGAAGGTGGGAGCAGTGATGCGAGGACTCAAACCCATGACCTCTCACAGCTGAGCTGGCGTACGACTAGGGATAAAAATGGGTCCCCGATTCTCCGATTACGCGCAGGTTCCGACCCGTTAAAACCGGGTCTGCGTCCTTAATAATGCCCCGATAAGTAAATGGGTTCGGGTCCGGTTCCACCTTGGTTCAGACCCGTGGACCCGATACCCAACATATTACCTCAATTTCCTGAAATCTCTCCTGAAATAATTTCTTTTTAACATCATTCCCTCCCTAGACCCGGACCTGGATTTACACCCGTCTCATGTATTGTTCTGGGTTCGGTTCCAGAGACATGGAATCGGTTCCGAAACGGTTCCGGGTCCGGATCCGGTTCCACCTTCTCTCTCTTATTTCACCTGTTACGTAGCCCATGCGTTGAACATCGTTTTTGCTCGTCCTAAAGTGAGAATACAGCCCATGACTATTATGTATGTGTCTGAGTATCTCATTGCCATGCACAACCTAAATTTCCCGAGATATCTCCGCACTAAATACATCTTTGGTTCTACGAAATTATTCACACTTCAATACAAGGTGCAGAATTGTAACCATAATAAACCAAAGATCCTAATATCTACGATCGAGATTGTACGTGAAACCAGCAGAACCTTCATTTCAACCGGACAGAAAAAAAAAGCCTATACTCGCAAACATTTAGGGTTCCAATCGGGTTTCCGATTACACAGAAGTTCCGACCCGTAAAAAACCGGGTCTGGAACCTATTTTCGGTTCCGCTTCATAAACGGGTCCGGGTCCAGAACCTAATTTAGGTCCCGTTTGATAAATGGGTCCGGGTATAAATAGGTTCCGACCTGCGGACCCGGAACCCGGCATATGAGCATTTGATATTGCAAATTGTACCTAAAAATTAACTTTTTCGAGACATTTTTACGTACAATACTAGCGGTAGTGGACTTGACTCACTATTATAAACTGAATGGTGTGCTTGTTTTAGGAAACATGAAGAATAAAGATAAATTAGAATCGATTTTGGAACAGGATTTCTGTCCTCTAGGTAGAACCGAATCTCGGTTTTCCTATTGAAGCCCGGTCTGGAACCAACTAAACAAGTTGCTGGACAAAACCGGATTCAGAACCGGAACCGTTATTCAAAAACTGGTCCGAGTCCCCTATGGTTCCGATCCGGAACCGTTCCGTTTGCAGCCCTGCGAACATCACTGCCTTTCTGTGCAAGTAAGCGACCGTGTGGGTTTTGCTGCGGTCCTTAAATAGTTATCGAGCTTGATTTGACCAGTTCCATCAGTCGTTCAGCTTTCTGGTTAGGTCCAGAGAGTTTCCAAATCTAAGCATGTCAACAAAAATAAAGCTGAGATGTTGATTACAGGATTGCAAAAGCTTTTGTGTCAATGCTCTAGATTAGATACGTGATAACACTCAATGCTTTTAAATTTTCTTTCCCAGATGTGCTCTCTTAAGGGCCCCTCTGTATGCTTGGAATTGAGTTCTTGAGAATTTATTATCAAGTGAATCACGCCGATGATCATTAAAGACTACGAGTGAAGAAAGATTTAAGGATGGAGTTGTAGACCGGAGCAAATTACTTTAATAGAGTGATATCTCGTATTTTATTCTTTAATTATTGGGTTGATATTTGATGTCCATTTATATATTTCTACTTTTATTCATGGGGAAGCATGTATGTTAGAAAGACTAGAAATTGATCTCAACACGTGTCAATTGCCAAATTCAGCTTTTGTGATTTTTTCTTTCTATTCATATCATATGGGGGTTCGTTAGACATGGGCTACAAGAAAAAACACAACTGTCGATTCTTTCAATCTATTTTATGTTAATTAGAAATGGAAAGGCCTTGCGACTTTATTTGAACATTCACTCAGCTTTACCGCTGCTGGAATCGGCGGTAAACTCGTTACTTTCCAGATTTCCTCCTCTCCGAGAGGAGGAAAACCGGAAATTGCAGGTAAACCGTGGCGGAAATATTGAAAACCGATTTTGTAGCCTTTTCTTTCCTCCTTTTATGATAATTTGAAATGAAAAGGCGTTGCGACTTTATTTGGACACTCACTAACCTTTACCGCTGCTGGAATCGGCGGTAAACTCGCATTTCCCAGTTTTCCTCCTCTGTGAGAGGAGGAAAACTGGAAACTGCAGGTATACCGCGGATACTTACGGCGGAAATCTCGAAAACCCATTTTTTAGCCTTTTTTTTCCTTCCTTTCCTTTATTGTGGGTCACGGGTCGGGGCTTGGTTCACAAAATGATGGATGGACATGTGTGAATAACAATTGGATGAAATAATATCAAATCACAATAAATCGTAAATTAATTTTACTGTTGAAGTGAAGTAAATGGTCAATATAAGAGAGAACAAAATTTAGGATGTGGTTGAATCAAAAGGTGAGAGAGCAGCATTTTTATTTCTTCTCTTAAAAAGGATAGTGTTTTCTATGTTTGTAAGTGAGCTCATGGATTGGGCTTTGGGTATGGGGTTCAGTTATTAACAGATGGGCCATGCTCGGGTTGTTTATTATTTATTTGCACTTAGTGCTTGAGAGCCGGAATCCCCGTTCGGCCGAGATATATATAGATATATTTATGAGGGAAGGTGGGAGCAGTGATGCGAGGACTCAAACCCATGACCTCTCACAGCTGAGCTGGCGTACGACTAGGGATAAAAATGGGTCCCCGATTCTCCGATTACGCGCAGGTTCCGACCCGTTAAAACCGGGTCTGCGTCCTTAATAATGCCCCGATAAGTAAATGGGTTCGGGTCCGGTTCCACCTTGGTTCAGACCCGTGGACCCGATACCCAACATATTACCTCAATTTCCTGAAATCTCTCCTGAAATAATTTCTTTTTAACATCATTCCCTCCCTAGACCCGGACCTGGATTTACACCCGTCTCATGTATTGTTCTGGGTTCGGTTCCAGAGACATGGAATCGGTTCCGAAACGGTTCCGGGTCCGGATCCGGTTCCACCTTCTCTCTCTTATTTCACCTGTTACGTAGCCCATGCGTTGAACATCGTTTTTGCTCGTCCTAAAGTGAGAATACAGCCCATGACTATTATGTATGTGTCTGAGTATCTCATTGCCATGCACAACCTAAATTTCCCGAGATATCTCCGCACTAAATACATCTTTGGTTCTACGAAATTATTCACACTTCAATACAAGGTGCAGAATTGTAACCATAATAAACCAAAGATCCTAATATCTACGATCGAGATTGTACGTGAAACCAGCAGAACCTTCATTTCAACCGGACAGAAAAAAAAAGCCTATACTCGCAAACATTTAGGGTTCCAATCGGGTTTCCGATTACACAGAAGTTCCGACCCGTAAAAAACCGGGTCTGGAACCTATTTTCGGTTCCGCTTCATAAACGGGTCCGGGTCCAGAACCTAATTTAGGTCCCGTTTGATAAATGGGTCCGGGTATAAATAGGTTCCGACCTGCGGACCCGGAACCCGGCATATGAGCATTTGATATTGCAAATTGTACCTAAAAATTAACTTTTTCGAGACATTTTTACGTACAATACTAGCGGTAGTGGACTTGACTCACTATTATAAACTGAATGGTGTGCTTGTTTTAGGAAACATGAAGAATAAAGATAAATTAGAATCGATTTTGGAACAGGATTTCTGTCCTCTAGGTAGAACCGAATCTCGGTTTTCCTATTGAAGCCCGGTCTGGAACCTACTAAACAAGTTGCTGGACAAAACCGGATTCAGAACCGAAACCGTTATTCAAAAACTGGTCCGAGTCCCCTATGGTTCCGATCCGGAACCGTTCCGTTTGCAGCCCTGCGAACATCACTGCCTTTCTGTGCAAGTAAGCGACCGTGTGGGTTTTGCTGCGGTCCTTAAATAGTTATCGAGCTTGATTTGACCAGTTCCATCAGTCGTTCAGCTTTCTGGTTAGGTCCAGAGAGTTTCCAAATCTAAGCATGTCAACAAAAATAAAGCTGAGATGTTGATTACAGGATTGCAAAAGCTTTTGTGTCAATGCTCTAGATTAGATACGTGATAACACTCAATGCTTTTAAATTTTCTTTCCCAGATGTGCTCTCTTAAGGGCCCCTCTGTATGCTTGGAATTGAGTTCTTGAGAATTTATTATCAAGTGAATCACGCCGATGATCATTAAAGACTACGAGTGAAGAAAGATTTAAGGATGGAGTTGTAGACCGGAGCAAATTACTTTAATAGAGTGATATCTCGTATTTTATTCTTTAATTATTGGGTTGATATTTGATGTCCATTTATATATTTCTACTTTTATTCATGGGGAAGCATGTATGTTAGAAAGACTAGAAATTGATCTCAACACGTGTCAATTGCCAAATTCAGCTTTTGTGATTTTTTCTTTCTATTCATATCATATGGGGGTTCGTTAGACATGGGCTACAAGAAAAAACACAACTGTCGATTCTTTCAATCTATTTTATGTTAATTAGAAATGGAAAGGCCTTGCGACTTTATTTGAACATTCACTCAGCTTTACCGCTGCTGGAATCGGCGGTAAACTCGTTACTTTCCAGATTTCCTCCTCTCCGAGAGGAGGAAAACCGGAAATTGCAGGTAAACCGTGGCGGAAATATTGAAAACCGATTTTGTAGCCTTTTCTTTCCTCCTTTTATGATAATTTGAAATGAAAAGGCGTTGCGACTTTATTTGGACACTCACTAACCTTTACCGCTGCTGGAATCGGCGGTAAACTCGCATTTCCCAGTTTTCCTCCTCTGTGAGAGGAGGAAAACTGGAAACTGCAGGTATACCGCGGATACTTACGGCGGAAATCTCGAAAACCCATTTTTTAGCCTTTTTTTTCCTTCCTTTCCTTTATTGTGGGTCACGGGTCGGGGCTTGGTTCACAAAATGATGGATGGACATGTGTGAATAACAATTGGATGAAATAATATCAAATCACAATAAATCGTAAATTAATTTTACTGTTGAAGTGAAGTAAATGGTCAATATAAGAGAGAACAAAATTTAGGATGTGGTTGAATCAAAAGGTGAGAGAGCAGCATTTTTATTTCTTCTCTTAAAAAGGATAGTGTTTTCTATGTTTGTAAGTGAGCTCATGGATTGGGCTTTGGGTATGGGGTTCAGTTATTAACAGATGGGCCATGCTCGGGTTGTTTATTATTTATTTGCACTTAGTGCTTGAGAGCCGGAATCCCCGTTCGGCCGAGATATATATAGATATATTTATGAGGGAAGGTGGGAGCAGTGATGCGAGGACTCAAACCCATGACCTCTCACAGCTGAGCTGGCGTACGACTAGGGATAAAAATGGGTCCCCGATTCTCCGATTACGCGCAGGTTCCGACCCGTTAAAACCGGGTCTGCGTCCTTAATAATGCCCCGATAAGTAAATGGGTTCGGGTCCGGTTCCACCTTGGTTCAGACCCGTGGACCCGATACCCAACATATTACCTCAATTTCCTGAAATCTCTCCTGAAATAATTTCTTTTTAACATCATTCCCTCCCTAGACCCGGACCTGGATTTACACCCGTCTCATGTATTGTTCTGGGTTCGGTTCCAGAGACATGGAATCGGTTCCGAAACGGTTCCGGGTCCGGATCCGGTTCCACCTTCTCTCTCTTATTTCACCTGTTACGTAGCCCATGCGTTGAACATCGTTTTTGCTCGTCCTAAAGTGAGAATACAGCCCATGACTATTATGTATGTGTCTGAGTATCTCATTGCCATGCACAACCTAAATTTCCCGAGATATCTCCGCACTAAATACATCTTTGGTTCTACGAAATTATTCACACTTCAATACAAGGTGCAGAATTGTAACCATAATAAACCAAAGATCCTAATATCTACGATCGAGATTGTACGTGAAACCAGCAGAACCTTCATTTCAACCGGACAGAAAAAAAAAGCCTATACTCGCAAACATTTAGGGTTCCAATCGGGTTTCCGATTACACAGAAGTTCCGACCCGTAAAAAACCGGGTCTGGAACCTATTTTCGGTTCCGCTTCATAAACGGGTCCGGGTCCAGAACCTAATTTAGGTCCCGTTTGATAAATGGGTCCGGGTATAAATAGGTTCCGACCTGCGGACCCGGAACCCGGCATATGAGCATTTGATATTGCAAATTGTACCTAAAAATTAACTTTTTCGAGACATTTTTACGTACATTACTAGCGGTAGTGGACTTGACTCACTATTATTAACTGAATGGTGTGCTTGTTTTAGGAAACATGAAGAATAAAGATAAATTAGAATCGATTTTGGAACAGGATTTCTGTCCTCTAGGTAGAACCGAATCTCGGTTTTCCTATTGAAGCCCGGTCTGGAACCTACTAAACAAGTTGCTGGACAAAACCGGATTCAGAACCGGAACCGTTATTCAAAAACTGGTCCGAGTCCCCTATGGTTCCGATCCGGAACCGTTCCGTTTGCAGCCCTGCGAACATCACTGCCTTTCTGTGCAAGTAAGCGACCGTGTGGGTTTTGCTGCGGTCCTTAAATAGTTATCGAGCTTGATTTGACCAGTTCCATCAGTCGTTCAGCTTTCTGGTTAGGTCCAGAGAGTTTCCAAATCTAAGCATGTCAACAAAAATAAAGCTGAGATGTTGATTACAGGATTGCAAAAGCTTTTGTGTCAATGCTCTAGATTAGATACGTGATAACACTCAATGCTTTTAAATTTTCTTTCCCAGATGTGCTCTCTTAAGGGCCCCTCTGTATGCTTGGAATTGAGTTCTTGAGAATTTATTATCAAGTGAATCACGCCGATGATCATTAAAGACTACGAGTGAAGAAAGATTTAAGGATGGAGTTGTAGACCGGAGCAAATTACTTTAATAGAGTGATATCTCGTATTTTATTCTTTAATTATTGGGTTGATATTTGATGTCCATTTATATATTTCTACTTTTATTCATGGGGAAGCATGTATGTTAGAAAGACTAGAAATTGATCTCAACACGTGTCAATTGCCAAATTCAGCTTTTGTGATTTTTTCTTTCTATTCATATCATATGGGGGTTCGTTAGACATGGGCTACAAGAAAAAACACAACTGTCGATTCTTTCAATCTATTTTATGTTAATTAGAAATGGAAAGGCCTTGCGACTTTATTTGAACATTCACTCAGCTTTACCGCTGCTGGAATCGGCGGTAAACTCGTTACTTTCCAGATTTCCTCCTCTCCGAGAGGAGGAAAACCGGAAATTGCAGGTAAACCGTGGCGGAAATATTGAAAACCGATTTTGTAGCCTTTTCTTTCCTCCTTTTATGATAATTTGAAATGAAAAGGCGTTGCGACTTTATTTGGACACTCACTAACCTTTACCGCTGCTGGAATCGGCGGTAAACTCGCATTTCCCAGTTTTCCTCCTCTGTGAGAGGAGGAAAACTGGAAACTGCAGGTATACCGCGGATACTTACGGCGGAAATCTCGAAAACCCATTTTTTAGCCTTTTTTTTCCTTCCTTTCCTTTATTGTGGGTCACGGGTCGGGGCTTGGTTCACAAAATGATGGATGGACATGTGTGAATAACAATTGGATGAAATAATATCAAATCACAATAAATCGTAAATTAATTTTACTGTTGAAGTGAAGTAAATGGTCAATATAAGAGAGAACAAAATTTAGGATGTGGTTGAATCAAAAGGTGAGAGAGCAGCATTTTTATTTCTTCTCTTAAAAAGGATAGTGTTTTCTATGTTTGTAAGTGAGCTCATGGATTGGGCTTTGGGTATGGGGTTCAGTTATTAACAGATGGGCCATGCTCGGGTTGTTTATTATTTATTTGCACTTAGTGCTTGAGAGCCGGAATCCCCGTTCGGCCGAGATATATATAGATATATTTATGAGGGAAGGTGGGAGCAGTGATGCGAGGACTCAAACCCATGACCTCTCACAGCTGAGCTGGCGTACGACTAGGGATAAAAATGGGTCCCCGATTCTCCGATTACGCGCAGGTTCCGACCCGTTAAAACCGGGTCTGCGTCCTTAATAATGCCCCGATAAGTAAATGGGTTCGGGTCCGGTTCCACCTTGGTTCAGACCCGTGGACCCGATACCCAACATATTACCACAATTTCCTGAAATCTCTCCTGAAATAATTTCTTTTTAACATCATTCCCTCCCTAGACCCGGACCTGGATTTACACCCGTCTCATGTATTGTTCTGGGCTCGGTTCCAGAGACATGGAATCGGTTCCGAAACGGTTCCGGGTCCGGATCCGGTTCCACCTTCTCTCTCTTATTTCACCTGTTACGTAGCCCATGCGTTGAACATCGTTTTTGCTCGTCCTAAAGTGAGAATACAGCCCATGACTATTATGTATGTGTCTGAGTATCTCATTGCCATGCACAACCTAAATTTCCCGAGATATCTCCGCACTAAATACATCTTTGGTTCTACGAAATTATTCACACTTCAATACAAGGTGCAGAATTGTAACCATAATAAACCAAAGATCCTAATATCTACGATCGAGATTGTACGTGAAACCAGCAGAACCTTCATTTCAACCGGACAGAAAAAAAAAGCCTATACTCGCAAACATTTAGGGTTCCAATCGGGTTTCCGATTACACAGAAGTTCCGACCCGTAAAAAACCGGGTCTGGAACCTATTTTCGGTTCCGCTTCATAAACGGGTCCGGGTCCAGAACCTAATTTAGGTCCCGTTTGATAAATGGGTCCGGGTATAAATAGGTTCCGACCTGCGGACCCGGAACCCGGCATATGAGCATTTGATATTGCAAATTGTACCTAAAAATTAACTTTTTCGAGACATTTTTACGTACATTACTAGCGGTAGTGGACTTGACTCACTATTATTAACTGAATGGTGTGCTTGTTTTAGGAAACATGAAGAATAAAGATAAATTAGAATCGATTTTGGAACAGGATTTCTGTCCTCTAGGTAGAACCGAATCTCGGTTTTCCTATTGAAGCCCGGTCTGGAACCTACTAAACAAGTTGCTGGACAAAACCGGATTCAGAACCGGAACCGTTATTCAAAAACTGGTCCGAGTCCCCTATGGTTCCGATCCGGAACCGTTCCGTTTGCAGCCCTGCGAACATCACTGCCTTTCTGTGCAAGTAAGCGACCGTGTGGGTTTTGCTGCGGTCCTTAAATAGTTATCGAGCTTGATTTGACCAGTTCCATCAGTCGTTCAGCTTTCTGGTTAGGTCCAGAGAGTTTCCAAATCTAAGCATGTCAACAAAAATAAAGCTGAGATGTTGATTACAGGATTGCAAAAGCTTTTGTGTCAATGCTCTAGATTAGATACGTGATAACACTCAATGCTTTTAAATTTTCTTTCCCAGATGTGCTCTCTTAAGGGCCCCTCTGTATGCTTGGAATTGAGTTCTTGAGAATTTATTATCAAGTGAATCACGCCGATGATCATTAAAGACTACGAGTGAAGAAAGATTTAAGGATGGAGTTGTAGACCGGAGCAAATTACTTTAATAGAGTGATATCTCGTATTTTATTCTTTAATTATTGGGTTGATATTTGATGTCCATTTATATATTTCTACTTTTATTCATGGGGAAGCATGTATGTTAGAAAGACTAGAAATTGATCTCAACACGTGTCAATTGCCAAATTCAGCTTTTGTGATTTTTTCTTTCTATTCATATCATATGGGGGTTCGTTAGACATGGGCTACAAGAAAAAACACAACTGTCGATTCTTTCAATCTATTTTATGTTAATTAGAAATGGAAAGGCCTTGCGACTTTATTTGAACATTCACTCAGCTTTACCGCTGCTGGAATCGGCGGTAAACTCGTTACTTTCCAGATTTCCTCCTCTCCGAGAGGAGGAAAACCGGAAATTGCAGGTAAACCGTGGCGGAAATATTGAAAACCGATTTTGTAGCCTTTTCTTTCCTCCTTTTATGATAATTTGAAATGAAAAGGCGTTGCGACTTTATTTGGACACTCACTAACCTTTACCGCTGCTGGAATCGGCGGTAAACTCGCATTTCCCAGTTTTCCTCCTCTGTGAGAGGAGGAAAACTGGAAACTGCAGGTATACCGCGGATACTTACGGCGGAAATCTCGAAAACCCATTTTTTAGCCTTTTTTTTCCTTCCTTTCCTTTATTGTGGGTCACGGGTCGGGGCTTGGTTCACAAAATGATGGATGGACATGTGTGAATAACAATTGGATGAAATAATATCAAATCACAATAAATCGTAAATTAATTTTACTGTTGAAGTGAAGTAAATGGTCAATATAAGAGAGAACAAAATTTAGGATGTGGTTGAATCAAAAGGTGAGAGAGCAGCATTTTTATTTCTTCTCTTAAAAAGGATAGTGTTTTCTATGTTTGTAAGTGAGCTCATGGATTGGGCTTTGGGTATGGGGTTCAGTTATTAACAGATGGGCCATGCTCGGGTTGTTTATTATTTATTTGCACTTAGTGCTTGAGAGCCGGAATCCCCGTTCGGCCGAGATATATATAGATATATTTATGAGGGAAGGTGGGAGCAGTGATGCGAGGACTCAAACCCATGACCTCTCACAGCTGAGCTGGCGTACGACTAGGGATAAAAATGGGTCCCCGATTCTCCGATTACGCGCAGGTTCCGACCCGTTAAAACCGGGTCTGCGTCCTTAATAATGCCCCGATAAGTAAATGGGTTCGGGTCCGGTTCCACCTTGGTTCAGACCCGTGGACCCGATACCCAACATATTACCACAATTTCCTGAAATCTCTCCTGAAATAATTTCTTTTTAACATCATTCCCTCCCTAGACCCGGACCTGGATTTACACCCGTCTCATGTATTGTTCTGGGCTCGGTTCCAGAGACATGGAATCGGTTCCGAAACGGTTCCGGGTCCGGATCCGGTTCCACCTTCTCTCTCTTATTTCACCTGTTACGTAGCCCATGCGTTGAACATCGTTTTTGCTCGTCCTAAAGTGAGAATACAGCCCATGACTATTATGTATGTGTCTGAGTATCTCATTGCCATGCACAACCTAAATTTCCCGAGATATCTCCGCACTAAATACATCTTTGGTTCTACGAAATTATTCACACTTCAATACAAGGTGCAGAATTGTAACCATAATAAACCAAAGATCCTAATATCTACGATCGAGATTGTACGTGAAACCAGCAGAACCTTCATTTCAACCGGACAGAAAAAAAAAGCCTATACTCGCAAACATTTAGGGTTCCAATCGGGTTTCCGATTACACAGAAGTTCCGACCCGTAAAAAACCGGGTCTGGAACCTATTTTCGGTTCCGCTTCATAAACGGGTCCGGGTCCAGAACCTAATTTAGGTCCCGTTTGATAAATGGGTCCGGGTATAAATAGGTTCCGACCTGCGGACCCGGAACCCGGCATATGAGCATTTGATATTGCAAATTGTACCTAAAAATTAACTTTTTCGAGACATTTTTACGTACAATACTAGCGGTAGTGGACTTGACTCACTATTATAAACCGAATGGTGTGCTTGTTTTAGGAAACATGAAGAATAAAGATAAATTAGAATCGATTTTGGAACAGGATTTCTGTCCTCTAGGTAGAACCGAATCTCGGTTTTCCTATTGAAGCCCGGTCTGGAACCAACTAAACAAGTTGCTGGACAAAACCGGATTCAGAACCGGAACCGTTATTCAAAAACTGGTCCGAGTCCCCTATGGTTCCGATCCGGAACCGTTCCGTTTGCAGCCCTGCGAACATCACTGCCTTTCTGTGCAAGTAAGCGACCGTGTGGGTTTTGCTGCGGTCCTTAAATAGTTATCGAGCTTGATTTGACCAGTTCCATCAGTCGTTCAGCTTTCTGGTTAGGTCCAGAGAGTTTCCAAATCTAAGCATGTCAACAAAAATAAAGCTGAGATGTTGATTACAGGATTGCAAAAGCTTTTGTGTCAATGCTCTAGATTAGATACGTGATAACACTCAATGCTTTTAAATTTTCTTTCCCAGATGTGCTCTCTTAAGGGCCCCTCTGTATGCTTGGAATTGAGTTCTTGAGAATTTATTATCAAGTGAATCACGCCGATGATCATTAAAGACTACGAGTGAAGAAAGATTTAAGGATGGAGTTGTAGACCGGAGCAAATTACTTTAATAGAGTGATATCTCGTATTTTATTCTTTAATTATTGGGTTGATATTTGATGTCCATTTATATATTTCTACTTTTATTCATGGGGAAGCATGTATGTTAGAAAGACTAGAAATTGATCTCAACACGTGTCAATTGCCAAAGTCAGCTTTTGTGATTTTTTCTTTCTATTCATATCATATGGGGGTTCGTTAGACATGGGCTACAAGAAAAAACACAACTGTCGATTCTTTCAATCTATTTTATGTTAATTAGAAATGGAAAGGCCTTGCGACTTTATTTGAACATTCACTCAGCTTTACCGCTGCTGGAATCGGCGGTAAACTCGTTACTTTCCAGATTTCCTCCTCTCCGAGAGGAGGAAAACCGGAAATTGCAGGTAAACCGTGGCGGAAATATTGAAAACCGATTTTGTAGCCTTTTCTTTCCTCCTTTTATGATAATTTGAAATGAAAAGGCGTTGCGACTTTATTTGGACACTCACTAACCTTTACCGCTGCTGGAATCGGCGGTAAACTCGCATTTCCCAGTTTTCCTCCTCTGTGAGAGGAGGAAAACTGGAAACTGCAGGTATACCGCGGATACTTACGGCGGAAATCTCGAAAACCCATTTTTTAGCCTTTTTTTTCCTTCCTTTCCTTTATTGTGGGTCACGGGTCGGGGCTTGGTTCACAAAATGATGGATGGACATGTGTGAATAACAATTGGATGAAATAATATCAAATCACAATAAATCGTAAATTAATTTTACTGTTGAAGTGAAGTAAATGGTCAATATAAGAGAGAACAAAATTTAGGATGTGGTTGAATCAAAAGGTGAGAGAGCAGCATTTTTATTTCTTCTCTTAAAAAGGATAGTGTTTTCTATGTTTGTAAGTGAGCTCATGGATTGGGCTTTGGGTATGGGGTTCAGTTATTAACAGATGGGCCATGCTCGGGTTGTTTATTATTTATTTGCACTTAGTGCTTGAGAGCCGGAATCCCCGTTCGGCCGAGATATATATAGATATATTTATGAGGGAAGGTGGGAGCAGTGATGCGAGGACTCAAACCCATGACCTCTCACAGCTGAGCTGGCGTACGACTAGGGATAAAAATGGGTCCCCGATTCTCCGATTACGCGCAGGTTCCGACCCGTTAAAACCGGGTCTGCGTCCTTAATAATGCCCCGATAAGTAAATGGGTTCGGGTCCGGTTCCACCTTGGTTCAGACCCGTGGACCCGATACCCAACATATTACCACAATTTCCTGAAATCTCTCCTGAAATAATTTCTTTTTAACATCATTCCCTCCCTAGACCCGGACCTGGATTTACACCCGTCTCATGTATTGTTCTGGGCTCGGTTCCAGAGACATGGAATCGGTTCCGAAACGGTTCCGGGTCCGGATCCGGTTCCACCTTCTCTCTCTTATTTCACCTGTTACGTAGCCCATGCGTTGAACATCGTTTTTGCTCGTCCTAAAGTGAGAATACAGCCCATGACTATTATGTATGTGTCTGAGTATCTCATTGCCATGCACAACCTAAATTTCCCGAGATATCTCCGCACTAAATACATCTTTGGTTCTACGAAATTATTCACACTTCAATACAAGGTGCAGAATTGTAACCATAATAAACCAAAGATCCTAATATCTACGATCGAGATTGTACGTGAAACCAGCAGAACCTTCATTTCAACCGGACAGAAAAAAAAAGCCTATACTCGCAAACATTTAGGGTTCCAATCGGGTTTCCGATTACACAGAAGTTCCGACCCGTAAAAAACAGGGTCTGGAACCTATTTTCGGTTCCGCTTCATAAACGGGTCCGGGTCCAGAACCTAATTTAGGTCCCGTTTGATAAATGGGTCCGGGTATAAATAGGTTCCGACCTGCGGACCCGGAACCCGGCATATGAGCATTTGATATTGCAAATTGTACCTAAAAATTAACTTTTTCGAGACATTTTTACGTACAATACTAGCGGTAGTGGACTTGACTCACTATTATAAACCGAATGGTGTGCTTGTTTTAGGAAACATGAAGAATAAAGATAAATTAGAATCGATTTTGGAACAGGATTTCTGTCCTCTAGGTAGAACCGAATCTCGGTTTTCCTATTGAAGCCCGGTCTGGAACCAACTAAACAAGTTGCTGGACAAAACCGGATTCAGAACCGGAACCGTTATTCAAAAACTGGTCCGAGTCCCCTATGGTTCCGATCCGGAACCGTTCCGTTTGCAGCCCTGCGAACATCACTGCCTTTCTGTGCAAGTAAGCGACCGTGTGGGTTTTGCTGCGGTCCTTAAATAGTTATCGAGCTTGATTTGACCAGTTCCATCAGTCGTTCAGCTTTCTGGTTAGGTCCAGAGAGTTTCCAAATCTAAGCATGTCAACAAAAATAAAGCTGAGATGTTGATTACAGGATTGCAAAAGCTTTTGTGTCAATGCTCTAGATTAGATACGTGATAACACTCAATGCTTTTAAATTTTCTTTCCCAGATGTGCTCTCTTAAGGGCCCCTCTGTATGCTTGGAATTGAGTTCTTGAGAATTTATTATCAAGTGAATCACGCCGATGATCATTAAAGACTACGAGTGAAGAAAGATTTAGGGATGGAGTTGCAGACCGGAGCAAATTACTTTAATAGAGTGATATCTCGTATTTTATTCTTTAATTATTGGGTTGATATTTGATGTCCATTTATATATTTCTACTTTTATTCATGGGGAAGCATGTATGTTAGAAAGACTAGAAATTGATCTCAACACGTGTCAATTGCCAAAGTCAGCTTTTGTGATTTTTTCTTTCTATTCATATCATATGGGGGTTCGTTAGACATGGGCTACAAGAAAAAACACAACTGTCGATTCTTTCAATCTATTTTATGTTAATTAGAAATGGAAAGGCCTTGCGACTTTATTTGAACATTCACTCAGCTTTACCGCTGCTGGAATCGGCGGTAAACTCGTTACTTTCCAGATTTCCTCCTCTCCGAGAGGAGGAAAACCGGAAATTGCAGGTAAACCGTGGCGGAAATATTGAAAACCGATTTTGTAGCCTTTTCTTTCCTCCTTTTATGATAATTTGAAATGAAAAGGCGTTGCGACTTTATTTGGACACTCACTAACCTTTACCGCTGCTGGAATCGGCGGTAAACTCGCATTTCCCAGTTTTCCTCCTCTGTGAGAGGAGGAAAACTGGAAACTGCAGGTATACCGCGGATACTTACGGCGGAAATCTCGAAAACCCATTTTTTAGCCTTTTTTTTCCTTCCTTTCCTTTATTGTGGGTCACGGGTCGGGGCTTGGTTCACAAAATGATGGATGGACATGTGTGAATAACAATTGGATGAAATAATATCAAATCACAATAAATCGTAAATTAATTTTACTGTTGAAGTGAAGTAAATGGTCAATATAAGAGAGAACAAAATTTAGGATGTGGTTGAATCAAAAGGTGAGAGAGCAGCATTTTTATTTCTTCTCTTAAAAAGGATAGTGTTTTCTATGTTTGTAAGTGAGCTCATGGATTGGGCTTTGGGTATGGGGTTCAGTTATTAACAGATGGGCCATGCTCGGGTTGTTTATTATTTATTTGCACTTAGTGCTTGAGAGCCGGAATCCCCGTTCGGCCGAGATATATATAGATATATTTATGAGGGAAGGTGGGAGCAGTGATGCGAGGACTCAAACCCATGACCTCTCACAGCTGAGCTGGCGTACGACTAGGGATAAAAATGGGTCCCCGATTCTCCGATTACGCGCAGGTTCCGACCCGTTAAAACCGGGTCTGCGTCCTTAATAATGCCCCGATAAGTAAATGGGTTCGGGTCCGGTTCCACCTTGGTTCAGACCCGTGGACCCGATACCCAACATATTACCACAATTTCCTGAAATCTCTCCTGAAATAATTTCTTTTTAACATCATTCCCTCCCTAGACCCGGACCTGGATTTACACCCGTCTCATGTATTGTTCTGGGCTCGGTTCCAGAGACATGGAATCGGTTCCGAAACGGTTCCGGGTCCGGATCCGGTTCCACCTTCTCTCTCTTATTTCACCTGTTACGTAGCCCATGCGTTGAACATCGTTTTTGCTCGTCCTAAAGTGAGAATACAGCCCATGACTATTATGTATGTGTCTGAGTATCTCATTGCCATGCACAACCTAAATTTCCCGAGATATCTCCGCACTAAATACATCTTTGGTTCTACGAAATTATTCACACTTCAATACAAGGTGCAGAATTGTAACCATAATAAACCAAAGATCCTAATATCTACGATCGAGATTGTACGTGAAACCAGCAGAACCTTCATTTCAACCGGACAGAAAAAAAAAGCCTATACTCGCAAACATTTAGGGTTCCAATCGGGTTTCCGATTACACAGAAGTTCCGACCCGTAAAAAACCGGGTCTGGAACCTATTTTCGGTTCCGCTTCATAAACGGGTCCGGGTCCAGAACCTAATTTAGGTCCCGTTTGATAAATGGGTCCGGGTATAAATAGGTTCCGACCTGCGGACCCGGAACCCGGCATATGAGCATTTGATATTGCAAATTGTACCTAAAAATTAACTTTTTCGAGACATTTTTACGTACAATACTAGCGGTAGTGGACTTGACTCACTATTATAAACCGAATGGTGTGCTTGTTTTAGGAAACATGAAGAATAAAGATAAATTAGAATCGATTTTGGAACAGGATTTCTGTCCTCTAGGTAGAACCGAATCTCGGTTTTCCTATTGAAGCCCGGTCTGGAACCTACTAAACAAGTTGCTGGACAAAACCGGATTCAGAACCGGAACCGTTATTCAAAAACTGGTCCGAGTCCCCTATGGTTCCGATCCGGAACCGTTCCGTTTGCAGCCCTGCGAACATCACTGCCTTTCTGTGCAAGTAAGCGACCGTGTGGGTTTTGCTGCGGTCCTTAAATAGTTATCGAGCTTGATTTGACCAGTTCCATCAGTCGTTCAGCTTTCTGGTTAGGTCCAGAGAGTTTCCAAATCTAAGCATGTCAACAAAAATAAAGCTGAGATGTTGATTACAGGATTGCAAAAGCTTTTGTGTCAATGCTCTAGATTAGATACGTGATAACACTCAATGCTTTTAAATTTTCTTTCCCAGATGTGCTCTCTTAAGGGCCCCTCTGTATGCTTGGAATTGAGTTCTTGAGAATTTATTATCAAGTGAATCACGCCGATGATCATTAAAGACTACGAGTGAAGAAAGATTTAGGGATGGAGTTGCAGACCGGAGCAAATTACTTTAATAGAGTGATATCTCGTATTTTATTCTTTAATTATTGGGTTGATATTTGATGTCCATTTATATATTTCTACTTTTATTCATGGGGAAGCATGTATGTTAGAAAGACTAGAAATTGATCTCAACACGTGTCAATTGCCAAAGTCAGCTTTTGTGATTTTTTCTTTCTATTCATATCATATGGGGGTTCGTTAGACATGGGCTACAAGAAAAAACACAACTGTCGATTCTTTCAATCTATTTTATGTTAATTAGAAATGGAAAGGCCTTGCGACTTTATTTGAACATTCACTCAGCTTTACCGCTGCTGGAATCGGCGGTAAACTCGTTACTTTCCAGATTTCCTCCTCTCCGAGAGGAGGAAAACCGGAAATTGCAGGTAAACCGTGGCGGAAATATTGAAAACCGATTTTGTAGCCTTTTCTTTCCTCCTTTTATGATAATTTGAAATGAAAAGGCGTTGCGACTTTATTTGGACACTCACTAACCTTTACCGCTGCTGGAATCGGCGGTAAACTCGCATTTCCCAGTTTTCCTCCTCTGTGAGAGGAGGAAAACTGGAAACTGCAGGTATACCGCGGATACTTACGGCGGAAATCTCGAAAACCCATTTTTTAGCCTTTTTTTTCCTTCCTTTCCTTTATTGTGGGTCACGGGTCGGGGCTTGGTTCACAAAATGATGGATGGACATGTGTGAATAACAATTGGATGAAATAATATCAAATCACAATAAATCGTAAATTAATTTTACTGTTGAAGTGAAGTAAATGGTCAATATAAGAGAGAACAAAATTTAGGATGTGGTTGAATCAAAAGGTGAGAGAGCAGCATTTTTATTTCTTCTCTTAAAATGGATAGTGTTTTCTATGTTTGTAAGTGAGCTCATGGATTGGGCTTTGGGTATGGGGTTCAGTTATTAACAGATGGGCCATGCTCGGGTTGTTTATTATTTATTTGCACTTAGTGCTTGAGAGCCGGAATCCCCGTTCGGCCGAGATATATATAGATATATTTATGAGGGAAGGTGGGAGCAGTGATGCGAGGACTCAAACCCATGACCTCTCACAGCTGAGCTGGCGTACGACTAGGGATAAAAATGGGTCCCCGATTCTCCGATTACGCGCAGGTTCCGACCCGTTAAAACCGGGTCTGCGTCCTTAATAATGCCCCGATAAGTAAATGGGTTCGGGTCCGGTTCCACCTTGGTTCAGACCCGTGGACCCGATACCCAACATATTACCTCAATTTCCTGAAATCTCTCCTGAAATAATTTCTTTTTAACATCATTCCCTCCCTAGACCCGGACCTGGATTTACACCCGTCTCATGTATTGTTCTGGGTTCGGTTCCAGAGACATGGAATCGGTTCCGAAACGGTTCCGGGTCCGGATCCGGTTCCACCTTCTCTCTCTTATTTCACCTGTTACGTAGCCCATGCGTTGAACATCGTTTTTGCTCGTCCTAAAGTGAGAATACAGCCCATGACTATTATGTATGTGTCTGAGTATCTCATTGCCATGCACAACCTAAATTTCCCGAGATATCTCCGCACTAAATACATCTTTGGTTCTACGAAATTATTCACACTTCAATACAAGGTGCAGAATTGTAACCATAATAAACCAAAGATCCTAATATCTACGATCGAGATTGTACGTGAAACCAGCAGAACCTTCATTTCAACCGGACAGAAAAAAAAAGCCTATACTCGCAAACATTTAGGGTTCCAATCGGGTTTCCGATTACACAGAAGTTCCGACCCGTAAAAAACCGGGTCTGGAACCTATTTTCGGTTCCGCTTCATAAACGGGTCCGGGTCCAGAACCTAATTTAGGTCCCGTTTGATAAATGGGTCCGGGTATAAATAGGTTCCGACCTGCGGACCCGGAACCCGGCATATGAGCATTTGATATTGCAAATTGTACCTAAAAATTAACTTTTTCGAGACATTTTTACGTACAATACTAGCGGTAGTGGACTTGACTCACTATTATAAACCGAATGGTGTGCTTGTTTTAGGAAACATGAAGAATAAAGATAAATTAGAATCGATTTTGGAACAGGATTTCTGTCCTCTAGGTAGAACCGAATCTCGGTTTTCCTATTGAAGCCCGGTCTGGAACCTACTAAACAAGTTGCTGGACAAAACCGGATTCAGAACCGGAACCGTTATTCAAAAACTGGTCCGAGTCCCCTATGGTTCCGATCCGGAACCGTTCCGTTTGCAGCCCTGCGAACATCACTGCCTTTCTGTGCAAGTAAGCGACCGTGTGGGTTTTGCTGCGGTCCTTAAATAGTTATCGAGCTTGATTTGACCAGTTCCATCAGTCGTTCAGCTTTCTGGTTAGGTCCAGAGAGTTTCCAAATCTAAGCATGTCAACAAAAATAAAGCTGAGATGTTGATTACAGGATTGCAAAAGCTTTTGTGTCAATGCTCTAGATTAGATACGTGATAACACTCAATGCTTTTAAATTTTCTTTCCCAGATGTGCTCTCTTAAGGGCCCCTCTGTATGCTTGGAATTGAGTTCTTGAGAATTTATTATCAAGTGAATCACGCCGATGATCATTAAAGACTACGAGTGAAGAAAGATTTAGGGATGGAGTTGCAGACCGGAGCAAATTACTTTAATAGAGTGATATCTCGTATTTTATTCTTTAATTATTGGGTTGATATTTGATGTCCATTTATATATTTCTACTTTTATTCATGGGGAAGCATGTATGTTAGAAAGACTAGAAATTGATCTCAACACGTGTCAATTGCCAAAGTCAGCTTTTGTGATTTTTTCTTTCTATTCATATCATATGGGGGTTCGTTAGACATGGGCTACAAGAAAAAACACAACTGTCGATTCTTTCAATCTATTTTATGTTAATTAGAAATGGAAAGGCCTTGCGACTTTATTTGAACATTCACTCAGCTTTACCGCTGCTGGAATCGGCGGTAAACTCGTTACTTTCCAGATTTCCTCCTCTCCGAGAGGAGGAAAACCGGAAATTGCAGGTAAACCGTGGCGGAAATATTGAAAACCGATTTTGTAGCCTTTTCTTTCCTCCTTTTATGATAATTTGAAATGAAAAGGCATTGCGACTTTATTTGGACACTCACTAACCTTTACCGCTGCTGGAATCGGCGGTAAACTCGCATTTCCCAGTTTTCCTCCTCTGTGAGAGGAGGAAAACTGGAAACTGCAGGTATACCGCGGATACTTACGGCGGAAATCTCGAAAACCCATTTTTTAGCCTTTTTTTTCCTTCCTTTCCTTTATTGTGGGTCACGGGTCGGGGCTTGGTTCACAAAATGATGGATGGACATGTGTGAATAACAATTGGATGAAATAATATCAAATCACAATAAATCGTAAATTAATTTTACTGTTGAAGTGAAGTAAATGGTCAATATAAGAGAGAACAAAATTTAGGATGTGGTTGAATCAAAAGGTGAGAGAGCAGCATTTTTATTTCTTCTCTTAAAATGGATAGTGTTTTCTATGTTTGTAAGTGAGCTCATGGATTGGGCTTTGGGTATGGGGTTCAGTTATTAACAGATGGGCCATGCTCGGGTTGTTTATTATTTATTTGCACTTAGTGCTTGAGAGCCGGAATCCCCGTTCGGCCGAGATATATATAGATATATTTATGAGGGAAGGTGGGAGCAGTGATGCGAGGACTCAAACCCATGACCTCTCACAGCTGAGCTGGCGTACGACTAGGGATAAAAATGGGTCCCCGATTCTCCGATTACGCGCAGGTTCCGACCCGTTAAAACCGGGTCTGCGTCCTTAATAATGCCCCGATAAGTAAATGGGTTCGGGTCCGGTTCCACCTTGGTTCAGACCCGTGGACCCGATACCCAACATATTACCTCAATTTCCTGAAATCTCTCCTGAAATAATTTCTTTTTAACATCATTCCCTCCCTAGACCCGGACCTGGATTTACACCCGTCTCATGTATTGTTCTGGGTTCGGTTCCAGAGACATGGAATCGGTTCCGAAACGGTTCCGGGTCCGGATCCGGTTCCACCTTCTCTCTCTTATTTCACCTGTTACGTAGCCCATGCGTTGAACATCGTTTTTGCTCGTCCTAAAGTGAGAATACAGCCCATGACTATTATGTATGTGTCTGAGTATCTCATTGCCATGCACAACCTAAATTTCCCGAGATATCTCCGCACTAAATACATCTTTGGTTCTACGAAATTATTCACACTTCAATACAAGGTGCAGAATTGTAACCATAATAAACCAAAGATCCTAATATCTACGATCGAGATTGTACGTGAAACCAGCAGAACCTTCATTTCAACCGGACAGAAAAAAAAAGCCTATACTCGCAAACATTTAGGGTTCCAATCGGGTTTCCGATTACACAGAAGTTCCGACCCGTAAAAAACCGGGTCTGGAACCTATTTTCGGTTCCGCTTCATAAACGGGTCCGGGTCCAGAACCTAATTTAGGTCCCGTTTGATAAATGGGTCCGGGTATAAATAGGTTCCGACCTGCGGACCCGGAACCCGGCATATGAGCATTTGATATTGCAAATTGTACCTAAAAATTAACTTTTTCAAGACATTTTTACGTACAATACTAGCGGTAGTGGACTTGACTCACTATTATAAACTGAATGGTGTGCTTGTTTTAGGAAACATGAAGAATAAAGATAAATTAGAATCGATTTTGGAACAGGATTTCTGTCCTCTAGGTAGAACCGAATCTCGGTTTTCCTATTGAAGCCCGGTCTGGAACCAACTAAACAAGTTGCTGGACAAAACCGGATTCAGAACCGGAACCGTTATTCAAAAACTGGTCCGAGTCCCCTATGGTTCCGATCCGGAACCGTTCCGTTTGCAGCCCTGCGAACATCACTGCCTTTCTGTGCAAGTAAGCGACCGTGTGGGTTTTGCTGCGGTCCTTAAATAGTTATCGAGCTTGATTTGACCAGTTCCATCAGTCGTTCAGCTTTCTGGTTAGGTCCAGAGAGTTTCCAAATCTAAGCATGTCAACAAAAATAAAGCTGAGATGTTGATTACAGGATTGCAAAAGCTTTTGTGTCAATGCTCTAGATTAGATACGTGATAACACTCAATGCTTTTAAATTTTCTTTCCCAGATGTGCTCTCTTAAGGGCCCCTCTGTATGCTTGGAATTGAGTTTTTGAGAATTTATTATCAAGTGAATCACGCCGATGATCATTAAAGACTACGAGTGAAGAAAGATTTAGGGATGGAGTTGCAGACCGGAGCAAATTACTTTAATAGAGTGATATCTCGTATTTTATTCTTTAATTATTGGGTTGATATTTGATGTCCATTTATATATTTCTACTTTTATTCATGGGGAAGCATGTATGTTAGAAAGACTAGAAATTGATCTCAACACGTGTCAATTGCCAAAGTCAGCTTTTGTGATTTTTTCTTTCTATTCATATCATATGGGGGTTCGTTAGACATGGGCTACAAGAAAAAACACAACTGTCGATTCTTTCAATCTATTTTATGTTAATTAGAAATGGAAAGGCCTTGCGACTTTATTTGAACATTCACTCAGCTTTACCGCTGCTGGAATCGGCGGTAAACTCGTTACTTTCCAGATTTCCTCCTCTCCGAGAGGAGGAAAACCGGAAATTGCAGGTAAACCGTGGCGGAAATATTGAAAACCGATTTTGTAGCCTTTTCTTTCCTCCTTTTATGATAATTTGAAATGAAAAGGCATTGCGACTTTATTTGGACACTCACTAACCTTTACCGCTGCTGGAATCGGCGGTAAACTCGCATTTCCCAGTTTTCCTCCTCTGTGAGAGGAGGAAAACTGGAAACTGCAGGTATACCGCGGATACTTACGGCGGAAATCTCGAAAACCCATTTTTTAGCCTTTTTTTTCCTTCCTTTCCTTTATTGTGGGTCACGGGTCGGGGCTTGGTTCACAAAATGATGGATGGACATGTGTGAATAACAATTGGATGAAATAATATCAAATCACAATAAATCGTAAATTAATTTTACTGTTGAAGTGAAGTAAATGGTCAATATAAGAGAGAACAAAATTTAGGATGTGGTTGAATCAAAAGGTGAGAGAGCAGCATTTTTATTTCTTCTCTTAAAATGGATAGTGTTTTCTATGTTTGTAAGTGAGCTCATGGATTGGGCTTTGGGTATGGGGTTCAGTTATTAACAGATGGGCCATGCTCGGGTTGTTTATTATTTATTTGCACTTAGTGCTTGAGAGCCGGAATCCCCGTTCGGCCGAGATATATATAGATATATTTATGAGGGAAGGTGGGAGCAGTGATGCGAGGACTCAAACCCATGACCTCTCACAGCTGAGCTGGCGTACGACTAGGGATAAAAATGGGTCCCCGATTCTCCGATTACGCGCAGGTTCCGACCCGTTAAAACCGGGTCTGCGTCCTTAATAATGCCCCGATAAGTAAATGGGTTCGGGTCCGGTTCCACCTTGGTTCAGACCCGTGGACCCGATACCCAACATATTACCTCAATTTCCTGAAATCTCTCCTGAAATAATTTCTTTTTAACATCATTCCCTCCCTAGACCCGGACCTGGATTTACACCCGTCTCATGTATTGTTCTGGGTTCGGTTCCAGAGACATGGAATCGGTTCCGAAACGGTTCCGGGTCCGGATCCGGTTCCACCTTCTCTCTCTTATTTCACCTGTTACGTAGCCCATGCGTTGAACATCGTTTTTGCTCGTCCTAAAGTGAGAATACAGCCCATGACTATTATGTATGTGTCTGAGTATCTCATTGCCATGCACAACCTAAATTTCCCGAGATATCTCCGCACTAAATACATCTTTGGTTCTACGAAATTATTCACACTTCAATACAAGGTGCAGAATTGTAACCATAATAAACCAAAGTTCCTAATATCTACGATCGAGATTGTACGTGAAACCAGCAGAACCTTCATTTCAACCGGACAGAAAAAAAAAGCCTATACTCGCAAACATTTAGGGTTCCAATCGGGTTTCCGATTACACAGAAGTTCCGACCCGTAAAAAACCGGGTCTGGAACCTATTTTCGGTTCCGCTTCATAAACGGGTCCGGGTCCAGAACCTAATTTAGGTCCCGTTTGATAAATGGGTCCGGGTATAAATAGGTTCCGACCTGCGGACCCGGAACCCGGCATATGAGCATTTGATATTGCAAATTGTACCTAAAAATTAACTTTTTCGAGACATTTTTACGTACAATACTAGCGGTAGTGGACTTGACTCACTATTATAAACTGAATGGTGTGCTTGTTTTAGGAAACATGAAGAATAAAGATAAATTAGAATCGATTTTGGAACAGGATTTCTGTCCTCTAGGTAGAACCGAATCTCGGTTTTCCTATTGAAGCCCGGTCTGGAACCAACTAAACAAGTTGCTGGACAAAACCGGATTCAGAACCGGAACCGTTATTCAAAAACTGGTCCGAGTCCCCTATGGTTCCGATCCGGAACCGTTCCGTTTGCAGCCCTGCGAACATCACTGCCTTTCTGTGCAAGTAAGCGACCGTGTGGGTTTTGCTGCGGTCCTTAAATAGTTATCGAGCTTGATTTGACCAGTTCCATCAGTCGTTCAGCTTTCTGGTTAGGTCCAGAGAGTTTCCAAATCTAAGCATGTCAACAAAAATAAAGCTGAGATGTTGATTACAGGATTGCAAAAGCTTTTGTGTCAATGCTCTAGATTAGATACGTGATAACACTCAATGCTTTTAAATTTTCTTTCCCAGATGTGCTCTCTTAAGGGCCCCTCTGTATGCTTGGAATTGAGTTTTTGAGAAATTATTATCAAGTGAATCACGCCGATGATCATTAAAGACTACGAGTGAAGAAAGATTTAGGGATGGAGTTGCAGACCGGAGCAAATTACTTTAATAGAGTGATATCTCGTATTTTATTCTTTAATTATTGGGTTGATATTTGATGTCCATTTATATATTTCTACTTTTATTCATGGGGAAGCATGTATGTTAGAAAGACTAGAAATTGATCTCAACACGTGTCAATTGCCAAAGTCAGCTTTTGTGATTTTTTCTTTCTATTCATATCATATGGGGGTTCGTTAGACATGGGCTACAAGAAAAAACACAACTGTCGATTCTTTCAATCTATTTTATGTTAATTAGAAATGGAAAGGCCTTGCGACTTTATTTGAACATTCACTCAGCTTTACCGCTGCTGGAATCGGCGGTAAACTCGTTACTTTCCAGATTTCCTCCTCTCCGAGAGGAGGAAAACCGGAAATTGCAGGTAAACCGTGGCGGAAATATTGAAAACCGATTTTGTAGCCTTTTCTTTCCTCCTTTTATGATAATTTGAAATGAAAAGGCATTGCGACTTTATTTGGACACTCACTAACCTTTACCGCTGCTGGAATCGGCGGTAAACTCGCATTTCCCAGTTTTCCTCCTCTGTGAGAGGAGGAAAACTGGAAACTGCAGGTATACCGCGGATACTTACGGCGGAAATCTCGAAAACCCATTTTTTAGCCTTTTTTTTCCTTCCTTTCCTTTATTGTGGGTCACGGGTCGGGGCTTGGTTCACAAAATGATGGATGGACATGTGTGAATAACAATTGGATGAAATAATATCAAATCACAATAAATCGTAAATTAATTTTACTGTTGAAGTGAAGTAAATGGTCAATATAAGAGAGAACAAAATTTAGGATGTGGTTGAATCAAAAGGTGAGAGAGCAGCATTTTTATTTCTTCTCTTAAAATGGATAGTGTTTTCTATGTTTGTAAGTGAGCTCATGGATTGGGCTTTGGGTATGGGGTTCAGTTATTAACAGATGGGCCATGCTCGGGTTGTTTATTATTTATTTGCACTTAGTGCTTGAGAGGCGGAATCCCCGTTCGGCCGAGATATATATAGATATATTTATGAGGGAAGGTGGGAGCAGTGATGCGAGGACTCAAACCCATGACCTCTCACAGCTGAGCTGGCGTACGACTAGGGATAAAAATGGGTCCCCGATTCTCCGATTACGCGCAGGTTCCGACCCGTTAAAACCGGGTCTGCGTCCTTAATAATGCCCCGATAAGTAAATGGGTTCGGGTCCGGTTCCACCTTGGTTCAGACCCGTGGACCCGATACCCAACATATTACCTCAATTTCCTGAAATCTCTCCTGAAATAATTTCTTTTTAACATCATTCCCTCCCTAGACCCGGACCTGGATTTACACCCGTCTCATGTATTGTTCTGGGTTCGGTTCCAGAGACATGGAATCGGTTCCGAAACGGTTCCGGGTCCGGATCCGGTTCCACCTTCTCTCTCTTATTTCACCTGTTACGTAGCCCATGCGTTGAACATCGTTTTTGCTCGTCCTAAAGTGAGAATACAGCCCATGACTATTATGTATGTGTCTGAGTATCTCATTGCCATGCACAACCTAAATTTCCCGAGATATCTCCGCACTAAATACATCTTTGGTTCTACGAAATTATTCACACTTCAATACAAGGTGCAGAATTGTAACCATAATAAACCAAAGATCCTAATATCTACGATCGAGATTGTACGTGAAACCAGCAGAACCTTCATTTCAACCGGACAGAAAAAAAAAGCCTATACTCGCAAACATTTAGGGTTCCAATCGGGTTTCCGATTACACAGAAGTTCCGACCCGTAAAAAACCGGGTCTGGAACCTATTTTCGGTTCCGCTTCATAAACGGGTCCGGGTCCAGAACCTAATTTAGGTCCCGTTTGATAAATGGGTCCGGGTATAAATAGGTTCCGACCTGCGGACCCGGAACCCGGCATATGAGCATTTGATATTGCAAATTGTACCTAAAAATTAACTTTTTTGAGACATTTTTACGTACAATACTAGCGGTAGTGGACTTGACTCACTATTATAAACTGAATGGTGTGCTTGTTTTAGGAAACATGAAGAATAAAGATAAATTAGAATCGATTTTGGAACAGGATTTCTGTCCTCTAGGTAGAACCGAATCTCGGTTTTCCTATTGAAGCCCGGTCTGGAACCAACTAAACAAGTTGCTGGACAAAACCGGATTCAGAACCGGAACCGTTATTCAAAAACTGGTCCGAGTCCCCTATGGTTCCGATCCGGAACCGTTCCGTTTGCAGCCCTGCGAACATCACTGCCTTTCTGTGCAAGTAAGCGACCGTGTGGGTTTTGCTGCGGTCCTTAAATAGTTATCGAGCTTGATTTGACCAGTTCCATCAGTCGTTCAGCTTTCTGGTTAGGTCCAGAGAGTTTCCAAATCTAAGCATGTCAACAAAAATAAAGCTGAGATGTTGATTACAGGATTGCAAAAGCTTTTGTGTCAATGCTCTAGATTAGATACGTGATAACACTCAATGCTTTTAAATTTTCTTTCCCAGATGTGCTCTCTTAAGGGCCCCTCTGTATGCTTGGAATTGAGTTTTTGAGAATTTATTATCAAGTGAATCACGCCGATGATCATTAAAGACTACGAGTGAAGAAAGATTTAGGGATGGAGTTGCAGACCGGAGCAAATTACTTTAATAGAGTGATATCTCGTATTTTATTCTTTAATTATTGGGTTGATATTTGATGTCCATTTATATATTTCTACTTTTATTCATGGGGAAGCATGTATGTTAGAAAGACTAGAAATTGATCTCAACACGTGTCAATTGCCAAAGTCAGCTTTTGTGATTTTTTCTTTCTATTCATATCATATGGGGGTTCGTTAGACATGGGCTACAAGAAAAAACACAACTGTCGATTCTTTCAATCTATTTTATGTTAATTAGAAATGGAAAGGCCTTGCGACTTTATTTGAACATTCACTCAGCTTTACCGCTGCTGGAATCGGCGGTAAACTCGTTACTTTCCAGATTTCCTCCTCTCCGAGAGGAGGAAAACCGGAAATTGCAGGTAAACCGTGGCGGAAATATTGAAAACCGATTTTGTAGCCTTTTCTTTCCTCCTTTTATGATAATTTGAAATGAAAAGGCATTGCGACTTTATTTGGACACTCACTAACCTTTACCGCTGCTGGAATCGGCGGTAAACTCGCATTTCCCAGTTTTCCTCCTCTGTGAGAGGAGGAAAACTGGAAACTGCAGGTATACCGCGGATACTTACGGCGGAAATCTCGAAAACCCATTTTTTAGCCTTTTTTTTCCTTCCTTTCCTTTATTGTGGGTCACGGGTCGGGGCTTGGTTCACAAAATGATGGATGGACATGTGTGAATAACAATTGGATGAAATAATATCAAATCACAATAAATCGTAAATTAATTTTACTGTTGAAGTGAAGTAAATGGTCAATATAAGAGAGAACAAAATTTAGGATGTGGTTGAATCAAAAGGTGAGAGAGCAGCATTTTTATTTCTTCTCTTAAAATGGATAGTGTTTTCTATGTTTGTAAGTGAGCTCATGGATTGGGCTTTGGGTATGGGGTTCAGTTATTAACAGATGGGCCATGCTCGGGTTGTTTATTATTTATTTGCACTTAGTGCTTGAGAGCCGGAATCCCCGTTCGGCCGAGATATATATAGATATATTTATGAGGGAAGGTGGGAGCAGTGATGCGAGGACTCAAACCCATGACCTCTCACAGCTGAGCTGGCGTACGACTAGGGATAAAAATGGGTCCCCGATTCTCCGATTACGCGCAGGTTCCGACCCGTTAAAACCGGGTCTGCGTCCTTAATAATGCCCCGATAAGTAAATGGGTTCGGGTCCGGTTCCACCTTGGTTCAGACCCGTGGACCCGATACCCAACATATTACCTCAATTTCCTGAAATCTCTCCTGAAATAATTTCTTTTTAACATCATTCCCTCCCTAGACCCGGACCTGGATTTACACCCGTCTCATGTATTGTTCTGGGTTCGGTTCCAGAGACATGGAATCGGTTCCGAAACGGTTCCGGGTCCGGATCCGGTTCCACCTTCTCTCTCTTATTTCACCTGTTACGTAGCCCATGCGTTGAACATCGTTTTTGCTCGTCCTAAAGTGAGAATACAGCCCATGACTATTATGTATGTGTCTGAGTATCTCATTGCCATGCACAACCTAAATTTCCCGAGATATCTCCGCACTAAATACATCTTTGGTTCTACGAAATTATTCACACTTCAATACAAGGTGCAGAATTGTAACCATAATAAACCAAAGATCCTAATATCTACGATCGAGATTGTACGTGAAACCAGCAGAACCTTCATTTCAACCGGACAGAAAAAAAAAGCCTATACTCGCAAACATTTAGGGTTCCAATCGGGTTTCCGATTACACAGAAGTTCCGACCCGTAAAAAACCGGGTCTGGAACCTATTTTCGGTTCCGCTTCATAAACGGGTCCGGGTCCAGAACCTAATTTAGGTCCCGTTTGATAAATGGGTCCGGGTATAAATAGGTTCCGACCTGCGGACCCGGAACCCGGCATATGAGCATTTGATATTGCAAATTGTACCTAAAAATTAACTTTTTTGAGACATTTTTACGTACAATACTAGCGGTAGTGGACTTGACTCACTATTATAAACTGAATGGTGTGCTTGTTTTAGGAAACATGAAGAATAAAGATAAATTAGAATCGATTTTGGAACAGGATTTCTGTCCTCTAGGTAGAACCGAATCTCGGTTTTCCTATTGAAGCCCGGTCTGGAACCAACTAAACAAGTTGCTGGACAAAACCGGATTCAGAACCGGAACCGTTATTCAAAAACTGGTCCGAGTCCCCTATGGTTCCGATCCGGAACCGTTCCGTTTGCAGCCCTGCGAACATCACTGCCTTTCTGTGCAAGTAAGCGACCGTGTGGGTTTTGCTGCGGTCCTTAAATAGTTATCGAGCTTGATTTGACCAGTTCCATCAGTCGTTCAGCTTTCTGGTTAGGTCCAGAGAGTTTCCAAATCTAAGCATGTCAACAAAAATAAAGCTGAGATGTTGATTACAGGATTGCAAAAGCTTTTGTGTCAATGCTCTAGATTAGATACGTGATAACACTCAATGCTTTTAAATTTTCTTTCCCAGATGTGCTCTCTTAAGGGCCCCTCTGTATGCTTGGAATTGAGTTTTTGAGAATTTATTATCAAGTGAATCACGCCGATGATCATTAAAGACTACGAGTGAAGAAAGATTTAGGGATGGAGTTGCAGACCGGAGCAAATTACTTTAATAGAGTGATATCTCGTATTTTATTCTTTAATTATTGGGTTGATATTTGATGTCCATTTATATATTTCTACTTTTATTCATGGGGAAGCATGTATGTTAGAAAGACTAGAAATTGATCTCAACACGTGTCAATTGCCAAAGTCAGCTTTTGTGATTTTTTCTTTCTATTCATATCATATGGGGGTTCGTTAGACATGGGCTACAAGAAAAAACACAACTGTCGATTCTTTCAATCTATTTTATGTTAATTAGAAATGGAAAGGCCTTGCGACTTTATTTGAACATTCACTCAGCTTTACCGCTGCTGGAATCGGCGGTAAACTCGTTACTTTCCAGATTTCCTCCTCTCCGAGAGGAGGAAAACCGGAAATTGCAGGTAAACCGTGGCGGAAATATTGAAAACCGATTTTGTAGCCTTTTCTTTCCTCCTTTTATGATAATTTGAAATGAAAAGGCATTGCGACTTTATTTGGACACTCACTAACCTTTACCGCTGCTGGAATCGGCGGTAAACTCGCATTTCCCAGTTTTCCTCCTCTGTGAGAGGAGGAAAACTGGAAACTGCAGGTATACCGCGGATACTTACGGCGGAAATCTCGAAAACCCATTTTTTAGCCTTTTTTTTCCTTCCTTTCCTTTATTGTGGGTCACGGGTCGGGGCTTGGTTCACAAAATGATGGATGGACATGTGTGAATAACAATTGGATGAAATAATATCAAATCACAATAAATCGTAAATTAATTTTACTGTTGAAGTGAAGTAAATGGTCAATATAAGAGAGAACAAAATTTAGGATGTGGTTGAATCAAAAGGTGAGAGAGCAGCATTTTTATTTCTTCTCTTAAAATGGATAGTGTTTTCTATGTTTGTAAGTGAGCTCATGGATTGGGCTTTGGGTATGGGGTTCAGTTATTAACAGATGGGCCATGCTCGGGTTGTTTATTATTTATTTGCACTTAGTGCTTGAGAGGCGGAATCCCCGTTCGGCCGAGATATATATAGATATATTTATGAGGGAAGGTGGGAGCAGTGATGCGAGGACTCAAACCCATGACCTCTCACAGCTGAGCTGGCGTACGACTAGGGATAAAAATGGGTCCCCGATTCTCCGATTACGCGCAGGTTCCGACCCGTTAAAACCGGGTCTGCGTCCTTAATAATGCCCCGATAAGTAAATGGGTTCGGGTCCGGTTCCACCTTGGTTCAGACCCGTGGACCCGATACCCAACATATTACCTCAATTTCCTGAAATCTCTCCTGAAATAATTTCTTTTTAACATCATTCCCTCCCTAGACCCGGACCTGGATTTACACCCGTCTCATGTATTGTTCTGGGTTCGGTTCCAGAGACATGGAATCGGTTCCGAAACGGTTCCGGGTCCGGATCCGGTTCCACCTTCTCTCTCTTATTTCACCTGTTACGTAGCCCATGCGTTGAACATCGTTTTTGCTCGTCCTAAAGTGAGAATACAGCCCATGACTATTATGTATGTGTCTGAGTATCTCATTGCCATGCACAACCTAAATTTCCCGAGATATCTCCGCACTAAATACATCTTTGGTTCTACGAAATTATTCACACTTCAATACAAGGTGCAGAATTGTAACCATAATAAACCAAAGATCCTAATATCTACGATCGAGATTGTACGTGAAACCAGCAGAACCTTCATTTCAACCGGACAGAAAAAAAAAGCCTATACTCGCAAACATTTAGGGTTCCAATCGGGTTTCCGATTACACAGAAGTTCCGACCCGTAAAAAACCGGGTCTGGAACCTATTTTCGGTTCCGCTTCATAAACGGGTCCGGGTCCAGAACCTAATTTAGGTCCCGTTTGATAAATGGGTCCGGGTATAAATAGGTTCCGACCTGCGGACCCGGAACCCGGCATATGAGCATTTGATATTGCAAATTGTACCTAAAAATTAACTTTTTTGAGACATTTTTACGTACAATACTAGCGGTAGTGGACTTGACTCACTATTATAAACTGAATGGTGTGCTTGTTTTAGGAAACATGAAGAATAAAGATAAATTAGAATCGATTTTGGAACAGGATTTCTGTCCTCTAGGTAGAACCGAATCTCGGTTTTCCTATTGAAGCCCGGTCTGGAACCAACTAAACAAGTTGCTGGACAAAACCGGATTCAGAACCGGAACCGTTATTCAAAAACTGGTCCGAGTCCCCTATGGTTCCGATCCGGAACCGTTCCGTTTGCAGCCCTGCGAACATCACTGCCTTTCTGTGCAAGTAAGCGACCGTGTGGGTTTTGCTGCGGTCCTTAAATAGTTATCGAGCTTGATTTGACCAGTTCCATCAGTCGTTCAGCTTTCTGGTTAGGTCCAGAGAGTTTCCAAATCTAAGCATGTCAACAAAAATAAAGCTGAGATGTTGATTACAGGATTGCAAAAGCTTTTGTGTCAATGCTCTAGATTAGATACGTGATAACACTCAATGCTTTTAAATTTTCTTTCCCAGATGTGCTCTCTTAAGGGCCCCTCTGTATGCTTGGAATTGAGTTTTTGAGAATTTATTATCAAGTGAATCACGCCGATGATCATTAAAGACTACGAGTGAAGAAAGATTTAGGGATGGAGTTGCAGACCGGAGCAAATTACTTTAATAGAGTGATATCTCGTATTTTATTCTTTAATTATTGGGTTGATATTTGATGTCCATTTATATATTTCTACTTTTATTCATGGGGAAGCATGTATGTTAGAAAGACTAGAAATTGATCTCAACACGTGTCAATTGCCAAAGTCAGCTTTTGTGATTTTTTCTTTCTATTCATATCATATGGGGGTTCGTTAGACATGGGCTACAAGAAAAAACACAACTGTCGATTCTTTCAATCTATTTTATGTTAATTAGAAATGGAAAGGCCTTGCGACTTTATTTGAACATTCACTCAGCTTTACCGCTGCTGGAATCGGCGGTAAACTCGTTACTTTCCAGATTTCCTCCTCTCCGAGAGGAGGAAAACCGGAAATTGCAGGTAAACCGTGGCGGAAATATTGAAAACCGATTTTGTAGCCTTTTCTTTCCTCCTTTTATGATAATTTGAAATGAAAAGGCATTGCGACTTTATTTGGACACTCACTAACCTTTACCGCTGCTGGAATCGGCGGTAAACTCGCATTTCCCAGTTTTCCTCCTCTGTGAGAGGAGGAAAACTGGAAACTGCAGGTATACCGCGGATACTTACGGCGGAAATCTCGAAAACCCATTTTTTAGCCTTTTTTTTCCTTCCTTTCCTTTATTGTGGGTCACGGGTCGGGGCTTGGTTCACAAAATGATGGATGGACATGTGTGAATAACAATTGGATGAAATAATATCAAATCACAATAAATCGTAAATTAATTTTACTGTTGAAGTGAAGTAAATGGTCAATATAAGAGAGAACAAAATTTAGGATGTGGTTGAATCAAAAGGTGAGAGAGCAGCATTTTTATTTCTTCTCTTAAAATGGATAGTGTTTTCTATGTTTGTAAGTGAGCTCATGGATTGGGCTTTGGGTATGGGGTTCAGTTATTAACAGATGGGCCATGCTCGGGTTGTTTATTATTTATTTGCACTTAGTGCTTGAGAGCCGGAATCCCCGTTCGGCCGAGATATATATAGATATATTTATGAGGGAAGGTGGGAGCAGTGATGCGAGGACTCAAACCCATGACCTCTCACAGCTGAGCTGGCGTACGACTAGGGATAAAAATGGGTCCCCGATTCTCCGATTACGCGCAGGTTCCGACCCGTTAAAACCGGGTCTGCGTCCTTAATAATGCCCCGATAAGTAAATGGGTTCGGGTCCGGTTCCACCTTGGTTCAGACCCGTGGACCCGATACCCAACATATTACCTCAATTTCCTGAAATCTCTCCTGAAATAATTTCTTTTTAACATCATTCCCTCCCTAGACCCGGACCTGGATTTACACCCGTCTCATGTATTGTTCTGGGTTCGGTTCCAGAGACATGGAATCGGTTCCGAAACGGTTCCGGGTCCGGATCCGGTTCCACCTTCTCTCTCTTATTTCACCTGTTACGTAGCCCATGCGTTGAACATCGTTTTTGCTCGTCCTAAAGTGAGAATACAGCCCATGACTATTATGTATGTGTCTGAGTATCTCATTGCCATGCACAACCTAAATTTCCCGAGATATCTCCGCACTAAATACATCTTTGGTTCTACGAAATTATTCACACTTCAATACAAGGTGCAGAATTGTAACCATAATAAACCAAAGTTCCTAATATCTACGATCGAGATTGTACGTGAAACCAGCAGAACCTTCATTTCAACCGGACAGAAAAAAAAAGCCTATACTCGCAAACATTTAGGGTTCCAATCGGGTTTCCGATTACACAGAAGTTCCGACCCGTAAAAAACCGGGTCTGGAACCTATTTTCGGTTCCGCTTCATAAACGGGTCCGGGTCCAGAACCTAATTTAGGTCCCGTTTGATAAATGGGTCCGGGTATAAATAGGTTCCGACCTGCGGACCCGGAACCCGGCATATGAGCATTTGATATTGCAAATTGTACCTAAAAATTAACTTTTTCGAGACATTTTTACGTACAATACTAGCGGTAGTGGACTTGACTCACTATTATAAACTGAATGGTGTGCTTGTTTTAGGAAACATGAAGAATAAAGATAAATTAGAATCGATTTTGGAACAGGATTTCTGTCCTCTAGGTAGAACCGAATCTCGGTTTTCCTATTGAAGCCCGGTCTGGAACCAACTAAACAAGTTGCTGGACAAAACCGGATTCAGAACCGGAACCGTTATTCAAAAACTGGTCCGAGTCCCCTATGGTTCCGATCCGGAACCGTTCCGTTTGCAGCCCTGCGAACATCACTGCCTTTCTGTGCAAGTAAGCGACCGTGTGGGTTTTGCTGCGGTCCTTAAATAGTTATCGAGCTTGATTTGACCAGTTCCATCAGTCGTTCAGCTTTCTGGTTAGGTCCAGAGAGTTTCCAAATCTAAGCATGTCAACAAAAATAAAGCTGAGATGTTGATTACAGGATTGCAAAAGCTTTTGTGTCAATGCTCTAGATTAGATACGTGATAACTGAAAGTCCAAGATCGAATCCTAGAGGGGGGGGTGAATAGGGTGAGCTCTAAGACCTAGACCAATTTTTAATTCTTTTAGCTTTTAAGTCTATTATGCTTTGAAGGAGAAATAAGGAAATCAACCAACCATGCATAATCCATAAAAAGAGAGCATAATAACAATCACCATAACACAAGCACGTATAGTGGTTCGGCCAAATTGCCTACATCCACTCCCGGTACACCTACCGGTATCCACTAACTTCAATTAAGGTTTAGGATCACCTCAAACCTTACACACAACAATATGCTTTTCAAGGGTTAGCACCAACCTTTACAACATATACTTTTCAAGGCTAAGTATGAACCTTTACAACTTAGAACTTTTCTCTTAAACAATATGCCTAATGATGCATGGATAAAGAGAGCAATGAAGTGCAAAGAAATGCCTCTTAAAAGGCTAGATTGAAAATGAAACTCAAGTTCTAGAACAATGCATGAAAATGACAAAGTCTATGTGAAATGCATTTTCTAGAAGATTACTCTTTCTCTTTTAAAAGATATGAACTTAAATGATGCAAAGATGTTTAACACAAATTTGAGAAAGAGTTATATGTCTAACACAAATGATTCATAATGAAAAGCAACTTGTTTTCAAAAAGATGATCTAAAGGCTAACAAGTTGATTTTTGAAACAAGAAACTAAAATCATGTGTTTCATAGATCATATGTTGCATTCATAAGTCTCATGTGATTTTTAAAGAACTAAGCATGTTATGAAGATCAACATCTTAATAGGAAAGCAACTTGTTTATCATGCATTGAAAAAAAAAGATCAAAGATTCAAATCAAAACATGATTTTGAAAAGAGTAGGATTAAAGGAAGCACACCCATTTGAAGATCAAAGGTTGAATAAGAGGAATGGCTTCATAATCCTTGTGAAAAAGCTCCTAAGAAGTTGCTTAGCCTTGGCCTCAAAGGTCTCTCAAATATCAGCAACTTTCTCCAACCAAAAAGCCACCTTTTATAAAGTTAAAGTTGCCAACGGCTAGTTCTCGGTCGACCGAGAAACAGGTCTCGGTCGACCGGGAATACACAACGGATATAAATCTGACCGTTGGGGCTACAGTTCAGATTTTTGCAGAAATGGCCTCAGTTGTCTCGGTCGACCGAGAGGCAGGTCTCGGTCGACCGAGAACACTGCCTGAAACTGCCCAGAATTTCAACACTTGAGAGAAACTTGAGGCTTAAGAGGGCACCTTCCAAAGGACTTTCAAACACATCTTCCAAGCAATAAATCATGACTTAAAAGAAGATGAAAACTGAGATTTTAAAGCCATGAAAACTCCAAAACACAATAATGAATTTAAAGCTAGAAACTTTGGAAAGCTTGGAAGGAGTTTTGAAATCAAAAACTCTATGAACTGAAGAGGCAACCTGAGATGAAAACCATGCAAATTAAATGATAAAACCAAAGATCAAGAATGTGAAATATGCATGATGATTCTAAGAATAAAACCAAGAAAGAATGAGAGAACAAGCTATATGAAAGTGAATGCATCCTATCAAATTGCAACAAAACTAAAACTCTAACAATCTCCCCCTTTGCAATTTGATGGCTACTCTTGAAGCTTGAACTCTCTTTCAATTTTCTCTTCAGCTTGAACTCTTGAAGCTTGAACTTTGGATAATTAAGGAGCTTTGGATAATTAAGGAGCTTTGGACATTTGGGAGCATTTGGATCTTTTGGAGCTTTGGATTTTCCTTGTAGGAGCGACGACAAAAGACAACCAACCTAGAAGCTATACACAAAAAGCACTCTAGGCAAAGCTACTCCCCCTCAAACAAAGCAACCCTTTTTAAATCTTCTCCCCCTCACTTGGTGAACTCTCTCCCCCTTTGACATCTAATTGCAAAGGAGCCTGCCCATGAAAGATAAAACACATAACTTTGTTAGTAGCACCTGCTTATAAGAGATATAAAAATAAGATTAGAAACAGGTGAGAAGCCAACAAGAAGTTAGAATTCAGGGCAAGGGCCAATGCCCAATTGATGTCTCAATTTAATGAAACGATCATTTCCAAGGGGTTTAGTGAACAGATCAGCCAATTGGGTATCTGTAGGGACAAACAATAGTTCAATGGTGCCTTGGTCAGCATGATCACGCAAGAAATGATAGCGAATGTCAATGTGTTTAGTGCGTGAGTGTTGAACAGGATTTTTTGAGATACTGATGGCACTAGAGTTGTCACACATGATAGGCATGCATTGTTGTGGAACATTATAGTCTAATAAGGTTTGTTTCATCCACAACAGCTGGGCACAACAGCTACCTGCAGCAATATATTCAGCTTCTGCAGTAGACAAAGATACAGAATTTTGCTTTTTGCTATGCCAGGCTACTAAGCAATTTCCTAAGAAATAGCAGCAGCCACTAGTGCTCTTCCTATCATCTATGGATCCTGCCCAATCTGCATCACTATATCCAATTAATTGCAGAGTTGAGTCATGAGGATACCAGATACCATAATGAGAAGTCCCATTAATATATTTTATGATACGCTTAACAGCTTTAATGTGAGACTCTCGGGGGTCAGATTGATACCTAGCACATATCCCAACGCTAAACGAGATATCAGGGCGACTAGCAGTGAGGTAGAGAAGGCTTCCTATCATGCTCCTATAGAGTTTTTGGTCTGCTTTCTTACCCTGAAGGTCACTAGAGATTTTAGTAGAGGATCCCATAGGATTGCAACTAGTCTTAGATTCTCCTAATCCAAACTTTTTCACTATTTCTAGAGCAAACTTGGATTGACTAAGAAATATACCTTGATCAGTCTGACTAACTTGTAATCCTAAAAAGAACTGAAGGGGTCCTACCAAACTCATTTCAAACGTGGAGCTCATTAACTTAGAAAATCCTTGAGCAAGATGATCAGATGTTGATCCAAAAACAATGTCGTCCACATATATTTGAGCAATGAGAATATCTTTACCAACCTTTTTAATGAATAGAGTCTTGTCCACATTCCCACACTCATATCCATTTTCAAGTAAGTGACTTGTCAGCTTTTCATACCAGGCTCTTGGGGCTTGTTTCAATCCATAAAGAGCCTTTTTCAACTTAAAAACATATTCTGGGTGATGAGGATCCTCAAAGCCTTGAGGTTGAGTAACATACACATCTTCCTCAATTTCACCATTCAAAAAGGCACTCTTCACATCCATTTGAAACAGTTTAATCCTCATGCTGCTGGCATAAGCTAATAGAATTCGAATAGACTCCAATCGAGCTACTGGGGCAAAGGTTTCCTCAAAATCAACTCCTTCAACTTGAGCATACCCTTTGGCTACAAGTCTAGCTTTGTTCCTTATAACATTTCCTGATTCGTCCAGCTTATTCTTGAAAATCCATTTGGTGCCAATTTGACTTTTGCCTTCAGGAAGAGGTACAAGATCCCACACATCATTCTTTCTAAACTGGTTTAGCTCATCTTGCATGGCATCAATCCATTCAGACTTGGTTTCTGCTTCAGAGAAATTCTTGGGCTCAATTTGTGAAACAAATGAATAGTGAGCACACAGATTATGAACCTGTCTTCTTGTCATGACTCCTTTTGAGATATCTCCAATGACATTATCCAGATTATGATTTCTTAAAAGCTTTGTGGGCATAGTGGGGACTGAGGGAATCTCTTCTTCAATTTCAGATGAAATAGGCTGCTCAACTGAGATCTCTTCTTCATCATGAGGAGTTTTCTTAATTTGATTAGCTTCATCAATTACAACATGAGCTGATTCCATGACAGCCATAGATCTAAGGTTGAAAACTCTATAAGCCTTGCTTTTATCAGAATATCCTAAGAAGATCCCTTCATCAGATTTAGAATCGAACTTTTCAAGCTGTTCTCTATCTCTTAAAATATAGCACTTGCTACCAAACACCTTAAGATACCCCAGATTAGGTTTTCTTCCAAAATACAGCTCATAAGGGGTTTTGTTAGTGTTCTTTGTCAGATAAACACGGTTAATAAGATAGCATGCGGTATTGACAGCTTCAGCCCACAAGTTTCGCGGGAGATTTTTCTCATTAAGAAGGGTTCTGGCCATTTCTTGAATAACTCTGTTTCTCCGTTCAGCTACTCCATTTTGCTGAGGAGTTTTAGGAGCAGAGAATTGATGACTGATCCCATGGCTTTCACAGAAGTCTGCAAATCTTTCATTTTCAAATTCACCTCCATGGTCACTTCTTATCTTCTTAATTTTGCAGTCCTTCTCAACTTGAATTTTCTTGCAAATCCTTATGATATTATCTACTGCATCAGATTTTGCATGAAGAAAGGCAACCCATCCAAATCTCGAATAATCATCAACCATCACTAGGATATACTTTCTTCCACCAATACTTTGAACAGGCGCTGGTCCAATGAGGTCCATATGAATGAGTTCAAGGGGACGAGTTGAGGATATATCTTTTATACCTTTAAAACTTTTCTTGATTTGTTTACCCATTTGACAAGCTTTGCACAATTCTGATTTGAAGTCACCTAATTTGGGTATTCCTCTAACAATTTCTTTCTTTGATAAGATCCTCATCAGCTTGTAATTAATATGTCCCATTCTTTGATGCCACAATTGATTTTCTTGAACTTTAGACATTAAGCACATGGATTCATTCTCACCACATTCTTCTATGGTGTAGATATTATCTTTAGTACGTAATCCAGTCAGCAGAACTTTATGGGATTTCTCATCCAGAACTTTGCAAGATTTTCTATCGAAGACAACTTTATTTCCTTTGTCACACAATTGACTTATGCTCAAGAGATTATGCTTTAAACCATCCACAAGGAAAACATCTTTTAATGTAGGCATTTGATCTCCTCCAACACAGCCTTTTCCTATAATCTGAGCTTTCCGATTATCTCCAAAAGACACATTACCTCCATCATAGTCCTCAAGAGTGATAAATCTAGAACGGTCTCCAGTCATATGCTTGGAGCAACCACTGTCCAAAAACCATCTAGAATTTTCTTTAACTTTAAGAGCGGTTTGAACTAAGAAATTTTTGAAACCTTTCTCTTTTTCAATCCAAGTAGCCTTAATGAAGGTAGAGGTAGAGGTCTTGGGAACAAATTTGAAATGAGCTCTAGAACTATGTTTTTGAGACATCCTAAACTTAAAAGGACAGTTAGGAACTAGATGACCTATTTGATTGCAAAAATGACAAGTCCATCTAGAGGAAAAGAAGATTTTACCTATAGGCTTGAGATGAGTCCTAGTATTATGTTGAAAGCTATTCTTCTTGCTACTAGAGGAGCATTCATAACCTATACCATTCTTGTTACCAAAGACTTTATTCAAGCCTAACATTTGATAGAATTTGTCATTGCCTAAGGTAAATTTTTCAACAACATGTTTTCCCTTTTCAAGTTTCATTTGAAGAGATTCTGATTCTTGTTGACTAGATTCTAACAGACTTTGTAACTTATGAATTTCTTTTTCAGCTTTAGCAAGATTGTCATTAGAGGTAGTCAACTTAGATTGAACATTTTTTATCTCATTGTCTTTCAAGATTAATTGATCTTTTAAAACATCTAGATCATTCACAAGCCTTTTAGATTCACTTTTTAAGCTTTTATTTTTCTTGGTTATGACTTCACATAGTTCATATAGTTCCTCATAGGCTTGATGAATATCATTGTCACTATTCTCTTCATTTACTTCTTCTATTAATATGTTATGATCATTGTTTTCTTCAATGGGAGTGAAGAGAAGCCAAGAAGTGGAATTATCATTATCTTCATCATTTTGAGGTTCATTATTGTCACTACTTTCATCTTCATCATCATCCCAAGTTATGTTTAAGACTTTCTTTCCTTTCTTATCTTTCTTTTCAGATTCCTTAGGGGAGGGACAATTTTGAGCAATGTGACCAAAGCCTTTACAGTTATAACATTGCACATCCCTTTTGGTAAAAGATCCCCTTGAGTTTCTTTGAAATTTTTCATTTTTAGAATCTTCAGAATATTTATAGTTCTTTTTGTTCTTAAGGAAATTCTTGAACTTCTTAGCAAGTAAAATAGTGTTTTCATCATCACTCTCACTCTCATTGTCATTTTCTTTATGTTGGGAGCTAAGAGCTACACCTTTCTTCTTGCTAGGGGCTTCAAAGTCTAATTCATAGGTGAGAAGATTTCCTCTAAGTTCTTCTATTTTGATCTTGTCCACATCTTTGCTTTCGGTTATAGCAACTATCTTAGGTTTGAACCTTTTGGGAAGAGATCTTAATATTTTCCTAACAGCTTTGGACTCATCCATCTTCTCTCCTAGACCTATGAGGGAATTGACAATCTCCATGAATTTAGTATAGAACTCATCAAATGTTTCTTCCTCTTGCATTTTGAGTTCCTCATACTTAGTAGACAACATTTGGATTTTAGCAACTTTGACTTGATTGGTCCCTTCATGAGTGGTCTCTAAGGTATCCCACACTTCCTTAGCAGTAATACAATTTACTACCCTATTGAACTCTTCTTGGGACAAGGCACAAAACAAGGAATTTTTTGCTTTAGCATTTAGATTTGCCCTATCTTTCTCTCCTTGAGTCCAATCTTTCTTGGGCTTAACTTTGATAGCAATGACATGTCCTTCAGAATCTTGTTCAGTGATAATGGGATCATGATACCCTTCTTCAATGATACTCCAAACATCCATATTTTGAGATTCAAGAAAGACTTGCATCCTAATTTTCCAATACCGGTAATGAGAGCCATTGAACAAGGGAGGTCTATTGGTGGCATGGCCTTCTCCTAATTGGGATTGCATGGTGACCACAAAAGCTAAAACTCACTCTAAGGATTCTAACTCTAGGTTGTTAGACCTAAGCAAGAGCACCTAAGCTCTGATACCAATTGAAAGTCCAAGATCGAATCCTAGAGGGGGGGGGTGAATAGGGTGAGCTCTAAGACCTAGACCAATTTTTAATTCTTTTAGCTTTTAAGTCTATTATGCTTTGAAGGAGAAATAAGGAAATCAACCAACCATGCATAATCCATAAAAAGAGAGCATAATAACAATCACCATAACACAAGCACGTATAGTGGTTCGGCCAAATTGCCTACATCCACTCCCGGTACACCTACCGGTATCCACTAACTTCAATTAAGGTTTAGGATCACCTCAAACCTTACACACAACAATATGCTTTTCAAGGGTTAGCACCAACCTTTACAACATATACTTTTCAAGGCTAAGTATGAACCTTTACAACTTAGAACTTTTCTCTTAAACAATATGCCTAATGATGCATGGATAAAGAGAGCAATGAAGTGCAAAGAAATGCCTCTTAAAAGGCTAGATTGAAAATGAAACTCAAGTTCTAGAACAATGCATGAAAATGACAAAGTCTATGTGAAATGCATTTTCTAGAAGATTACTCTTTCTCTTTTAAAAGATATGAACTTAAATGATGCAAAGATGTTTAACACAAATTTGAGAAAGAGTTATATGTCTAACACAAATGATTCATAATGAAAAGCAACTTGTTTTCAAAAAGATGATCTAAAGGCTAACAAGTTGATTTTTGAAACAAGAAACTAAAATCATGTGTTTCATAGATCATATGTTGCATTCATAAGTCTCATGTGATTTTTAAAGAACTAAGCATGTTATGAAGATCAACATCTTAATAGGAAAGCAACTTGTTTATCATGCATTGAAAAAAAAAGATCAAAGATTCAAATCAAAACATGATTTTGAAAAGAGTAGGATTAAAGGAAGCACACCCATTTGAAGATCAAAGGTTGAATAAGAGGAATGGCTTCATAATCCTTGTGAAAAAGCTCCTAAGAAGTTGCTTAGCCTTGGCCTCAAAGGTCTCTCAAATATCGGCAACTTTCTCCAACCAAAAAGCCACCTTTTATAAAGTTAAAGTTGCCAACGGCTAGTTCTCGGTCGACCGAGAAACAGGTCTCGGTCGACCGGGAATACACAACGGATATAAATCTGACCGTTGGGGCTACAGTTCAGATTTTTGCAGAAATGGCCTCAGTTGTCTCGGTCGACCGAGAGGCAGGTCTCGGTCGACCGAGAACACTGCCTGAAACTGCCCAGAATTTCAACACTTGAGAGAAACTTGAGGCTTAAGAGGGCACCTTCCAAAGGACTTTCAAACACATCTTCCAAGCAATAAATCATGACTTAAAAGAAGATGAAAACTGAGATTTTAAAGCCATGAAAACTCCAAAACACAATAATGAATTTAAAGCTAGAAACTTTGGAAAGCTTGGAAGGAGTTTTGAAATCAAAAACTCTATGAACTGAAGAGGCAACCTGAGATGAAAACCATGCAAATTAAATGATAAAACCAAAGATCAAGAATGTGAAATATGCATGATGATTCTAAGAATAAAACCAAGAAAGAATGAGAGAACAAGCTATATGAAAGTGAATGCATCCTATCAAATTGCAACAAAACTAAAACTCTAACAATAACACTCAATGCTTTTAAATTTTCTTTCCCAGATGTGCTCTCTTAAGGGCCCCTCTGTATGCTTGGAATTGAGTTTTTGAGAATTTATTATCAAGTGAATCACGCCGATGATCATTAAAGACTACGAGTGAAGAAAGATTTAGGGATGGAGTTGCAGACCGGAGCAAATTACTTTAATAGAGTGATATCTCGTATTTTATTCTTTAATTATTGGGTTGATATTTGATGTCCATTTATATATTTCTACTTTTATTCATGGGGAAGCATGTATGTTAGAAAGACTAGAAATTGATCTCAACACGTGTCAATTACCAAAGTCAGCTTTTGTGATTTTTTCTTTCTATTCATATCATATGGGGGTTCGTTAGACATGGGCTACAAGAAAAAACACAACTGTCGATTCTTTCAATCTATTTTATGTTAATTAGAAATGGAAAGGCCTTGCGACTTTATTTGAACATTCACTCAGCTTTACCGCTGCTGGAATCGGCGGTAAACTCGTTACTTTCCAGATTTCCTCCTCTCCGAGAGGAGGAAAACCGGAAATTGCAGGTAAACCGTGGCGGAAATATTGAAAACCGATTTTGTAGCCTTTTCTTTCCTCCTTTTATGATAATTTGAAATGAAAAGGCATTGCGACTTTATTTGGACACTCACTAACCTTTACCGCTGCTGGAATCGGCGGTAAACTCGCATTTCCCAGTTTTCCTCCTCTGTGAGAGGAGGAAAACTGGAAACTGCAGGTATACCGCGGATACTTACGGCGGAAATCTCGAAAACCCATTTTTTAGCCTTTTTTTTCCTTCCTTTCCTTTATTGTGGGTCACGGGTCGGGGCTTGGTTCACAAAATGATGGATGGACATGTGTGAATAACAATTGGATGAAATAATATCAAATCACAATAAATCGTAAATTAATTTTACTGTTGAAGTGAAGTAAATGGTCAATATAAGAGAGAACAAAATTTAGGATGTGGTTGAATCAAAAGGTGAGAGAGCAGCATTTTTATTTCTTCTCTTAAAATGGATAGTGTTTTCTATGTTTGTAAGTGAGCTCATGGATTGGGCTTTGGGTATGGGGTTCAGTTATTAACAGATGGGCCATGCTCGGGTTGTTTATTATTTATTTGCACTTAGTGCTTGAGAGCCGGAATCCCCGTTCGGCCGAGATATATATAGATATATTTATGAGGGAAGGTGGGAGCAGTGATGCGAGGACTCAAACCCATGACCTCTCACAGCTGAGCTGGCGTACGACTAGGGATAAAAATGGGTCCCCGATTCTCCGATTACGCGCAGGTTCCGACCCGTTAAAACCGGGTCTGCGTCCTTAATAATGCCCCGATAAGTAAATGGGTTCGGGTCCGGTTCCACCTTGGTTCAGACCCGTGGACCCGATACCCAACATATTACCTCAATTTCCTGAAATCTCTCCTGAAATAATTTCTTTTTAACATCATTCCCTCCCTAGACCCGGACCTGGATTTACACCCGTCTCATGTATTGTTCTGGGTTCGGTTCCAGAGACATGGAATCGGTTCCGAAACGGTTCCGGGTCCGGATCCGGTTCCACCTTCTCTCTCTTATTTCACCTGTTACGTAGCCCATGCGTTGAACATCGTTTTTGCTCGTCCTAAAGTGAGAATACAGCCCATGACTATTATGTATGTGTCTGAGTATCTCATTGCCATGCACAACCTAAATTTCCCGAGATATCTCCGCACTAAATACATCTTTGGTTCTACGAAATTATTCACACTTCAATACAAGGTGCAGAATTGTAACCATAATAAACCAAAGATCCTAATATCTACGATCGAGATTGTACGTGAAACCAGCAGAACCTTCATTTCAACCGGACAGAAAAAAAAAGCCTATACTCGCAAACATTTAGGGTTCCAATCGGGTTTCCGATTACACAGAAGTTCCGACCCGTAAAAAACCGGGTCTGGAACCTATTTTCGGTTCCGCTTCATAAACGGGTCCGGGTCCAGAACCTAATTTAGGTCCCGTTTGATAAATGGGTCCGGGTATAAATAGGTTCCGACCTGCGGACCCGGAACCCGGCATATGAGCATTTGATATTGCAAATTGTACCTAAAAATTAACTTTTTCGAGACATTTTTACGTACAATACTAGCGGTAGTGGACTTGACTCACTATTATAAACTGAATGGTGTGCTTGTTTTAGGAAACATGAAGAATAAAGATAAATTAGAATCGATTTTGGAACAGGATTTCTGTCCTCTAGGTAGAACCGAATCTCGGTTTTCCTATTGAAGCCCGGTCTGGAACCAACTAAACAAGTTGCTGGACAAAACCGGATTCAGAACCGGAACCGTTATTCAAAAACTGGTCCGAGTCCCCTATGGTTCCGATCCGGAACCGTTCCGTTTGCAGCCCTGCGAACATCACTGCCTTTCTGTGCAAGTAAGCGACCGTGTGGGTTTTGCTGCGGTCCTTAAATAGTTATCGAGCTTGATTTGACCAGTTCCATCAGTCGTTCAGCTTTCTGGTTAGGTCCAGAGAGTTTCCAAATCTAAGCATGTCAACAAAAATAAAGCTGAGATGTTGATTACAGGATTGCAAAAGCTTTTGTGTCAATGCTCTAGATTAGATACGTGATAACACTCAATGCTTTTAAATTTTCTTTCCCAGATGTGCTCTCTTAAGGGCCCCTCTGTATGCTTGGAATTGAGTTTTTGAGAATTTATTATCAAGTGAATCACGCCGATGATCATTAAAGACTACGAGTGAAGAAAGATTTAGGGATGGAGTTGTAGACCGGAGCAAATTACTTTAATAGAGTGATATCTCGTATTTTATTCTTTAATTATTGGGTTGATATTTGATGTCCATTTATATATTTCTACTTTTATTCATGGGGAAGCATGTATGTTAGAAAGACTAGAAATTGATCTCAACACGTGTCAATTACCAAAGTCAGCTTTTGTGATTTTTTCTTTCTATTCATATCATATGGGGGTTCGTTAGACATGGGCTACAAGAAAAAACACAACTGTCGATTCTTTCAATCTATTTTATGTTAATTAGAAATGGAAAGGCCTTGCGACTTTATTTGAACATTCACTCAGCTTTACCGCTGCTGGAATCGGCGGTAAACTCGTTACTTTCCAGATTTCCTCCTCTCCGAGAGGAGGAAAACCGGAAATTGCAGGTAAACCGTGGCGGAAATATTGAAAACCGATTTTGTAGCCTTTTCTTTCCTCCTTTTATGATAATTTGAAATGAAAAGGCATTGCGACTTTATTTGGACACTCACTAACCTTTACCGCTGCTGGAATCGGCGGTAAACTCGCATTTCCCAGTTTTCCTCCTCTGTGAGAGGAGGAAAACTGGAAACTGCAGGTATACCGCGGATACTTACGGCGGAAATCTCGAAAACCCATTTTTTAGCCTTTTTTTTCCTTCCTTTCCTTTATTGTGGGTCACGGGTCGGGGCTTGGTTCACAAAATGATGGATGGACATGTGTGAATAACAATTGGATGAAATAATATCAAATCACAATAAATCGTAAATTAATTTTACTGTTGAAGTGAAGTAAATGGTCAATATAAGAGAGAACAAAATTTAGGATGTGGTTGAATCAAAAGGTGAGAGAGCAGCATTTTTATTTCTTCTCTTAAAATGGATAGTGTTTTCTATGTTTGTAAGTGAGCTCATGGATTGGGCTTTGGGTATGGGGTTCAGTTATTAACAGATGGGCCATGCTCGGGTTGTTTATTATTTATTTGCACTTAGTGCTTGAGAGCCGGAATCCCCGTTCGGCCGAGATATATATAGATATATTTATGAGGGAAGGTGGGAGCAGTGATGCGAGGACTCAAACCCATGACCTCTCACAGCTGAGCTGGCGTACGACTAGGGATAAAAATGGGTCCCCGATTCTCCGATTACGCGCAGGTTCCGACCCGTTAAAACCGGGTCTGCGTCCTTAATAATGCCCCGATAAGTAAATGGGTTCGGGTCCGGTTCCACCTTGGTTCAGACCCGTGGACCCGATACCCAACATATTACCTCAATTTCCTGAAATCTCTCCTGAAATAATTTCTTTTTAACATCATTCCCTCCCTAGACCCGGACCTGGATTTACACCCGTCTCATGTATTGTTCTGGGTTCGGTTCCAGAGACATGGAATCGGTTCCGAAACGGTTCCGGGTCCGGATCCGGTTCCACCTTCTCTCTCTTATTTCACCTGTTACGTAGCCCATGCGTTGAACATCGTTTTTGCTCGTCCTAAAGTGAGAATACAGCCCATGACTATTATGTATGTGTCTGAGTATCTCATTGCCATGCACAACCTAAATTTCCCGAGATATCTCCGCACTAAATACATCTTTGGTTCTACGAAATTATTCACACTTCAATACAAGGTGCAGAATTGTAACCATAATAAACCAAAGATCCTAATATCTACGATCGAGATTGTACGTGAAACCAGCAGAACCTTCATTTCAACCGGACAGAAAAAAAAAGCCTATACTCGCAAACATTTAGGGTTCCAATCGGGTTTCCGATTACACAGAAGTTCCGACCCGTAAAAAACCGGGTCTGGAACCTATTTTCGGTTCCGCTTCATAAACGGGTCCGGGTCCAGAACCTAATTTAGGTCCCGTTTGATAAATGGGTCCGGGTATAAATAGGTTCCGACCTGCGGACCCGGAACCCGGCATATGAGCATTTGATATTGCAAATTGTACCTAAAAATTAACTTTTTCGAGACATTTTTACGTACAATACTAGCGGTAGTGGACTTGACTCACTATTATAAACCGAATGGTGTGCTTGTTTTAGGAAACATGAAGAATAAAGATAAATTAGAATCGATTTTGGAACAGGATTTCTGTCCTCTAGGTAGAACCGAATCTCGGTTTTCCTATTGAAGCCCGGTCTGGAACCTACTAAACAAGTTGCTGGACAAAACCGGATTCAGAACCGGAACCGTTATTCAAAAACGGGTCCGAGTCCCCTATGGTTCCGATCCGGAACCGTTCCGTTTGCAGCCCTGCGAACATCACTGCCTTTCTGTGCAAGTAAGCGACCGTGTGGGTTTTGCTGCGGTCCTTAAATAGTTATCGAGCTTGATTTGACCAGTTCCATCAGTCGTTCAGCTTTCTGGTTAGGTCCAGAGAGTTTCCAAATCTAAGCATGTCAACAAAAATAAAGCTGAGATGTTGATTACAGGATTGCAAAAGCTTTTGTGTCAATGCTCTAGATTAGATACGTGATAACACTCAATGCTTTTAAATTTTCTTTCCCAGATGTGCTCTCTTAAGGGCCCCTCTGTATGCTTGGAATTGAGTTTTTGAGAATTTATTATCAAGTGAATCACGCCGATGATCATTAAAGACTACGAGTGAAGAAAGATTTAGGGATGGAGTTGTAGACCGGAGCAAATTACTTTAATAGAGTGATATCTCGTATTTTATTCTTTAATTATTGGGTTGATATTTGATGTCCATTTATATATTTCTACTTTTATTCATGGGGAAGCATGTATGTTAGAAAGACTAGAAATTGATCTCAACACGTGTCAATTGCCAAAGTCAGCTTTTGTGATTTTTTCTTTCTATTCATATCATATGGGGGTTCGTTAGACATGGGCTACAAGAAAAAACACAACTGTCGATTCTTTCAATCTATTTTATGTTAATTAGAAATGGAAAGGCCTTGCGACTTTATTTGAACATTCACTCAGCTTTACCGCTGCTGGAATCGGCGGTAAACTCGTTACTTTCCAGATTTCCTCCTCTCCGAGAGGAGGAAAACCGGAAATTGCAGGTAAACCGTGGCGGAAATATTGAAAACCGATTTTGTAGCCTTTTCTTTCCTCCTTTTATGATAATTTGAAATGAAAAGGCATTGCGACTTTATTTGGACACTCACTAACCTTTACCGCTGCTGGAATCGGCGGTAAACTCGCATTTCCCAGTTTTCCTCCTCTGTGAGAGGAGGAAAACTGGAAACTGCAGGTATACCGCGGATACTTACGGCGGAAATCTCGAAAACCCATTTTTTAGCCTTTTTTTTCCTTCCTTTCCTTTATTGTGGGTCACGGGTCGGGGCTTGGTTCACAAAATGATGGATGGACATGTGTGAATAACAATTGGATGAAATAATATCAAATCACAATAAATCGTAAATTAATTTTACTGTTGAAGTGAAGTAAATGGTCAATATAAGAGAGAACAAAATTTAGGATGTGGTTGAATCAAAAGGTGAGAGAGCAGCATTTTTATTTCTTCTCTTAAAATGGATAGTGTTTTCTATGTTTGTAAGTGAGCTCATGGATTGGGCTTTGGGTATGGGGTTCAGTTATTAACAGATGGGCCATGCTCGGGTTGTTTATTATTTATTTGCACTTAGTGCTTGAGAGCCGGAATCCCCGTTCGGCCGAGATATATATAGATATATTTATGAGGGAAGGTGGGAGCAGTGATGCGAGGACTCAAACCCATGACCTCTCACAGCTGAGCTGGCGTACGACTAGGGATAAAAATGGGTCCCCGATTCTCCGATTACGCGCAGGTTCCGACCCGTTAAAACCGGGTCTGCGTCCTTAATAATGCCCCGATAAGTAAATGGGTTCGGGTCCGGTTCCACCTTGGTTCAGACCCGTGGACCCGATACCCAACATATTACCTCAATTTCCTGAAATCTCTCCTGAAATAATTTCTTTTTAACATCATTCCCTCCCTAGACCCGGACCTGGATTTACACCCGTCTCATGTATTGTTCTGGGTTCGGTTCCAGAGACATGGAATCGGTTCCGAAACGGTTCCGGGTCCGGATCCGGTTCCACCTTCTCTCTCTTATTTCACCTGTTACGTAGCCCATGCGTTGAACATCGTTTTTGCTCGTCCTAAAGTGAGAATACAGCCCATGACTATTATGTATGTGTCTGAGTATCTCATTGCCATGCACAACCTAAATTTCCCGAGATATCTCCGCACTAAATACATCTTTGGTTCTACGAAATTATTCACACTTCAATACAAGGTGCAGAATTGTAACCATAATAAACCAAAGATCCTAATATCTACGATCGAGATTGTACGTGAAACCAGCAGAACCTTCATTTCAACCGGACAGAAAAAAAAAGCCTATACTCGCAAACATTTAGGGTTCCAATCGGGTTTCCGATTACACAGAAGTTCCGACCCGTAAAAAACCGGGTCTGGAACCTATTTTCGGTTCCGCTTCATAAACGGGTCCGGGTCCAGAACCTAATTTAGGTCCCGTTTGATAAATGGGTCCGGGTATAAATAGGTTCCGACCTGCGGACCCGGAACCCGGCATATGAGCATTTGATATTGCAAATTGTACCTAAAAATTAACTTTTTCGAGACATTTTTACGTACAATACTAGCGGTAGTGGACTTGACTCACTATTATAAACCGAATGGTGTGCTTGTTTTAGGAAACATGAAGAATAAAGATAAATTAGAATCGATTTTGGAACAGGATTTCTGTCCTCTAGGTAGAACCGAATCTCGGTTTTCCTATTGAAGCCCGGTCTGGAACCTACTAAACAAGTTGCTGGACAAAACCGGATTCAGAACCGGAACCGTTATTCAAAAACGGGTCCGAGTCCCCTATGGTTCCGATCCGGAACCGTTCCGTTTGCAGCCCTGCGAACATCACTGCCTTTCTGTGCAAGTAAGCGACCGTGTGGGTTTTGCTGCGGTCCTTAAATAGTTATCGAGCTTGATTTGACCAGTTCCATCAGTCGTTCAGCTTTCTGGTTAGGTCCAGAGAGTTTCCAAATCTAAGCATGTCAACAAAAATAAAGCTGAGATGTTGATTACAGGATTGCAAAAGCTTTTGTGTCAATGCTCTAGATTAGATACGTGATAACACTCAATGCTTTTAAATTTTCTTTCCCAGATGTGCTCTCTTAAGGGCCCCTCTGTATGCTTGGAATTGAGTTTTTGAGAATTTATTATCAAGTGAATCACGCCGATGATCATTAAAGACTACGAGTGAAGAAAGATTTAGGGATGGAGTTGTAGACCGGAGCAAATTACTTTAATAGAGTGATATCTCGTATTTTATTCTTTAATTATTGGGTTGATATTTGATGTCCATTTATATATTTCTACTTTTATTCATGGGGAAGCATGTATGTTAGAAAGACTAGAAATTGATCTCAACACGTGTCAATTGCCAAAGTCAGCTTTTGTGATTTTTTCTTTCTATTCATATCATATGGGGGTTCGTTAGACATGGGCTACAAGAAAAAACACAACTGTCGATTCTTTCAATCTATTTTATGTTAATTAGAAATGGAAAGGCCTTGCGACTTTATTTGAACATTCACTCAGCTTTACCGCTGCTGGAATCGGCGGTAAACTCGTTACTTTCCAGATTTCCTCCTCTCCGAGAGGAGGAAAACCGGAAATTGCAGGTAAACCGTGGCGGAAATATTGAAAACCGATTTTGTAGCCTTTTCTTTCCTCCTTTTATGATAATTTGAAATGAAAAGGCATTGCGACTTTATTTGGACACTCACTAACCTTTACCGCTGCTGGAATCGGCGGTAAACTCGCATTTCCCAGTTTTCCTCCTCTGTGAGAGGAGGAAAACTGGAAACTGCAGGTATACCGCGGATACTTACGGCGGAAATCTCGAAAACCCATTTTTTAGCCTTTTTTTTCCTTCCTTTCCTTTATTGTGGGTCACGGGTCGGGGCTTGGTTCACAAAATGATGGATGGACATGTGTGAATAACAATTGGATGAAATAATATCAAATCACAATAAATCGTAAATTAATTTTACTGTTGAAGTGAAGTAAATGGTCAATATAAGAGAGAACAAAATTTAGGATGTGGTTGAATCAAAAGGTGAGAGAGCAGCATTTTTATTTCTTCTCTTAAAATGGATAGTGTTTTCTATGTTTGTAAGTGAGCTCATGGATTGGGCTTTGGGTATGGGGTTCAGTTATTAACAGATGGGCCATGCTCGGGTTGTTTATTATTTATTTGCACTTAGTGCTTGAGAGCCGGAATCCCCGTTCGGCCGAGATATATATAGATATATTTATGAGGGAAGGTGGGAGCAGTGATGCGAGGACTCAAACCCATGACCTCTCACAGCTGAGCTGGCGTACGACTAGGGATAAAAATGGGTCCCCGATTCTCCGATTACGCGCAGGTTCCGACCCGTTAAAACCGGGTCTGCGTCCTTAATAATGCCCCGATAAGTAAATGGGTTCGGGTCCGGTTCCACCTTGGTTCAGACCCGTGGACCCGATACCCAACATATTACCTCAATTTCCTGAAATCTCTCCTGAAATAATTTCTTTTTAACATCATTCCCTCCCTAGACCCGGACCTGGATTTACACCCGTCTCATGTATTGTTCTGGGTTCGGTTCCAGAGACATGGAATCGGTTCCGAAACGGTTCCGGGTCCGGATCCGGTTCCACCTTCTCTCTCTTATTTCACCTGTTACGTAGCCCATGCGTTGAACATCGTTTTTGCTCGTCCTAAAGTGAGAATACAGCCCATGACTATTATGTATGTGTCTGAGTATCTCATTGCCATGCACAACCTAAATTTCCCGAGATATCTCCGCACTAAATACATCTTTGGTTCTACGAAATTATTCACACTTCAATACAAGGTGCAGAATTGTAACCATAATAAACCAAAGATCCTAATATCTACGATCGAGATTGTACGTGAAACCAGCAGAACCTTCATTTCAACCGGACAGAAAAAAAAAGCCTATACTCGCAAACATTTAGGGTTCCAATCGGGTTTCCGATTACACAGAAGTTCCGACCCGTAAAAAACCGGGTCTGGAACCTATTTTCGGTTCCGCTTCATAAACGGGTCCGGGTCCAGAACCTAATTTAGGTCCCGTTTGATAAATGGGTCCGGGTATAAATAGGTTCCGACCTGCGGACCCGGAACCCGGCATATGAGCATTTGATATTGCAAATTGTACCTAAAAATTAACTTTTTCGAGACATTTTTACGTACAATACTAGCGGTAGTGGACTTGACTCACTATTATAAACCGAATGGTGTGCTTGTTTTAGGAAACATGAAGAATAAAGATAAATTAGAATCGATTTTGGAACAGGATTTCTGTCCTCTAGGTAGAACCGAATCTCGGTTTTCCTATTGAAGCCCGGTCTGGAACCTACTAAACAAGTTGCTGGACAAAACCGGATTCAGAACCGGAACCGTTATTCAAAAACGGGTCCGAGTCCCCTATGGTTCCGATCCGGAACCGTTCCGTTTGCAGCCCTGCGAACATCACTGCCTTTCTGTGCAAGTAAGCGACCGTGTGGGTTTTGCTGCGGTCCTTAAATAGTTATCGAGCTTGATTTGACCAGTTCCATCAGTCGTTCAGCTTTCTGGTTAGGTCCAGAGAGTTTCCAAATCTAAGCATGTCAACAAAAATAAAGCTGAGATGTTGATTACAGGATTGCAAAAGCTTTTGTGTCAATGCTCTAGATTAGATACGTGATAACACTCAATGCTTTTAAATTTTCTTTCCCAGATGTGCTCTCTTAAGGGCCCCTCTGTATGCTTGGAATTGAGTTTTTGAGAATTTATTATCAAGTGAATCACGCCGATGATCATTAAAGACTACGAGTGAAGAAAGATTTAGGGATGGAGTTGTAGACCGGAGCAAATTACTTTAATAGAGTGATATCTCGTATTTTATTCTTTAATTATTGGGTTGATATTTGATGTCCATTTATATATTTCTACTTTTATTCATGGGGAAGCATGTATGTTAGAAAGACTAGAAATTGATCTCAACACGTGTCAATTGCCAAAGTCAGCTTTTGTGATTTTTTCTTTCTATTCATATCATATGGGGGTTCGTTAGACATGGGCTACAAGAAAAAACACAACTGTCGATTCTTTCAATCTATTTTATGTTAATTAGAAATGGAAAGGCCTTGCGACTTTATTTGAACATTCACTCAGCTTTACCGCTGCTGGAATCGGCGGTAAACTCGTTACTTTCCAGATTTCCTCCTCTCCGAGAGGAGGAAAACCGGAAATTGCAGGTAAACCGTGGCGGAAATATTGAAAACCGATTTTGTAGCCTTTTCTTTCCTCCTTTTATGATAATTTGAAATGAAAAGGCATTGCGACTTTATTTGGACACTCACTAACCTTTACCGCTGCTGGAATCGGCGGTAAACTCGCATTTCCCAGTTTTCCTCCTCTGTGAGAGGAGGAAAACTGGAAACTGCAGGTATACCGCGGATACTTACGGCGGAAATCTCGAAAACCCATTTTTTAGCCTTTTTTTTCCTTCCTTTCCTTTATTGTGGGTCACGGGTCGGGGCTTGGTTCACAAAATGATGGATGGACATGTGTGAATAACAATTGGATGAAATAATATCAAATCACAATAAATCGTAAATTAATTTTACTGTTGAAGTGAAGTAAATGGTCAATATAAGAGAGAACAAAATTTAGGATGTGGTTGAATCAAAAGGTGAGAGAGCAGCATTTTTATTTCTTCTCTTAAAATGGATAGTGTTTTCTATGTTTGTAAGTGAGCTCATGGATTGGGCTTTGGGTATGGGGTTCAGTTATTAACAGATGGGCCATGCTCGGGTTGTTTATTATTTATTTGCACTTAGTGCTTGAGAGCCGGAATCCCCGTTCGGCCGAGATATATATAGATATATTTATGAGGGAAGGTGGGAGCAGTGATGCGAGGACTCAAACCCATGACCTCTCACAGCTGAGCTGGCGTACGACTAGGGATAAAAATGGGTCCCCGATTCTCCGATTACGCGCAGGTTCCGACCCGTTAAAACCGGGTCTGCGTCCTTAATAATGCCCCGATAAGTAAATGGGTTCGGGTCCGGTTCCACCTTGGTTCAGACCCGTGGACCCGATACCCAACATATTACCTCAATTTTCTGAAATCTCTCCTGAAATAATTTCTTTTTAACATCATTCCCTCCCTAGACCCGGACCTGGATTTACACCCGTCTCATGTATTGTTCTGGGTTCGGTTCCAGAGACATGGAATCGGTTCCGAAACGGTTCCGGGTCCGGATCCGGTTCCACCTTCTCTCTCTTATTTCACCTGTTACGTAGCCCATGCGTTGAACATCGTTTTTGCTCGTCCTAAAGTGAGAATACAGCCCATGACTATTATGTATGTGTCTGAGTATCTCATTGCCATGCACAACCTAAATTTCCCGAGATATCTCCGCACTAAATACATCTTTGGTTCTACGAAATTATTCACACTTCAATACAAGGTGCAGAATTGTAACCATAATAAACCAAAGATCCTAATATCTACGATCGAGATTGTACGTGAAACCAGCAGAACCTTCATTTCAACCGGACAGAAAAAAAAAGCCTATACTCGCAAACATTTAGGGTTCCAATCGGGTTTCCGATTACACAGAAGTTCCGACCCGTAAAAAACCGGGTCTGGAACCTATTTTCGGTTCCGCTTCATAAACGGGTCCGGGTCCAGAACCTAATTTAGGTCCCGTTTGATAAATGGGTCCGGGTATAAATAGGTTCCGACCTGCGGACCCGGAACCCGGCATATGAGCATTTGATATTGCAAATTGTACCTAAAAATTAACTTTTTCGAGACATTTTTACGTACAATACTAGCGGTAGTGGACTTGACTCACTATTATAAACTGAATGGTGTGCTTGTTTTAGGAAACATGAAGAATAAAGATAAATTAGAATCGATTTTGGAACAGGATTTCTGTCCTCTAGGTAGAACCGAATCTCGGTTTTCCTATTGAAGCCCGGTCTGGAACCAACTAAACAAGTTGCTGGACAAAACCGGATTCAGAACCGGAACCGTTATTCAAAAACTGGTCCGAGTCCCCTATGGTTCCGATCCGGAACCGTTCCGTTTGCAGCCCTGCGAACATCACTGCCTTTCTGTGCAAGTAAGCGACCGTGTGGGTTTTGCTGCGGTCCTTAAATAGTTATCGAGCTTGATTTGACCAGTTCCATCAGTCGTTCAGCTTTCTGGTTAGGTCCAGAGAGTTTCCAAATCTAAGCATGTCAACAAAAATAAAGCTGAGATGTTGATTACAGGATTGCAAAAGCTTTTGTGTCAATGCTCTAGATTAGATACGTGATAACACTCAATGCTTTTAAATTTTCTTTCCCAGATGTGCTCTCTTAAGGGCCCCTCTGTATGCTTGGAATTGAGTTTTTGAGAAATTATTATCAAGTGAATCACGCCGATGATCATTAAAGACTACGAGTGAAGAAAGATTTAGGGATGGAGTTGCAGACCGGAGCAAATTACTTTAATAGAGTGATATCTCGTATTTTATTCTTTAATTATTGGGTTGATATTTGATGTCCATTTATATATTTCTACTTTTATTCATGGGGAAGCATGTATGTTAGAAAGACTAGAAATTGATCTCAACACGTGTCAATTGCCAAAGTCAGCTTTTGTGATTTTTTCTTTCTATTCATATCATATGGGGGTTCGTTAGACATGGGCTACAAGAAAAAACACAACTGTCGATTCTTTCAATCTATTTTATGTTAATTAGAAATGGAAAGGCCTTGCGACTTTATTTGAACATTCACTCAGCTTTACCGCTGCTGGAATCGGCGGTAAACTCGTTACTTTCCAGATTTCCTCCTCTCCGAGAGGAGGAAAACCGGAAATTGCAGGTAAACCGTGGCGGAAATATTGAAAACCGATTTTGTAGCCTTTTCTTTCCTCCTTTTATGATAATTTGAAATGAAAAGGCATTGCGACTTTATTTGGACACTCACTAACCTTTACCGCTGCTGGAATCGGCGGTAAACTCGCATTTCCCAGTTTTCCTCCTCTGTGAGAGGAGGAAAACTGGAAACTGCAGGTATACCGCGGATACTTACGGCGGAAATCTCGAAAACCCATTTTTTAGCCTTTTTTTTCCTTCCTTTCCTTTATTGTGGGTCACGGGTCGGGGCTTGGTTCACAAAATGATGGATGGACATGTGTGAATAACAATTGGATGAAATAATATCAAATCACAATAAATCGTAAATTAATTTTACTGTTGAAGTGAAGTAAATGGTCAATATAAGAGAGAACAAAATTTAGGATGTGGTTGAATCAAAAGGTGAGAGAGCAGCATTTTTATTTCTTCTCTTAAAATGGATAGTGTTTTCTATGTTTGTAAGTGAGCTCATGGATTGGGCTTTGGGTATGGGGTTCAGTTATTAACAGATGGGCCATGCTCGGGTTGTTTATTATTTATTTGCACTTAGTGCTTGAGAGGCGGAATCCCCGTTCGGCCGAGATATATATAGATATATTTATGAGGGAAGGTGGGAGCAGTGATGCGAGGACTCAAACCCATGACCTCTCACAGCTGAGCTGGCGTACGACTAGGGATAAAAATGGGTCCCCGATTCTCCGATTACGCGCAGGTTCCGACCCGTTAAAACCGGGTCTGCGTCCTTAATAATGCCCCGATAAGTAAATGGGTTCGGGTCCGGTTCCACCTTGGTTCAGACCCGTGGACCCGATACCCAACATATTACCTCAATTTCCTGAAATCTCTCCTGAAATAATTTCTTTTTAACATCATTCCCTCCCTAGACCCGGACCTGGATTTACACCCGTCTCATGTATTGTTCTGGGTTCGGTTCCAGAGACATGGAATCGGTTCCGAAACGGTTCCGGGTCCGGATCCGGTTCCACCTTCTCTCTCTTATTTCACCTGTTACGTAGCCCATGCGTTGAACATCGTTTTTGCTCGTCCTAAAGTGAGAATACAGCCCATGACTATTATGTATGTGTCTGAGTATCTCATTGCCATGCACAACCTAAATTTCCCGAGATATCTCCGCACTAAATACATCTTTGGTTCTACGAAATTATTCACACTTCAATACAAGGTGCAGAATTGTAACCATAATAAACCAAAGATCCTAATATCTACGATCGAGATTGTACGTGAAACCAGCAGAACCTTCATTTCAACCGGACAGAAAAAAAAAGCCTATACTCGCAAACATTTAGGGTTCCAATCGGGTTTCCGATTACACAGAAGTTCCGACCCGTAAAAAACCGGGTCTGGAACCTATTTTCGGTTCCGCTTCATAAACGGGTCCGGGTCCAGAACCTAATTTAGGTCCCGTTTGATAAATGGGTCCGGGTATAAATAGGTTCCGACCTGCGGACCCGGAACCCGGCATATGAGCATTTGATATTGCAAATTGTACCTAAAAATTAACTTTTTCGAGACATTTTTACGTACAATACTAGCGGTAGTGGACTTGACTCACTATTATAAACTGAATGGTGTGCTTGTTTTAGGAAACATGAAGAATAAAGATAAATTAGAATCGATTTTGGAACAGGATTTCTGTCCTCTAGGTAGAACCGAATCTCGGTTTTCCTATTGAAGCCCGGTCTGGAACCAACTAAACAAGTTGCTGGACAAAACCGGATTCAGAACCGGAACCGTTATTCAAAAACTGGTCCGAGTCCCCTATGGTTCCGATCCGGAACCGTTCCGTTTGCAGCCCTGCGAACATCACTGCCTTTCTGTGCAAGTAAGCGACCGTGTGGGTTTTGCTGCGGTCCTTAAATAGTTATCGAGCTTGATTTGACCAGTTCCATCAGTCGTTCAGCTTTCTGGTTAGGTCCAGAGAGTTTCCAAATCTAAGCATGTCAACAAAAATAAAGCTGAGATGTTGATTACAGGATTGCAAAAGCTTTTGTGTCAATGCTCTAGATTAGATACGTGATAACACTCAATGCTTTTAAATTTTCTTTCCCAGATGTGCTCTCTTAAGGGCCCCTCTGTATGCTTGGAATTGAGTTTTTGAGAATTTATTATCAAGTGAATCACGCCGATGATCATTAAAGACTACGAGTGAAGAAAGATTTAGGGATGGAGTTGCAGACCGGAGCAAATTACTTTAATAGAGTGATATCTCGTATTTTATTCTTTAATTATTGGGTTGATATTTGATGTCCATTTATATATTTCTACTTTTATTCATGGGGAAGCATGTATGTTAGAAAGACTAGAAATTGATCTCAACACGTGTCAATTGCCAAAGTCAGCTTTTGTGATTTTTTCTTTCTATTCATATCATATGGGGGTTCGTTAGACATGGGCTACAAGAAAAAACACAACTGTCGATTCTTTCAATCTATTTTATGTTAATTAGAAATGGAAAGGCCTTGCGACTTTATTTGAACATTCACTCAGCTTTACCGCTGCTGGAATCGGCGGTAAACTCGTTACTTTCCAGATTTCCTCCTCTCCGAGAGGAGGAAAACCGGAAATTGCAGGTAAACCGTGGCGGAAATATTGAAAACCGATTTTGTAGCCTTTTCTTTCCTCCTTTTATGATAATTTGAAATGAAAAGGCATTGCGACTTTATTTGGACACTCACTAACCTTTACCGCTGCTGGAATCGGCGGTAAACTCGCATTTCCCAGTTTTCCTCCTCTGTGAGAGGAGGAAAACTGGAAACTGCAGGTATACCGCGGATACTTACGGCGGAAATCTCGAAAACCCATTTTTTAGCCTTTTTTTTCCTTCCTTTCCTTTATTGTGGGTCACGGGTCGGGGCTTGGTTCACAAAATGATGGATGGACATGTGTGAATAACAATTGGATGAAATAATATCAAATCACAATAAATCGTAAATTAATTTTACTGTTGAAGTGAAGTAAATGGTCAATATAAGAGAGAACAAAATTTAGGATGTGGTTGAATCAAAAGGTGAGAGAGCAGCATTTTTATTTCTTCTCTTAAAATGGATAGTGTTTTCTATGTTTGTAAGTGAGCTCATGGATTGGGCTTTGGGTATGGGGTTCAGTTATTAACAGATGGGCCATGCTCGGGTTGTTTATTATTTATTTGCACTTAGTGCTTGAGAGCCGGAATCCCCGTTCGGCCGAGATATATATAGATATATTTATGAGGGAAGGTGGGAGCAGTGATGCGAGGACTCAAACCCATGACCTCTCACAGCTGAGCTGGCGTACGACTAGGGATAAAAATGGGTCCCCGATTCTCCGATTACGCGCAGGTTCCGACCCGTTAAAACCGGGTCTGCGTCCTTAATAATGCCCCGATAAGTAAATGGGTTCGGGTCCGGTTCCACCTTGGTTCAGACCCGTGGACCCGATACCCAACATATTACCTCAATTTCCTGAAATCTCTCCTGAAATAATTTCTTTTTAACATCATTCCCTCCCTAGACCCGGACCTGGATTTACACCCGTCTCATGTATTGTTCTGGGTTCGGTTCCAGAGACATGGAATCGGTTCCGAAACGGTTCCGGGTCCGGATCCGGTTCCACCTTCTCTCTCTTATTTCACCTGTTACGTAGCCCATGCGTTGAACATCGTTTTTGCTCGTCCTAAAGTGAGAATACAGCCCATGACTATTATGTATGTGTCTGAGTATCTCATTGCCATGCACAACCTAAATTTCCCGAGATATCTCCGCACTAAATACATCTTTGGTTCTACGAAATTATTCACACTTCAATACAAGGTGCAGAATTGTAACCATAATAAACCAAAGATCCTAATATCTACGATCGAGATTGTACGTGAAACCAGCAGAACCTTCATTTCAACCGGACAGAAAAAAAAGCCTATACTCGCAAACATTTAGGGTTCCAATCGGGTTTCCGATTACACAGAAGTTCCGACCCGTAAAAAACCGGGTCTGGAACCTATTTTCGGTTCCGCTTCATAAACGGGTCCGGGTCCAGAACCTAATTTAGGTCCCGTTTGATAAATGGGTCCGGGTATAAATAGGTTCCGACCTGCGGACCCGGAACCCGGCATATGAGCATTTGATATTGCAAATTGTACCTAAAAATTAACTTTTTCGAGACATTTTTACGTACAATACTAGCGGTAGTGGACTTGACTCACTATTATAAACTGAATGGTGTGCTTGTTTTAGGAAACATGAAGAATAAAGATAAATTAGAATCGATTTTGGAACAGGATTTCTGTCCTCTAGGTAGAACCGAATCTCGGTTTTCCTATTGAAGCCCGGTCTGGAACCAACTAAACAAGTTGCTGGACAAAACCGGATTCAGAACCGGAACCGTTATTCAAAAACTGGTCCGAGTCCCCTATGGTTCCGATCCGGAACCGTTCCGTTTGCAGCCCTGCGAACATCACTGCCTTTCTGTGCAAGTAAGCGACCGTGTGGGTTTTGCTGCGGTCCTTAAATAGTTATCGAGCTTGATTTGACCAGTTCCATCAGTCGTTCAGCTTTCTGGTTAGGTCCAGAGAGTTTCCAAATCTAAGCATGTCAACAAAAATAAAGCTGAGATGTTGATTACAGGATTGCAAAAGCTTTTGTGTCAATGCTCTAGATTAGATACGTGATAACACTCAATGCTTTTAAATTTTCTTTCCCAGATGTGCTCTCTTAAGGGCCCCTCTGTATGCTTGGAATTGAGTTTTTGAGAATTTATTATCAAGTGAATCACGCCGATGATCATTAAAGACTACGAGTGAAGAAAGATTTAGGGATGGAGTTGCAGACCGGAGCAAATTACTTTAATAGAGTGATATCTCGTATTTTATTCTTTAATTATTGGGTTGATATTTGATGTCCATTTATATATTTCTACTTTTATTCATGGGGAAGCATGTATGTTAGAAAGACTAGAAATTGATCTCAACACGTGTCAATTACCAAAGTCAGCTTTTGTGATTTTTTCTTTCTATTCATATCATATGGGGGTTCGTTAGACATGGGCTACAAGAAAAAACACAACTGTCGATTCTTTCAATCTATTTTATGTTAATTAGAAATGGAAAGGCCTTGCGACTTTATTTGAACATTCACTCAGCTTTACCGCTGCTGGAATCGGCGGTAAACTCGTTACTTTCCAGATTTCCTCCTCTCCGAGAGGAGGAAAACCGGAAATTGCAGGTAAACCGTGGCGGAAATATTGAAAACCGATTTTGTAGCCTTTTCTTTCCTCCTTTTATGATAATTTGAAATGAAAAGGCATTGCGACTTTATTTGGACACTCACTAACCTTTACCGCTGCTGGAATCGGCGGTAAACTCGCATTTCCCAGTTTTCCTCCTCTGTGAGAGGAGGAAAACTGGAAACTGCAGGTATACCGCGGATACTTACGGCGGAAATCTCGAAAACCCATTTTTTAGCCTTTTTTTTCCTTCCTTTCCTTTATTGTGGGTCACGGGTCGGGGCTTGGTTCACAAAATGATGGATGGACATGTGTGAATAACAATTGGATGAAATAATATCAAATCACAATAAATCGTAAATTAATTTTACTGTTGAAGTGAAGTAAATGGTCAATATAAGAGAGAACAAAATTTAGGATGTGGTTGAATCAAAAGGTGAGAGAGCAGCATTTTTATTTCTTCTCTTAAAATGGATAGTGTTTTCTATGTTTGTAAGTGAGCTCATGGATTGGGCTTTGGGTATGGGGTTCAGTTATTAACAGATGGGCCATGCTCGGGTTGTTTATTATTTATTTGCACTTAGTGCTTGAGAGCCGGAATCCCCGTTCGGCCGAGATATATATAGATATATTTATGAGGGAAGGTGGGAGCAGTGATGCGAGGACTCAAACCCATGACCTCTCACAGCTGAGCTGGCGTACGACTAGGGATAAAAATGGGTCCCCGATTCTCCGATTACGCGCAGGTTCCGACCCGTTAAAACCGGGTCTGCGTCCTTAATAATGCCCCGATAAGTAAATGGGTTCGGGTCCGGTTCCACCTTGGTTCAGACCCGTGGACCCGATACCCAACATATTACCTCAATTTCCTGAAATCTCTCCTGAAATAATTTCTTTTTAACATCATTCCCTCCCTAGACCCGGACCTGGATTTACACCCGTCTCATGTATTGTTCTGGGTTCGGTTCCAGAGACATGGAATCGGTTCCGAAACGGTTCCGGGTCCGGATCCGGTTCCACCTTCTCTCTCTTATTTCACCTGTTACGTAGCCCATGCGTTGAACATCGTTTTTGCTCGTCCTAAAGTGAGAATACAGCCCATGACTATTATGTATGTGTCTGAGTATCTCATTGCCATGCACAACCTAAATTTCCCGAGATATCTCCGCACTAAATACATCTTTGGTTCTACGAAATTATTCACACTTCAATACAAGGTGCAGAATTGTAACCATAATAAACCAAAGATCCTAATATCTACGATCGAGATTGTACGTGAAACCAGCAGAACCTTCATTTCAACCGGACAGAAAAAAAAAGGCTATACTCGCAAACATTTAGGGTTCCAATCGGGTTTCCGATTACACAGAAGTTCCGACCCGTAAAAAACCGGGTCTGGAACCTATTTTCGGTTCCGCTTCATAAACGGGTCCGGGTCCAGAACCTAATTTAGGTCCCGTTTGATAAATGGGTCCGGGTATAAATAGGTTCCGACCTGCGGACCCGGAACCCGGCATATGAGCATTTGATATTGCAAATTGTACCTAAAAATTAACTTTTTCGAGACATTTTTACGTACAATACTAGCGGTAGTGGACTTGACTCACTATTATAAACTGAATGGTGTGCTTGTTTTAGGAAACATGAAGAATAAAGATAAATTAGAATCGATTTTGGAACAGGATTTCTGTCCTCTAGGTAGAACCGAATCTCGGTTTTCCTATTGAAGCCCGGTCTGGAACCAACTAAACAAGTTGCTGGACAAAACCGGATTCAGAACCGGAACCGTTATTCAAAAACTGGTCCGAGTCCCCTATGGTTCCGATCCGGAACCGTTCCGTTTGCAGCCCTGCGAACATCACTGCCTTTCTGTGCAAGTAAGCGACCGTGTGGGTTTTGCTGCGGTCCTTAAATAGTTATCGAGCTTGATTTGACCAGTTCCATCAGTCGTTCAGCTTTCTGGTTAGGTCCAGAGAGTTTCCAAATCTAAGCATGTCAACAAAAATAAAGCTGAGATGTTGATTACAGGATTGCAAAAGCTTTTGTGTCAATGCTCTAGATTAGATACGTGATAACACTCAATGCTTTTAAATTTTCTTTCCCAGATGTGCTCTCTTAAGGGCCCCTCTGTATGCTTGGAATTGAGTTTTTGAGAATTTATTATCAAGTGAATCACGCCGATGATCATTAAAGACTACGAGTGAAGAAAGATTTAGGGATGGAGTTGCAGACCGGAGCAAATTACTTTAATAGAGTGATATCTCGTATTTTATTCTTTAATTATTGGGTTGATATTTGATGTCCATTTATATATTTCTACTTTTATTCATGGGGAAGCATGTATGTTAGAAAGACTAGAAATTGATCTCAACACGTGTCAATTACCAAAGTCAGCTTTTGTGATTTTTTCTTTCTATTCATATCATATGGGGGTTCGTTAGACATGGGCTACAAGAAAAAACACAACTGTCGATTCTTTCAATCTATTTTATGTTAATTAGAAATGGAAAGGCCTTGCGACTTTATTTGAACATTCACTCAGCTTTACCGCTGCTGGAATCGGCGGTAAACTCGTTACTTTCCAGATTTCCTCCTCTCCGAGAGGAGGAAAACCGGAAATTGCAGGTAAACCGTGGCGGAAATATTGAAAACCGATTTTGTAGCCTTTTCTTTCCTCCTTTTATGATAATTTGAAATGAAAAGGCATTGCGACTTTATTTGGACACTCACTAACCTTTACCGCTGCTGGAATCGGCGGTAAACTCGCATTTCCCAGTTTTCCTCCTCTGTGAGAGGAGGAAAACTGGAAACTGCAGGTATACCGCGGATACTTACGGCGGAAATCTCGAAAACCCATTTTTTAGCCTTTTTTTTCCTTCCTTTCCTTTATTGTGGGTCACGGGTCGGGGCTTGGTTCACAAAATGATGGATGGACATGTGTGAATAACAATTGGATGAAATAATATCAAATCACAATAAATCGTAAATTAATTTTACTGTTGAAGTGAAGTAAATGGTCAATATAAGAGAGAACAAAATTTAGGATGTGGTTGAATCAAAAGGTGAGAGAGCAGCATTTTTATTTCTTCTCTTAAAATGGATAGTGTTTTCTATGTTTGTAAGTGAGCTCATGGATTGGGCTTTGGGTATGGGGTTCAGTTATTAACAGATGGGCCATGCTCGGGTTGTTTATTATTTATTTGCACTTAGTGCTTGAGAGCCGGAATCCCCGTTCGGCCGAGATATATATAGATATATTTATGAGGGAAGGTGGGAGCAGTGATGCGAGGACTCAAACCCATGACCTCTCACAGCTGAGCTGGCGTACGACTAGGGATAAAAATGGGTCCCCGATTCTCCGATTACGCGCAGGTTCCGACCCGTTAAAACCGGGTCTGCGTCCTTAATAATGCCCCGATAAGTAAATGGGTTCGGGTCCGGTTCCACCTTGGTTCAGACCCGTGGACCCGATACCCAACATATTACCTCAATTTCCTGAAATCTCTCCTGAAATAATTTCTTTTTAACATCATTCCCTCCCTAGACCCGGACCTGGATTTACACCCGTCTCATGTATTGTTCTGGGTTCGGTTCCAGAGACATGGAATCGGTTCCGAAACGGTTCCGGGTCCGGATCCGGTTCCACCTTCTCTCTCTTATTTCACCTGTTACGTAGCCCATGCGTTGAACATCGTTTTTGCTCGTCCTAAAGTGAGAATACAGCCCATGACTATTATGTATGTGTCTGAGTATCTCATTGCCATGCACAACCTAAATTTCCCGAGATATCTCCGCACTAAATACATCTTTGGTTCTACGAAATTATTCACACTTCAATACAAGGTGCAGAATTGTAACCATAATAAACCAAAGATCCTAATATCTACGATCGAGATTGTAAGTGAAACCAGCAGAACCTTCATTTCAACCGGACAGAAAAAAAAAGCCTATACTCGCAAACATTTAGGGTTCCAATCGGGTTTCCGATTACACAGAAGTTCCGACCCGTAAAAAACCGGGTCTGGAACCTATTTTCGGTTCCGCTTCATAAACGGGTCCGGGTCCAGAACCTAATTTAGGTCCCGTTTGATAAATGGGTCCGGGTATAAATAGGTTCCGACCTGCGGACCCGGAACCCGGCATATGAGCATTTGATATTGCAAATTGTACCTAAAAATTAACTTTTTCGAGACATTTTTACGTACAATACTAGCGGTAGTGGACTTGACTCACTATTATAAACTGAATGGTGTGCTTGTTTTAGGAAACATGAAGAATAAAGATAAATTAGAATCGATTTTGGAACAGGATTTCTGTCCTCTAGGTAGAACCGAATCTCGGTTTTCCTATTGAAGCCCGGTCTGGAACCAACTAAACAAGTTGCTGGACAAAACCGGATTCAGAACCGGAACCGTTATTCAAAAACTGGTCCGAGTCCCCTATGGTTCCGATCCGGAACCGTTCCGTTTGCAGCCCTGCGAACATCACTGCCTTTCTGTGCAAGTAAGCGACCGTGTGGGTTTTGCTGCGGTCCTTAAATAGTTATCGAGCTTGATTTGACCAGTTCCATCAGTCGTTCAGCTTTCTGGTTAGGTCCAGAGAGTTTCCAAATCTAAGCATGTCAACAAAAATAAAGCTGAGATGTTGATTACAGGATTGCAAAAGCTTTTGTGTCAATGCTCTAGATTAGATACGTGATAACACTCAATGCTTTTAAATTTTCTTTCCCAGATGTGCTCTCTTAAGGGCCCCTCTGTATGCTTGGAATTGAGTTTTTGAGAATTTATTATCAAGTGAATCACGCCGATGATCATTAAAGACTACGAGTGAAGAAAGATTTAGGGATGGAGTTGCAGACCGGAGCAAATTACTTTAATAGAGTGATATCTCGTATTTTATTCTTTAATTATTGGGTTGATATTTGATGTCCATTTATATATTTCTACTTTTATTCATGGGGAAGCATGTATGTTAGAAAGACTAGAAATTGATCTCAACACGTGTCAATTACCAAAGTCAGCTTTTGTGATTTTTTCTTTCTATTCATATCATATGGGGGTTCGTTAGACATGGGCTACAAGAAAAAACACAACTGTCGATTCTTTCAATCTATTTTATGTTAATTAGAAATGGAAAGGCCTTGCGACTTTATTTGAACATTCACTCAGCTTTACCGCTGCTGGAATCGGCGGTAAACTCGTTACTTTCCAGATTTCCTCCTCTCCGAGAGGAGGAAAACCGGAAATTGCAGGTAAACCGTGGCGGAAATATTGAAAACCGATTTTGTAGCCTTTTCTTTCCTCCTTTTATGATAATTTGAAATGAAAAGGCATTGCGACTTTATTTGGACACTCACTAACCTTTACCGCTGCTGGAATCGGCGGTAAACTCGCATTTCCCAGTTTTCCTCCTCTGTGAGAGGAGGAAAACTGGAAACTGCAGGTATACCGCGGATACTTACGGCGGAAATCTCGAAAACCCATTTTTTAGCCTTTTTTTTCCTTCCTTTCCTTTATTGTGGGTCACGGGTCGGGGCTTGGTTCACAAAATGATGGATGGACATGTGTGAATAACAATTGGATGAAATAATATCAAATCACAATAAATCGTAAATTAATTTTACTGTTGAAGTGAAGTAAATGGTCAATATAAGAGAGAACAAAATTTAGGATGTGGTTGAATCAAAAGGTGAGAGAGCAGCATTTTTATTTCTTCTCTTAAAATGGATAGTGTTTTCTATGTTTGTAAGTGAGCTCATGGATTGGGCTTTGGGTATGGGGTTCAGTTATTAACAGATGGGCCATGCTCGGGTTGTTTATTATTTATTTGCACTTAGTGCTTGAGAGCCGGAATCCCCGTTCGGCCGAGATATATATAGATATATTTATGAGGGAAGGTGGGAGCAGTGATGCGAGGACTCAAACCCATGACCTCTCACAGCTGAGCTGGCGTACGACTAGGGATAAAAATGGGTCCCCGATTCTCCGATTACGCGCAGGTTCCGACCCGTTAAAACCGGGTCTGCGTCCTTAATAATGCCCCGATAAGTAAATGGGTTCGGGTCCGGTTCCACCTTGGTTCAGACCCGTGGACCCGATACCCAACATATTACCTCAATTTCCTGAAATCTCTCCTGAAATAATTTCTTTTTAACATCATTCCCTCCCTAGACCCGGACCTGGATTTACACCCGTCTCATGTATTGTTCTGGGTTCGGTTCCAGAGACATGGAATCGGTTCCGAAACGGTTCCGGGTCCGGATCCGGTTCCACCTTCTCTCTCTTATTTCACCTGTTACGTAGCCCATGCGTTGAACATCGTTTTTGCTCGTCCTAAAGTGAGAATACAGCCCATGACTATTATGTATGTGTCTGAGTATCTCATTGCCATGCACAACCTAAATTTCCCGAGATATCTCCGCACTAAATACATCTTTGGTTCTACGAAATTATTCACACTTCAATACAAGGTGCAGAATTGTAACCATAATAAACCAAAGATCCTAATATCTACGATCGAGATTGTACGTGAAACCAGCAGAACCTTCATTTCAACCGGACAGAAAAAAAAAGCCTATACTCGCAAACATTTAGGGTTCCAATCGGGTTTCCGATTACACAGAAGTTCCGACCCGTAAAAAACCGGGTCTGGAACCTATTTTCGGTTCCGCTTCATAAACGGGTCCGGGTCCAGAACCTAATTTAGGTCCCGTTTGATAAATGGGTCCGGGTATAAATAGGTTCCGACCTGCGGACCCGGAACCCGGCATATGAGCATTTGATATTGCAAATTGTACCTAAAAATTAACTTTTTCGAGACATTTTTACGTACAATACTAGCGGTAGTGGACTTGACTCACTATTATAAACTGAATGGTGTGCTTGTTTTAGGAAACATGAAGAATAAAGATAAATTAGAATCGATTTTGGAACAGGATTTCTGTCCTCTAGGTAGAACCGAATCTCGGTTTTCCTATTGAAGCCCGGTCTGGAACCAACTAAACAAGTTGCTGGACAAAACCGGATTCAGAACCGGAACCGTTATTCAAAAACTGGTCCGAGTCCCCTATGGTTCCGATCCGGAACCGTTCCGTTTGCAGCCCTGCGAACATCACTGCCTTTCTGTGCAAGTAAGCGACCGTGTGGGTTTTGCTGCGGTCCTTAAATAGTTATCGAGCTTGATTTGACCAGTTCCATCAGTCGTTCAGCTTTCTGGTTAGGTCCAGAGAGTTTCCAAATCTAAGCATGTCAACAAAAATAAAGCTGAGATGTTGATTACAGGATTGCAAAAGCTTTTGTGTCAATGCTCTAGATTAGATACGTGATAACACTCAATGCTTTTAAATTTTCTTTCCCAGATGTGCTCTCTTAAGGGCCCCTCTGTATGCTTGGAATTGAGTTTTTGAGAATTTATTATCAAGTGAATCACGCCGATGATCATTAAAGACTACGAGTGAAGAAAGATTTAGGGATGGAGTTGCAGACCGGAGCAAATTACTTTAATAGAGTGATATCTCGTATTTTATTCTTTAATTATTGGGTTGATATTTGATGTCCATTTATATATTTCTACTTTTATTCATGGGGAAGCATGTATGTTAGAAAGACTAGAAATTGATCTCAACACGTGTCAATTACCAAAGTCAGCTTTTGTGATTTTTTCTTTCTATTCATATCATATGGGGGTTCGTTAGACATGGGCTACAAGAAAAAACACAACTGTCGATTCTTTCAATCTATTTTATGTTAATTAGAAATGGAAAGGCCTTGCGACTTTATTTGAACATTCACTCAGCTTTACCGCTGCTGGAATCGGCGGTAAACTCGTTACTTTCCAGATTTCCTCCTCTCCGAGAGGAGGAAAACCGGAAATTGCAGGTAAACCGTGGCGGAAATATTGAAAACCGATTTTGTAGCCTTTTCTTTCCTCCTTTTATGATAATTTGAAATGAAAAGGCATTGCGACTTTATTTGGACACTCACTAACCTTTACCGCTGCTGGAATCGGCGGTAAACTCGCATTTCCCAGTTTTCCTCCTCTGTGAGAGGAGGAAAACTGGAAACTGCAGGTATACCGCGGATACTTACGGCGGAAATCTCGAAAACCCATTTTTTAGCCTTTTTTTTCCTTCCTTTCCTTTATTGTGGGTCACGGGTCGGGGCTTGGTTCACAAAATGATGGATGGACATGTGTGAATAACAATTGGATGAAATAATATCAAATCACAATAAATCGTAAATTAATTTTACTGTTGAAGTGAAGTAAATGGTCAATATAAGAGAGAACAAAATTTAGGATGTGGTTGAATCAAAAGGTGAGAGAGCAGCATTTTTATTTCTTCTCTTAAAATGGATAGTGTTTTCTATGTTTGTAAGTGAGCTCATGGATTGGGCTTTGGGTATGGGGTTCAGTTATTAACAGATGGGCCATGCTCGGGTTGTTTATTATTTATTTGCACTTAGTGCTTGAGAGCCGGAATCCCCGTTCGGCCGAGATATATATAGATATATTTATGAGGGAAGGTGGGAGCAGTGATGCGAGGACTCAAACCCATGACCTCTCACAGCTGAGCTGGCGTACGACTAGGGATAAAAATGGGTCCCCGATTCTCCGATTACGCGCAGGTTCCGACCCGTTAAAACCGGGTCTGCGTCCTTAATAATGCCCCGATAAGTAAATGGGTTCGGGTCCGGTTCCACCTTGGTTCAGACCCGTGGACCCGATACCCAACATATTACCTCAATTTCCTGAAATCTCTCCTGAAATAATTTCTTTTTAACATCATTCCCTCCCTAGACCCGGACCTGGATTTACACCCGTCTCATGTATTGTTCTGGGTTCGGTTCCAGAGACATGGAATCGGTTCCGAAACGGTTCCGGGTCCGGATCCGGTTCCACCTTCTCTCTCTTATTTCACCTGTTACGTAGCCCATGCGTTGAACATCGTTTTTGCTCGTCCTAAAGTGAGAATACAGCCCATGACTATTATGTATGTGTCTGAGTATCTCATTGCCATGCACAACCTAAATTTCCCGAGATATCTCCGCACTAAATACATCTTTGGTTCTACGAAATTATTCACACTTCAATACAAGGTGCAGAATTGTAACCATAATAAACCAAAGATCCTAATATCTACGATCGAGATTGTACGTGAAACCAGCAGAACCTTCATTTCAACCGGACAGAAAAAAAAAGCCTATACTCGCAAACATTTAGGGTTCCAATCGGGTTTCCGATTACACAGAAGTTCCGACCCGTAAAAAACCGGGTCTGGAACCTATTTTCGGTTCCGCTTCATAAACGGGTCCGGGTCCAGAACCTAATTTAGGTCCCGTTTGATAAATGGGTCCGGGTATAAATAGGTTCCGACCTGCGGACCCGGAACCCGGCATATGAGCATTTGATATTGCAAATTGTACCTAAAAATTAACTTTTTCGAGACATTTTTACGTACAATACTAGCGGTAGTGGACTTGACTCACTATTATAAACTGAATGGTGTGCTTGTTTTAGGAAACATGAAGAATAAAGATAAATTAGAATCGATTTTGGAACAGGATTTCTGTCCTCTAGGTAGAACCGAATCTCGGTTTTCCTATTGAAGCCCGGTCTGGAACCAACTAAACAAGTTGCTGGACAAAACCGGATTCAGAACCGGAACCGTTATTCAAAAACTGGTCCGAGTCCCCTATGGTTCCGATCCGGAACCGTTCCGTTTGCAGCCCTGCGAACATCACTGCCTTTCTGTGCAAGTAAGCGACCGTGTGGGTTTTGCTGCGGTCCTTAAATAGTTATCGAGCTTGATTTGACCAGTTCCATCAGTCGTTCAGCTTTCTGGTTAGGTCCAGAGAGTTTCCAAATCTAAGCATGTCAACAAAAATAAAGCTGAGATGTTGATTACAGGATTGCAAAAGCTTTTGTGTCAATGCTCTAGATTAGATACGTGATAACACTCAATGCTTTTAAATTTTCTTTCCCAGATGTGCTCTCTTAAGGGCCCCTCTGTATGCTTGGAATTGAGTTTTTGAGAATTTATTATCAAGTGAATCACGCCGATGATCATTAAAGACTACGAGTGAAGAAAGATTTAGGGATGGAGTTGCAGACCGGAGCAAATTACTTTAATAGAGTGATATCTCGTATTTTATTCTTTAATTATTGGGTTGATATTTGATGTCCATTTATATATTTCTACTTTTATTCATGGGGAAGCATGTATGTTAGAAAGACTAGAAATTGATCTCAACACGTGTCAATTACCAAAGTCAGCTTTTGTGATTTTTTCTTTCGATTCATATCATATGGGGGTTCGTTAGACATGGGCTACAAGAAAAAACACAACTGTCGATTCTTTCAATCTATTTTATGTTAATTAGAAATGGAAAGGCCTTGCGACTTTATTTGAACATTCACTCAGCTTTACCGCTGCTGGAATCGGCGGTAAACTCGTTACTTTCCAGATTTCCTCCTCTCCGAGAGGAGGAAAACCGGAAATTGCAGGTAAACCGTGGCGGAAATATTGAAAACCGATTTTGTAGCCTTTTCTTTCCTCCTTTTATGATAATTTGAAATGAAAAGGCATTGCGACTTTATTTGGACACTCACTAACCTTTACCGCTGCTGGAATCGGCGGTAAACTCGCATTTCCCAGTTTTCCTCCTCTGTGAGAGGAGGAAAACTGGAAACTGCAGGTATACCGCGGATACTTACGGCGGAAATCTCGAAAACCCATTTTTTAGCCTTTTTTTTCCTTCCTTTCCTTTATTGTGGGTCACGGGTCGGGGCTTGGTTCACAAAATGATGGATGGACATGTGTGAATAACAATTGGATGAAATAATATCAAATCACAATAAATCGTAAATTAATTTTACTGTTGAAGTGAAGTAAATGGTCAATATAAGAGAGAACAAAATTTAGGATGTGGTTGAATCAAAAGGTGAGAGAGCAGCATTTTTATTTCTTCTCTTAAAATGGATAGTGTTTTCTATGTTTGTAAGTGAGCTCATGGATTGGGCTTTGGGTATGGGGTTCAGTTATTAACAGATGGGCCATGCTCGGGTTGTTTATTATTTATTTGCACTTAGTGCTTGAGAGCCGGAATCCCCGTTCGGCCGAGATATATATAGATATATTTATGAGGGAAGGTGGGAGCAGTGATGCGAGGACTCAAACCCATGACCTCTCACAGCTGAGCTGGCGTACGACTAGGGATAAAAATGGGTCCCCGATTCTCCGATTACGCGCAGGTTCCGACCCGTTAAAACCGGGTCTGCGTCCTTAATAATGCCCCGATAAGTAAATGGGTTCGGGTCCGGTTCCACCTTGGTTCAGACCCGTGGACCCGATACCCAACATATTACCTCAATTTCCTGAAATCTCTCCTGAAATAATTTCTTTTTAACATCATTCCCTCCCTAGACCCGGACCTGGATTTACACCCGTCTCATGTATTGTTCTGGGTTCGGTTCCAGAGACATGGAATCGGTTCCGAAACGGTTCCGGGTCCGGATCCGGTTCCACCTTCTCTCTCTTATTTCACCTGTTACGTAGCCCATGCGTTGAACATCGTTTTTGCTCGTCCTAAAGTGAGAATACAGCCCATGACTATTATGTATGTGTCTGAGTATCTCATTGCCATGCACAACCTAAATTTCCCGAGATATCTCCGCACTAAATACATCTTTGGTTCTACGAAATTATTCACACTTCAATACAAGGTGCAGAATTGTAACCATAATAAACCAAAGTTCCTAATATCTACGATCGAGATTGTACGTGAAACCAGCAGAACCTTCATTTCAACCGGACAGAAAAAAAAAGCCTATACTCGCAAACATTTAGGGTTCCAATCGGGTTTCCGATTACACAGAAGTTCCGACCCGTAAAAAACCGGGTCTGGAACCTATTTTCGGTTCCGCTTCATAAACGGGTCCGGGTCCAGAACCTAATTTAGGTCCCGTTTGATAAATGGGTCCGGGTATAAATAGGTTCCGACCTGCGGACCCGGAACCCGGCATATGAGCATTTGATATTGCAAATTGTACCTAAAAATTAACTTTTTCGAGACATTTTTACGTACAATACTAGCGGTAGTGGACTTGACTCACTATTATAAACTGAATGGTGTGCTTGTTTTAGGAAACATGAAGAATAAAGATAAATTAGAATCGATTTTGGAACAGGATTTCTGTCCTCTAGGTAGAACCGAATCTCGGTTTTCCTATTGAAGCCCGGTCTGGAACCAACTAAACAAGTTGCTGGACAAAACCGGATTCAGAACCGGAACCGTTATTCAAAAACTGGTCCGAGTCCCCTATGGTTCCGATCCGGAACCGTTCCGTTTGCAGCCCTGCGAACATCACTGCCTTTCTGTGCAAGTAAGCGACCGTGTGGGTTTTGCTGCGGTCCTTAAATAGTTATCGAGCTTGATTTGACCAGTTCCATCAGTCGTTCAGCTTTCTGGTTAGGTCCAGAGAGTTTCCAAATCTAAGCATGTCAACAAAAATAAAGCTGAGATGTTGATTACAGGATTGCAAAAGCTTTTGTGTCAATGCTCTAGATTAGATACGTGATAACACTCAATGCTTTTAAATTTTCTTTCCCAGATGTGCTCTCTTAAGGGCCCCTCTGTATGCTTGGAATTGAGTTTTTGAGAATTTATTATCAAGTGAATCACGCCGATGATCATTAAAGACTACGAGTGAAGAAAGATTTAGGGATGGAGTTGCAGACCGGAGCAAATTACTTTAATAGAGTGATATCTCGTATTTTATTCTTTAATTATTGGGTTGATATTTGATGTCCATTTATATATTTCTACTTTTATTCATGGGGAAGCATGTATGTTAGAAAGACTAGAAATTGATCTCAACACGTGTCAATTACCAAAGTCAGCTTTTGTGATTTTTTCTTTCGATTCATATCATATGGGGGTTCGTTAGACATGGGCTACAAGAAAAAACACAACTGTCGATTCTTTCAATCTATTTTATGTTAATTAGAAATGGAAAGGCCTTGCGACTTTATTTGAACATTCACTCAGCTTTACCGCTGCTGGAATCGGCGGTAAACTCGTTACTTTCCAGATTTCCTCCTCTCCGAGAGGAGGAAAACCGGAAATTGCAGGTAAACCGTGGCGGAAATATTGAAAACCGATTTTGTAGCCTTTTCTTTCCTCCTTTTATGATAATTTGAAATGAAAAGGCATTGCGACTTTATTTGGACACTCACTAACCTTTACCGCTGCTGGAATCGGCGGTAAACTCGCATTTCCCAGTTTTCCTCCTCTGTGAGAGGAGGAAAACTGGAAACTGCAGGTATACCGCGGATACTTACGGCGGAAATCTCGAAAACCCATTTTTTAGCCTTTTTTTTCCTTCCTTTCCTTTATTGTGGGTCACGGGTCGGGGCTTGGTTCACAAAATGATGGATGGACATGTGTGAATAACAATTGGATGAAATAATATCAAATCACAATAAATCGTAAATTAATTTTACTGTTGAAGTGAAGTAAATGGTCAATATAAGAGAGAACAAAATTTAGGATGTGGTTGAATCAAAAGGTGAGAGAGCAGCATTTTTATTTCTTCTCTTAAAATGGATAGTGTTTTCTATGTTTGTAAGTGAGCTCATGGATTGGGCTTTGGGTATGGGGTTCAGTTATTAACAGATGGGCCATGCTCGGGTTGTTTATTATTTATTTGCACTTAGTGCTTGAGAGCCGGAATCCCCGTTCGGCCGAGATATATATAGATATATTTATGAGGGAAGGTGGGAGCAGTGATGCGAGGACTCAAACCCATGACCTCTCACAGCTGAGCTGGCGTACGACTAGGGATAAAAATGGGTCCCCGATTCTCCGATTACGCGCAGGTTCCGACCCGTTAAAACCGGGTCTGCGTCCTTAATAATGCCCCGATAAGTAAATGGGTTCGGGTCCGGTTCCACCTTGGTTCAGACCCGTGGACCCGATACCCAACATATTACCTCAATTTCCTGAAATCTCTCCTGAAATAATTTCTTTTTAACATCATTCCCTCCCTAGACCCGGACCTGGATTTACACCCGTCTCATGTATTGTTCTGGGTTCGGTTCCAGAGACATGGAATCGGTTCCGAAACGGTTCCGGGTCCGGATCCGGTTCCACCTTCTCTCTCTTATTTCACCTGTTACGTAGCCCATGCGTTGAACATCGTTTTTACTCGTCCTAAAGTGAGAATACAGCCCATGACTATTATGTATGTGTCTGAGTATCTCATTGCCATGCACAACCTAAATTTCCCGAGATATCTCCGCACTAAATACATCTTTGGTTCTACGAAATTATTCACACTTCAATACAAGGTGCAGAATTGTAACCATAATAAACCAAAGATCCTAATATCTACGATCGAGATTGTACGTGAAACCAGCAGAACCTTCATTTCAACCGGACAGAAAAAAAAAGCCTATACTCGCAAACATTTAGGGTTCCAATCGGGTTTCCGATTACACAGAAGTTCCGACCCGTAAAAAACCGGGTCTGGAACCTATTTTCGGTTCCGCTTCATAAACGGGTCCGGGTCCAGAACCTAATTTAGGTCCCGTTTGATAAATGGGTCCGGGTATAAATAGGTTCCGACCTGCGGACCCGGAACCCGGCATATGAGCATTTGATATTGCAAATTGTACCTAAAAATTAACTTTTTCGAGACATTTTTACGTACAATACTAGCGGTAGTGGACTTGACTCACTATTATAAACTGAATGGTGTGCTTGTTTTAGGAAACATGAAGAATAAAGATAAATTAGAATCGATTTTGGAACAGGATTTCTGTCCTCTAGGTAGAACCGAATCTCGGTTTTCCTATTGAAGCCCGGTCTGGAACCAACTAAACAAGTTGCTGGACAAAACCGGATTCAGAACCGGAACCGTTATTCAAAAACTGGTCCGAGTCCCCTATGGTTCCGATCCGGAACCGTTCCGTTTGCAGCCCTGCGAACATCACTGCCTTTCTGTGCAAGTAAGCGACCGTGTGGGTTTTGCTGCGGTCCTTAAATAGTTATCGAGCTTGATTTGACCAGTTCCATCAGTCGTTCAGCTTTCTGGTTAGGTCCAGAGAGTTTCCAAATCTAAGCATGTCAACAAAAATAAAGCTGAGATGTTGATTACAGGATTGCAAAAGCTTTTGTGTCAATGCTCTAGATTAGATACGTGATAACACTCAATGCTTTTAAATTTTCTTTCCCAGATGTGCTCTCTTAAGGGCCCCTCTGTATGCTTGGAATTGAGTTTTTGAGAATTTATTATCAAGTGAATCACGCCGATGATCATTAAAGACTACGAGTGAAGAAAGATTTAGGGATGGAGTTGCAGACCGGAGCAAATTACTTTAATAGAGTGATATCTCGTATTTTATTCTTTAATTATTGGGTTGATATTTGATGTCCATTTATATATTTCTACTTTTATTCATGGGGAAGCATGTATGTTAGAAAGACTAGAAATTGATCTCAACACGTGTCAATTACCAAAGTCAGCTTTTGTGATTTTTTCTTTCTATTCATATCATATGGGGGTTCGTTAGACATGGGCTACAAGAAAAAACACAACTGTCGATTCTTTCAATCTATTTTATGTTAATTAGAAATGGAAAGGCCTTGCGACTTTATTTGAACATTCACTCAGCTTTACCGCTGCTGGAATCGGCGGTAAACTCGTTACTTTCCAGATTTCCTCCTCTCCGAGAGGAGGAAAACCGGAAATTGCAGGTAAACCGTGGCGGAAATATTGAAAACCGATTTTGTAGCCTTTTCTTTCCTCCTTTTATGATAATTTGAAATGAAAAGGCATTGCGACTTTATTTGGACACTCACTAACCTTTACCGCTGCTGGAATCGGCGGTAAACTCGCATTTCCCAGTTTTCCTCCTCTGTGAGAGGAGGAAAACTGGAAACTGCAGGTATACCGCGGATACTTACGGCGGAAATCTCGAAAACCCATTTTTTAGCCTTTTTTTTCCTTCCTTTCCTTTATTGTGGGTCACGGGTCGGGGCTTGGTTCACAAAATGATGGATGGACATGTGTGAATAACAATTGGATGAAATAATATCAAATCACAATAAATCGTAAATTAATTTTACTGTTGAAGTGAAGTAAATGGTCAATATAAGAGAGAACAAAATTTAGGATGTGGTTGAATCAAAAGGTGAGAGAGCAGCATTTTTATTTCTTCTCTTAAAATGGATAGTGTTTTCTATGTTTGTAAGTGAGCTCATGGATTGGGCTTTGGGTATGGGGTTCAGTTATTAACAGATGGGCCATGCTCGGGTTGTTTATTATTTATTTGCACTTAGTGCTTGAGAGGCGGAATCCCCGTTCGGCCGAGATATATATAGATATATTTATGAGGGAAGGTGGGAGCAGTGATGCGAGGACTCAAACCCATGACCTCTCACAGCTGAGCTGGCGTACGACTAGGGATAAAAATGGGTCCCCGATTCTCCGATTACGCGCAGGTTCCGACCCGTTAAAACCGGGTCTGCGTCCTTAATAATGCCCCGATAAGTAAATGGGTTCGGGTCCGGTTCCACCTTGGTTCAGACCCGTGGACCCGATACCCAACATATTACCTCAATTTCCTGAAATCTCTCCTGAAATAATTTCTTTTTAACATCATTCCCTCCCTAGACCCGGACCTGGATTTACACCCGTCTCATGTATTGTTCTGGGTTCGGTTCCAGAGACATGGAATCGGTTCCGAAACGGTTCCGGGTCCGGATCCGGTTCCACCTTCTCTCTCTTATTTCACCTGTTACGTAGCCCATGCGTTGAACATCGTTTTTGCTCGTCCTAAAGTGAGAATACAGCCCATGACTATTATGTATGTGTCTGAGTATCTCATTGCCATGCACAACCTAAATTTCCCGAGATATCTCCGCACTAAATACATCTTTGGTTCTACGAAATTATTCACACTTCAATACAAGGTGCAGAATTGTAACCATAATAAACCAAAGATCCTAATATCTACGATCGAGATTGTACGTGAAACCAGCAGAACCTTCATTTCAACCGGACAGAAAAAAAAAGCCTATACTCGCAAACATTTAGGGTTCCAATCGGGTTTCCGATTACACAGAAGTTCCGACCCGTAAAAAACCGGGTCTGGAACCTATTTTCGGTTCCGCTTCATAAACGGGTCCGGGTCCAGAACCTAATTTAGGTCCCGTTTGATAAATGGGTCCGGGTATAAATAGGTTCCGACCTGCGGACCCGGAACCCGGCATATGAGCATTTGATATTGCAAATTGTACCTAAAAATTAACTTTTTCGAGACATTTTTACGTACAATACTAGCGGTAGTGGACTTGACTCACTATTATAAACTGAATGGTGTGCTTGTTTTAGGAAACATGAAGAATAAAGATAAATTAGAATCGATTTTGGAACAGGATTTCTGTCCTCTAGGTAGAACCGAATCTCGGTTTTCCTATTGAAGCCCGGTCTGGAACCAACTAAACAAGTTGCTGGACAAAACCGGATTCAGAACCGGAACCGTTATTCAAAAACTGGTCCGAGTCCCCTATGGTTCCGATCCGGAACCGTTCCGTTTGCAGCCCTGCGAACATCACTGCCTTTCTGTGCAAGTAAGCGACCGTGTGGGTTTTGCTGCGGTCCTTAAATAGTTATCGAGCTTGATTTGACCAGTTCCATCAGTCGTTCAGCTTTCTGGTTAGGTCCAGAGAGTTTCCAAATCTAAGCATGTCAACAAAAATAAAGCTGAGATGTTGATTACAGGATTGCAAAAGCTTTTGTGTCAATGCTCTAGATTAGATACGTGATAACACTCAATGCTTTTAAATTTTCTTTCCCAGATGTGCTCTCTTAAGGGCCCCTCTGTATGCTTGGAATTGAGTTCTTGAGAATTTATTATCAAGTGAATCACGCCGATGATCATTAAAGACTACGAGTGAAGAAAGATTTAAGGATGGAGTTGTAGACCGGAGCAAATTACTTTAATAGAGTGATATCTCGTACTTTATTCTTTAATTATTGGGTTGATATTTGATGTCCATTTATATATTTCTACTTTTATTCATGGGGAAGCATGTATGTTAGAAAGACTAGAAATTGATCTCAACACGTGTCAATTGCCAAAGTCAGCTTTTGTGATTTTTTCTTTCTATTCATATCATATGGGGGTTCGTTAGACATGGGCTACAAGAAAAAACACAACTGTCGATTCTTTCAATCTATTTTATGTTAATTAGAAATGGAAAGGCCTTGCGACTTTATTTGAACATTCACTCAGCTTTACCGCTGCTGGAATCGGCGGTAAACTCGTTACTTTCCAGATTTCCTCCTCTCCGAGAGGAGGAAAACCGGAAATTGCAGGTAAACCGTGGCGGAAATATTGAAAACCGATTTTGTAGCCTTTTCTTTCCTCCTTTTATGATAATTTGAAATGAAAAGGCATTGCGACTTTATTTGGACACTCACTAACCTTTACCGCTGCTGGAATCGGCGGTAAACTCGCATTTCCCAGTTTTCCTCCTCTGTGAGAGGAGGAAAACTGGAAACTGCAGGTATACCGCGGATACTTACGGCGGAAATCTCGAAAACCCATTTTTTAGCCTTTTTTTTCCTTCCTTTCCTTTATTGTGGGTCACGGGTCGGGGCTTGGTTCACAAAATGATGGATGGACATGTGTGAATAACAATTGGATGAAATAATATCAAATCACAATAAATCGTAAATTAATTTTACTGTTGAAGTGAAGTAAATGGTCAATATAAGAGAGAACAAAATTTAGGATGTGGTTGAATCAAAAGGTGAGAGAGCAGCATTTTTATTTCTTCTCTTAAAATGGATAGTGTTTTCTATGTTTGTAAGTGAGCTCATGGATTGGGCTTTGGGTATGGGGTTCAGTTATTAACAGATGGGCCATGCTCGGGTTGTTTATTATTTATTTGCACTTAGTGCTTGAGAGCCGGAATCCCCGTTCGGCCGAGATATATATAGATATATTTATGAGGGAAGGTGGGAGCAGTGATGCGAGGACTCAAACCCATGACCTCTCACAGCTGAGCTGGCGTACGACTAGGGATAAAAATGGGTCCCCGATTCTCCGATTACGCGCAGGTTCCGACCCGTTAAAACCGGGTCTGCGTCCTTAATAATGCCCCGATAAGTAAATGGGTTCGGGTCCGGTTCCACCTTGGTTCAGACCCGTGGACCCGATACCCAACATATTACCTCAATTTCCTGAAATCTCTCCTGAAATAATTTCTTTTTAACATCATTCCCTCCCTAGACCCGGACCTGGATTTACACCCGTCTCATGTATTGTTCTGGGTTCGGTTCCAGAGACATGGAATCGGTTCCGAAACGGTTCCGGGTCCGGATCCGGTTCCACCTTCTCTCTCTTATTTCACCTGTTACGTAGCCCATGCGTTGAACATCGTTTTTGCTCGTCCTAAAGTGAGAATACAGCCCATGACTATTATGTATGTGTCTGAGTATCTCATTGCCATGCACAACCTAAATTTCCCGAGATATCTCCGCACTAAATACATCTTTGGTTCTACGAAATTATTCACACTTCAATACAAGGTGCAGAATTGTAACCATAATAAACCAAAGATCCTAATATCTACGATCGAGATTGTACGTGAAACCAGCAGAACCTTCATTTCAACCGGACAGAAAAAAAAAGCCTATACTCGCAAACATTTAGGGTTCCAATCGGGTTTCCGATTACACAGAAGTTCCGACCCGTAAAAAACCGGGTCTGGAACCTATTTTCGGTTCCGCTTCATAAACGGGTCCGGGTCCAGAACCTAATTTAGGTCCCGTTTGATAAATGGGTCCGGGTATAAATAGGTTCCGACCTGCGGACCCGGAACCCGGCATATGAGCATTTGATATTGCAAATTGTACCTAAAAATTAACTTTTTCGAGACATTTTTACGTACAATACTAGCGGTAGTGGACTTGACTCACTATTATAAACTGAATGGTGTGCTTGTTTTAGGAAACATGAAGAATAAAGATAAATTAGAATCGATTTTGGAACAGGATTTCTGTCCTCTAGGTAGAACCGAATCTCGGTTTTCCTATTGAAGCCCGGTCTGGAACAACTAAACAAGTTGCTGGACAAAACCGGATTCAGAACCGGAACCGTTATTCAAAAACTGGTCCGAGTCCCCTATGGTTCCGATCCGGAACCGTTCCGTTTGCAGCCCTGCGAACATCACTGCCTTTCTGTGCAAGTAAGCGACCGTGTGGGTTTTGCTGCGGTCCTTAAATAGTTATCGAGCTTGATTTGACCAGTTCCATCAGTCGTTCAGCTTTCTGGTTAGGTCCAGAGAGTTTCCAAATCTAAGCATGTCAAGAAAAATAAAGCTGAGATGTTGATTACAGGATTGCAAAAGCTTTTGTGTCAATGCTCTAGATTAGATACGTGATAACACTCAATGCTTTTAAATTTTCTTTCCCAGATGTGCTCTCTTAAGGGCCCCTCTGTATGCTTGGAATTGAGTTTTTGAGAATTTATTATCAAGTGAATCACGCCAATGATCATTAAAGACTACGAGTGAAGAAAGATTTAGGGATGGAGTTGTAGACCGGAGCAAATTACTTTAATAGAGTGATATCTCGTATTTTATTCTTTAATTATTGGGTTGATATTTGATGTCCATTTATATATTTCTACTTTTATTCATGGGGAAGCATGTATGTTAGAAAGACTAGAAATTGATCTCAACACGTGTCAATTGCCAAAGTCAGCTTTTGTGATTTTTTCTTTCTATTCATATCATATGGGGGTTCGTTAGACATGGGCTACAAGAAAAAACACAACTGTCGATTCTTTCAATCTATTTTATGTTAATTAGAAATGGAAAGGCCTTGCGACTTTATTTGAACATTCACTCAGCTTTACCGCTGCTGGAATCGGCGGTAAACTCGTTACTTTCCAGATTTCCTCCTCTCCGAGAGGAGGAAAACCGGAAATTGCAGGTAAACCGTGGCGGAAATATTGAAAACCGATTTTGTAGCCTTTTCTTTCCTCCTTTTATGATAATTTGAAATGAAAAGGCATTGCGACTTTATTTGGACACTCACTAACCTTTACCGCTGCTGGAATCGGCGGTAAACTCGCATTTCCCAGTTTTCCTCCTCTGTGAGAGGAGGAAAACTGGAAACTGCAGGTATGCCGCGGATACTTACGGCGGAAATCTCGAAAACCCATTTTTTAGCCTTTTTTTTCCTTCCTTTCCTTTATTGTGGGTCACGGGTCGGGGCTTGGTTCACAAAATGATGGATGGACATGTGTGAATAACAATTGGATGAAATAATATCAAATCACAATAAATCGTAAATTAATTTTACTGTTGAAGTGAAGTAAATGGTCAATATAAGAGAGAACAAAATTTAGGATGTGGTTGAATCAAAAGGTGAGAGAGCAGCATTTTTATTTCTTCTCTTAAAATGGATAGTGTTTTCTATGTTTGTAAGTGAGCTCATGGATTGGGCTTTGGGTATGGGGTTCAGTTATTAACAGATGGGCCATGCTCGGGTTGTTTATTATTTATTTGCACTTAGTGCTTGAGAGCCGGAATCCCCGTTCGGCCGAGATATATATAGATATATTTATGAGGGAAGGTGGGAGCAGTGATGCGAGGACTCAAACCCATGACCTCTCACAGCTGAGCTGGCGTACGACTAGGGATAAAAATGGGTCCCCGATTCTCCGATTACGCGCAGGTTCCGACCCGTTAAAACCGGGTCTGCGTCCTTAATAATGCCCCGATAAGTAAATGGGTTCGGGTCCGGTTCCACCTTGGTTCAGACCCGTGGACCCGATACCCAACATATTACCTCAATTTCCTGAAATCTCTCCTGAAATAATTTCTTTTTAACATCATTCCCTCCCTAGACCCGGACCTGGATTTACACCCGTCTCATGTATTGTTCTGGGTTCGGTTCCAGAGACATGGAATCGGTTCCGAAACGGTTCCGGGTCCGGATCCGGTTCCACCTTCTCTCTCTTATTTCACCTGTTACGTAGCCCATGCGTTGAACATCGTTTTTGCTCGTCCTAAAGTGAGAATACAGCCCATGACTATTATGTATGTGTCTGAGTATCTCATTGCCATGCACAACCTAAATTTCCCGAGATATCTCCGCACTAAATACATCTTTGGTTCTACGAAATTATTCACACTTCAATACAAGGTGCAGAATTGTAACCATAATAAACCAAAGATCCTAATATCTACGATCGAGATTGTACGTGAAACCAGCAGAACCTTCATTTCAACCGGACAGAAAAAAAAAGCCTATACTCGCAAACATTTAGGGTTCCAATCGGGTTTCCGATTACACAGAAGTTCCGACCCGTAAAAAACCGGGTCTGGAACCTATTTTCGGTTCCGCTTCATAAACGGGTCCGGGTCCAGAACCTAATTTAGGTCCCGTTTGATAAATGGGTCCGGGTATAAATAGGTTCCGACCTGCGGACCCGGAACCCGGCATATGAGCATTTGATATTGCAAATTGTACCTAAAAATTAACTTTTTCGAGACATTTTTACGTACAATACTAGCGGTAGTGGACTTGACTCACTATTATAAACTGAATGGTGTGCTTGTTTTAGGAAACATGAAGAATAAAGATAAATTAGAATCGATTTTGGAACAGGATTTCTTTTCTCTAGGTAGAACCGAATCTCGGTTTTCCTATTGAAGCCCGGTCTGGAACCAACTAAACAAGTTGCTGGACAAAACCGGATTCAGAACCGGAACCGTTATTCAAAAACTGGTCCGAGTCCCCTATGGTTCCGATCCGGAACCGTTCCGTTTGCAGCCCTGCGAACATCACTGCCTTTCTGTGCAAGTAAGCGACCGTGTGGGTTTTGCTGCGGTCCTTAAATAGTTATCGAGCTTGATTTGACCAGTTCCATCAGTCGTTCAGCTTTCTGGTTAGGTCCAGAGAGTTTCCAAATCTAAGCATGTCAACAAAAATAAAGCTGAGATGTTGATTACAGGATTGCAAAAGCTTTTGTGTCAATGCTCTAGATTAGATACGTGATAACACTCAATGCTTTTAAATTTTCTTTCCCAGATGTGCTCTCTTAAGGGCCCCTCTGTATGCTTGGAATTGAGTTCTTGAGAATTTATTATCAAGTGAATCACGCCGATGATCATTAAAGACTACGAGTGAAGAAAGATTTAAGGATGGAGTTGTAGACCGGAGCAAATTACTTTAATAGAGTGATATCTCGTATTTTATTCTTTAATTATTGGGTTGATATTTGATGTCCATTTATATATTTCTACTTTTATTCATGGGGAAGCATGTATGTTAGAAAGACTAGAAATTGATCTCAACACGTGTCAATTGCCAAAGTCAGCTTTTGTGATTTTTTCTTTCTATTCATATCATATGGGGGTTCGTTAGACATGGGCTACAAGAAAAAACACAACTGTCGATTCTTTCAATCTATTTTATGTTAATTAGAAATGGAAAGGCCTTGCGACTTTATTTGAACATTCACTCAGCTTTACCGCTGCTGGAATCGGCGGTAAACTCATTACTTTCCAGATTTCCTCCTCTCCAAGAGGAGGAAAACCGGAAATTGCAGGTAAACCGTGGCGGAAATATTGAAAACCGATTTTGTAGCCTTTTCTTTCCTCCTTTTATGATAATTTGAAATGAAAAGGCATTGCGACTTTATTTGGACACTCACTAACCTTTACCGCTGCTGGAATCGGCGGTAAACTCGCATTTCCCAGTTTTCCTCCTCTGTGAGAGGAGGAAAACTGGAAACTGCAGGTATACCGCGGATACTTACGGCGGAAATCTCGAAAACCCATTTTTTAGCCTTTTTTTTCCTTCCTTTCCTTTATTGTGGGTCACGGGTCGGGGCTTGGTTCACAAAATGATGGATGGACATGTGTGAATAACAATTGGATGAAATAATATCAAATCACAATAAATCGTAAATTAATTTTACTGTTGAAGTGAAGTAAATGGTCAATATAAGAGAGAACAAAATTTAGGATGTGGTAGAATCAAAAGGTGAGAGAGCAGCATTTTTATTTCTTCTCTTAAAAAGGATAGTGTTTTCTATGTTTGTAAGTGAGCTCATGGATTGGGCTTTGGGTATGGGGTTCAGTTATTAACAGATGGGCCATGCTCGGGTTGTTTATTATTTATTTGCACTTAGTGCTTGAGAGCCGGAATCCCCGTTCGGCCGAGATATATATAGATATATTTATGAGGGAAGGTGGGAGCAGTGATGCGAGGACTCAAACCCATGACCTCTCACAGCTGAGCTGGCGTACGACTAGGGATAAAAATGGGTCCCCGATTCTCCGATTACGCGCAGGTTCCGACCCGTTAAAACCGGGTCTGCGTCCTTAATAATGCCCCGATAAGTAAATGGGTTCGGGTCCGGTTCCACCTTGGTTCAGACCCGTGGACCCGATACCCAACATATTACCTCAATTTCCTGAAATCTCTCCTGAAATAATTTCTTTTTAACATCATTCCCTCCCTAGACCCGGACCTGGATTTACACCCGTCTCATGTATTGTTCTGGGTTCGGTTCCAGAGACATGGAATCGGTTCCGAAACGGTTCCGGGTCCGGATCCGGTTCCACCTTCTCTCTCTTATTTCACCTGTTACGTAGCCCATGCGTTGAACATCGTTTTTGCTCGTCCTAAAGTGAGAATACAGCCCATGACTATTATGTATGTGTCTGAGTATCTCATTGCCATGCACAACCTAAATTTCCCGAGATATCTCCGCACTAAATACATCTTTGGTTCTACGAAATTATTCACACTTCAATACAAGGTGCAGAATTGTAACCATAATAAACCAAAGATCCTAATATCTACGATCGAGATTGTACGTGAAACCAGCAGAACCTTCATTTCAACCGGACAGAAAAAAAAAGCCTATACTCGCAAACATTTAGGGTTCCAATCGGGTTTCCGATTACACAGAAGTTCCGACCCGTAAAAAACCGGGTCTGGAACCTATTTTCGGTTCCGCTTCATAAACGGGTCCGGGTCCAGAACCTAATTTAGGTCCCGTTTGATAAATGGGTCCGGGTATAAATAGGTTCCGACCTGCGGACCCGGAACCCGGCATATGAGCATTTGATATTGCAAATTGTACCTAAAAATTAACTTTTTCGAGACATTTTTACGTACAATACTAGCGGTAGTGGACTTGACTCACTATTATAAACTGAATGGTGTGCTTGTTTTAGGAAACATGAAGAATAAAGATAAATTAGAATCGATTTTGGAACAGGATTTCTGTCCTCTAGGTAGAACCGAATCTCGGTTTTCCTATTGAAGCCCGGTCTGGAACCAACTAAACAAGTTGCTGGACAAAACCGGATTCAGAACCGGAACCGTTATTCAAAAACCGGTCCGAGTCCCCTATGGTTCCGATCCGGAACCGTTCCGTTTGCAGCCCTGCGAACATCACTGCCTTTCTGTGCAAGTAAGCGACCGTGTGGGTTTTGCTGCGGTCCTTAAATAGTTATCGAGCTTGATTTGACCAGTTCCATCAGTCGTTCAGCTTTCTGGTTAGGTCCAGAGAGTTTCCAAATCTAAGCATGTCAACAAAAATAAAGCTGAGATGTTGATTACAGGATTGCAAAAGCTTTTGTGTCAATGCTCTAGATTAGATACGTGATAACACTCAATGCTTTTAAATTTTCTTTCCCAGATGTGCTCTCTTAAGGGCCCCTCTGTATGCTTGGAATTGAGTTTTTGAGAATTTATTATCAAGTGAATCACGCCGATGATCATTAAAGACTACGAGTGAAGAAAGATTTAAGGATGGAGTTGTAGACCGGAGCAAATTACTTTAATAGAGTGATATCTCGTATTTTATTCTTTAATTATTGGGTTGATATTTGATGTCCATTTATATATTTCTACTTTTATTCATGGGGAAGCATGTATGTTAGAAAGACTAGAAATTGATCTCAACACGTGTCAATTGCCAAAGTCAGCTTTTGTGATTTTTTCTTTCTATTCATATCATATGGGGGTTCGTTAGACATGGGCTACAAGAAAAAACACAACTGTCGATTCTTTCAATCTATTTTATGTTAATTAGAAATGGAAAGGCCTTGCGACTTTATTTGAACATTCACTCAGCTTTACCGCTGCTGGAATCGGCGGTAAATGAAAGTCCGCTATGGATCCTAACCCTAGAGGGGGGGGGGTGAATAGGGTGAGCTACAACTATGACTAATTATGACCAATTTTAATTCTTAACACAAACTAGTCACATGTGATGATTAATCAAATAAAATGCGGAAGCTAAACAAAAACAATCACCACATAGCATGCACCACAACACCAATGTTTATAGTGGTTCGGCCTCAATGCCTACATCCACTATCGGCTTGTGAATCCAATCACCCCACCGGATTTCCACTATGTATGCTTTTTCAAAGGCTAAGCAATAACCTATACAATGTTGTTTTTCTAGGCTCAACAACAACCTTACAATGTGCTTTTCTAGGCTAAGCAATAACCTTTACAAGATGCTTTTCTTAGGCTAAGCAATAACCTTACAAGATGCTTTTCTTAGGCTAAGCAATAACCTTTACAATGCTTTTCTTAGGCTAAGCAATAACCTTTACAAATCAATAATTCTCTAAGGAAGTGTTTACTCAACACTCTAAGAGATTACAATTTAAGCTCAAGTAAATTGCCTCTAAATAGGCGGATATGAAAGTGAATAACAAACTCACACAAACACTCTATGAATGCAAAGATGTATGCTTATGAGGTGTGTGTGTGATGACTTCAATCAAGTTTAAAATGAAGGCTCATTCATAAGTATGCTCAAAGCAATTCAAAGTTTAAGACATATAAAAGATTTGAATGAAGTCTAATGCAAATCACATGTATGTTTTAATAACTTGTTTATGATATGAAAATCAAGAATCACAAGTTGTATGTAAAAGACTAACTTAGAACATGTGATGCATGTGCAATGTTGTTTTCAAAAACAAATAGATTTTACTAATGTTTAAATGAATGAAAACAACAAGCAAGTTTCAACCAAGACAAAGAATCATGCATGTAAAGAAAATCAAAGATTTTAACCTAGGCATGATTAAGAAGGTTTTAAAAAAACAACTTGGATTGAAACAAAGTAAAGAATCCAATCTAAACAAAGTAAAGAATCCAATCTTAATTACATCAAAGATTAAGAGAAGAATGGATTCATCACTTCATAGTTATCATGTACAAAAACATTTACCAATTACTTAAACAAGACATGAAAACTATGATTAACAAAAGGTAAAGCTTACTTGGTGGTTTAACTCATTAATCCAAGCTTTAGCTCTCCTAATGACCTCCTAGCCTTTCCAACTTCTTCCCCTTTGTTTGGCTCCAAAATGCTCTCAAAGGCTCATTTGTTCAACATTTGAGAAGTTGGAAATGAATGGACTTTATAGGCAAAAAACAGTCCAACGGCTAGTTGTCTCGGTCGACCTAGAGGTGTCGGTCGACCGGGACAACACAACGGTCATATTTCTGACCGTTGGAAAATTTCTGCACAGAAACTTTCCACTTGCCCGACAGTGTTCCCGGTCGACCGGGACACAGGTCTCGGTCGACCGGCGACACTGCCGAGACACCCCATTTTGCAAAAATTCAATTTTTGCCTATTTGAAGGTATTTCTATGGGGGACCTTTTGGGCCATTAAATCAAGCTTAAATACATGTTTTAGAGATTCTAAAGGTTATTAAAACATGATTATAAGAAGCCTAAACAAATTTGAAAACTTTAAAACCATAGGCTAGCTTGATTTGAGAAAAACTCTTTTCAAATGAAAATGCATACAAAAATGATTCTTTTTGTAAAGAATGTATGCAAAGCTCAAATCTAAATTCACAAGATGATTTTCCAAATATAATGCACAAGGAATTAGGTTTTCAAAAGAGTTTTGGGTTCTAAAACCAATGCACCCAAGATTAGAACAAAAACATGCATATACCAAAAACTTTTCCAATTCTAAAAACCAATGCATGTATAAAACTAGATTTCAAGATATTTTAAATCAATGCATGTGTGTGAATTCAAATGATGCCAATATGCAAATGCATCCATCAAATTGCAAATACAAAAGACCTAACAGTAAACTCGTTACTTTCCAGATTTCCTCCTCTCCGAGAGGAGGAAAACCGGAAATTGCAGGTAAACCGTGGCGGAAATATTGAAAACCGATTTTGTAGCCTTTTCTTTCCTCCTTTTATGATAATTTGAAATGAAAAGGCATTGCGACTTTATTTGGACACTCACTAACCTTTACCGCTGCTGGAATCGGCGGTAAACTCGCATTTCCCAGTTTTCCTCCTCTGTGAGAGGAGGAAAACTGGAAACTGCAGGTATACCGCGGATACTTACGGCGGAAATCTCGAAAACCCATTTTTTAGCCTTTTTTTTCCTTCCTTTCCTTTATTGTGGGTCACGGGTCGGGGCTTGGTTCACAAAATGATGGATGGACATGTGTGAATAACAATTGGATGAAATAATATCAAATCACAATAAATCGTAAATTAATTTTACTGTTGAAGTGAAGTAAATGGTCAATATAAGAGAGAACAAAATTTAGGATGTGGTTGAATCAAAAGGTGAGAGAGCAGCATTTTTATTTCTTCTCTTAAAAAGGATAGTGTTTTCTATGTTTGTAAGTGAGCTCATGGATTGGGCTTTGGGTATGGGGTTCAGTTATTAACAGATGGGCCATGCTCGGGTTGTTTATTATTTATTTGCACTTAGTGCTTGAGAGCCGGAATCCCCGTTCGGCCGAGATATATATAGATATATTTATGAGGGAAGGTGGGAGCAGTGATGCGAGGACTCAAACCCATGACCTCTCACAGCTGAGCTGGCGTACGACTAGGGATAAAAATGGGTCCCCGATTCTCCGATTACGCGCAGGTTCCGACCCGTTAAAACCGGGTCTGCGTCCTTAATAATGCCCCGATAAGTAAATGGGTTCGGGTCCGGTTCCACCTTGGTTCAGACCCGTGGACCCGATACCCAACATATTACCTCAATTTTCTGAAATCTCTCCTGAAATAATTTCTTTTTAACATCATTCCCTCCCTAGACCCGGACCTGGATTTACACCCGTCTCATGTATTGTTCTGGGTTCGGTTCCAGAGACATGGAATCGGTTCCGTAACGGTTCCGGGTCCGGATCCGGTTCCACCTTCTCTCTCTTATTTCACCTGTTACGTAGCCCATGCGTTGAACATCGTTTTTGCTCGTCCTAAAGTGAGAATACAGCCCATGACTATTATGTATGTGTCTGAGTATCTCATTGCCATGCACAACCTAAATTTCCCGAGATATCTCCGCACTAAATACATCTTTGGTTCTACGAAATTATTCACACTTCAATACAAGGTGCAGAATTGTAACCATAATAAACCAAAGATCCTAATATCTACGATCGAGATTGTACGTGAAACCAGCAGAACCTTCATTTCAACCGGACAGAAAAAAAAAGCCTATACTCGCAAACATTTAGGGTTCCAATCGGGTTTCCGATTACACAGAAGTTCCGACCCGTAAAAAACCGGGTCTGGAACCTATTTTCGGTTCCGCTTCATAAACGGGTCCGGGTCCAGAACCTAATTTAGGTCCCGTTTGATAAATGGGTCCGGGTATAAATAGGTTCCGACCTGCGGACCCGGAACCCGGCATATGAGCATTTGATATTGCAAATTGTACCTAAAAATTAACTTTTTCGAGACAGTTTTACGTACAATACTAGCGGTAGTGGACTTGACTCACTATTATAAACTGAATGGTGTGCTTGTTTTAGGAAACATGAAGAATAAAGATAAATTAGAATCGATTTTGGAACAGGATTTCTGTCCTCTAGGTAGAACCGAATCTCGGTTTTCCTATTGAAGCCCGGTCTGGAACCAACTAAACAAGTTGCTGGACAAAACCGGATTCAGAACCGGAACCGTTATTCAAAAACTGGTCCGAGTCCCCTATGGTTCCGATCCGGAACCGTTCCGTTTGCAGCCCTGCGAACATCACTGCCTTTCTGTGCAAGTAAGCGACCGTGTGGGTTTTGCTGCGGTCCTTAAATAGTTATCGAGCTTGATTTGACCAGTTCCATCAGTCGTTCAGCTTTCTGGTTAGGTCCAGAGAGTTTCCAAATCTAAGCATGTCAACAAAAATAAAGCTGAGATGTTAATTACAGGATTGCAAAAGCTTTTGTGTCAATGCTCTAGATTAGATACGTGATAACACTCAATGCTTTTAAATTTTCTTTCCCAGATGTGCTCTCTTAAGGGCCCCTCTGTATGCTTGGAATTGAGTTCTTGAGAATTTATTATCAAGTGAATCACGCCGATGATCATTAAAGACTACGAGTGAAGAAAGATTTAAGGATGGAGTTGTAGACCGGAGCAAATTACTTTAATAGAGTGATATCTCGTACTTTATTCTTTAATTATTGGGTTGATATTTGATGTCCATTTACATATTTCTACTTTTATTCATGGGGAAGCATGTATGTTAGAAAGACTAGAAATTGATCTCAACACGTGTCAATTGCCAAAGTCAGCTTTTGTGATTTTTTCTTTCTATTCATATCATATGGGGGTTCGTTAGACATGGGCTACAAGAAAAAACACAACTGTCGATTCTTTCAATCTATTTTATGTTAATTAGAAATGGAAAGGCCTTGCGACTTTATTTGAACATTCACTCAGCTTTACCGCTGCTGGAATCGGCGGTAAACTCGTTACTTTCCAGATTTCCTCCTCTCCGAGAGGAGGAAAACCGGAAATTGCAGGTAAACCGTGGCGGAAATATTGAAAACCGATTTTGTAGCCTTTTCTTTCCTCCTTTTATGATAATTTGAAATGAAAAGGCATTGCGACTTTATTTGGACACTCACTAACCTTTACCGCTGCTGGAATCGGCGGTAAACTCGCATTTCCCAGTTTTCCTCCTCTGTGAGAGGAGGAAAACTGGAAACTGCAGGTATACCGCGGATACTTACGGCGGAAATCTCGAAAACCCATTTTTTAGCCTTTTTTTTCCTTCCTTTCCTTTATTGTGGGTCACGGGTCGGGGCTTGGTTCACAAAATGATGGATGGACATGTGTGAATAACAATTGGATGAAATAATATCAAATCACAATAAATCGTAAATTAATTTTACTGTTGAAGTGAAGTAAATGGTCAATATAAGAGAGAACAAAATTTAGGATGTGGTTGAATCAAAAGGTGAGAGAGCAGCATTTTTATTTCTTCTCTTAAAAAGGATAGTGTTTTCTATGTTTGTAAGTGAGCTCATGGATTGGGCTTTGGGTATGGGGTTCAGTTATTAACAGATGGGCCATGCTCGGGTTGTTTATTATTTATTTGCACTTAGTGCTTGAGAGCCGGAATCCCCGTTCGGCCGAGATATATATAGATATATTTATGAGGGAAGGTGGGAGCAGTGATGCGAGGACTCAAACCCATGACCTCTCACAGCTGAGCTGGCGTACGACTAGGGATAAAAATGGGTCCCCGATTCTCCGATTACGCGCAGGTTCCGACCCGTTAAAACCGGGTCTGCGTCCTTAATAATGCCCCGATAAGTAAATGGGTTCGGGTCCGGTTCCACCTTGGTTCAGACCCGTGGACCCGATACCCAACATATTACCTCAATTTTCTGAAATCTCTCCTGAAATAATTTCTTTTTAACATCATTCCCTCCCTAGACCCGGACCTGGATTTACACCCGTCTCATGTATTGTTCTGGGTTCGGTTCCAGAGACATGGAATCGGTTCCGTAACGGTTCCGGGTCCGGATCCGGTTCCACCTTCTCTCTCTTATTTCACCTGTTACGTAGCCCATGCGTTGAACATCGTTTTTGCTCGTCCTAAAGTGAGAATACAGCCCATGACTATTATGTATGTGTCTGAGTATCTCATTGCCATGCACAACCTAAATTTCCCGAGATATCTCCGCACTAAATACATCTTTGGTTCTACGAAATTATTCACACTTCAATACAAGGTGCAGAATTGTAACCATAATAAACCAAAGATCCTAATATCTACGATCGAGATTGTACGTGAAACCAGCAGAACCTTCATTTCAACCGGACAGAAAAAAAAAGCCTATACTCGCAAACATTTAGGGTTCCAATCGGGTTTCCGATTACACAGAAGTTCCGACCCGTAAAAAACCGGGTCTGGAACCTATTTTCGGTTCCGCTTCATAAACGGGTCCGGGTCCAGAACCTAATTTAGGTCCCGTTTGATAAATGGGTCCGGGTATAAATAGGTTCCGACCTGCGGACCCGGAACCCGGCATATGAGCATTTGATATTGCAAATTGTACCTAAAAATTAACTTTTTCGAGACATTTTTACGTACAATACTAGCGGTAGTGGACTTGACTCACTATTATAAACTGAATGGTGTGCTTGTTTTAGGAAACATGAAGAATAAAGATAAATTAGAATCGATTTTGGAACAGGATTTCTGTCCTCTAGGTAGAACCGAATCTCGGTTTTCCTATTGAAGCCCGGTCTGGAACCAACTAAACAAGTTGCTGGACAAAACCGGATTCAGAACCGGAACCGTTATTCAAAAACTGGTCCGAGTCCCCTATGGTTCCGATCCGGAACCGTTCCGTTTGCAGCCCTGCGAACATCACTGCCTTTCTGTGCAAGTAAGCGACCGTGTGGGTTTTGCTGCGGTCCTTAAATAGTTATCGAGCTTGATTTGACCAGTTCCATCAGTCGTTCAGCTTTCTGGTTAGGTCCAGAGAGTTTCCAAATCTAAGCATGTCAACAAAAATAAAGCTGAGATGTTGATTACAGGATTGCAAAAGCTTTTGTGTCAATGCTCTAGATTAGATACGTGATAACACTCAATGCTTTTAAATTTTCTTTCCCAGATGTGCTCTCTTAAGGGCCCCTCTGTATGCTTGGAATTGAGTTCTTGAGAATTTATTATCAAGTGAATCACGCCGATGATCATTAAAGACTACGAGTGAAGAAAGATTTAAGGATGGAGTTGTAGACCGGAGCAAATTACTTTAATAGATTGATATCTCGTACTTTATTCTTTAATTATTGGGTTGATATTTGATGTCCATTTACATATTTCTACTTTTATTCATGGGGAAGCATGTATGTTAGAAAGACTAGAAATTGATCTCAACACGTGTCAATTGCCAAAGTCAGCTTTTGTGATTTTTTCTTTCTATTCATATCATATGGGGGTTCGTTAGACATGGGCTACAAGAAAAAACACAACTGTCGATTCTTTCAATCTATTTTATGTTAATTAGAAATGGAAAGGCCTTGCGACTTTATTTGAACATTCACTCAGCTTTACCGCTGCTGGAATCGGCGGTAAACTCGTTACTTTCCAGAATTCCTCCTCTCCGAGAGGAGGAAAACCGGAAATTGCAGGTAAACCGTGGCGGAAATATTGAAAACCGATTTTGTAGCCTTTTCTTTCCTCCTTTTATGATAATTTGAAATGAAAAGGCATTGCGACTTTATTTGGACACTCACTAACCTTTACCGCTGCTGGAATCGGCGGTAAACTCGCATTTCCCAGTTTTCCTCCTCTGTGAGAGGAGGAAAACTGGAAACTGCAGGTATACCGCGGATACTTACGGCGGAAATCTCGAAAACCCATTTTTTAGCCTTTTTTTTCCTTCCTTTCCTTTATTGTGGGTCACGGGTCGGGGCTTCGTTCACAAAATGATGGATGGACATGTGTGAATAACAATTGGATGAAATAATATCAAATCACAATAAATCGTAAATTAATTTTACTGTTGAAGTGAAGTAAATGGTCAATATAAGAGAGAACAAAATTTAGGATGTGGTTGAATCAAAAGGTGAGAGAGCAGCATTTTTATTTCTTCTCTTAAAAAGGATAGTGTTTTCTATGTTTGTAAGTGAGCTCATGGATTGGGCTTTGGGTATGGGGTTCAGTTATTAACAGATGGGCCATGCTCGGGTTGTTTATTATTTATTTGCACTTAGTGCTTGAGAGCCGGAATCCCCGTTCGGCCGAGATATATATAGATATATTTATGAGGGAAGGTGGGAGCAGTGATGCGAGGACTCAAACCCATGACCTCTCACAGCTGAGCTGGCGTACGACTAGGGATAAAAATGGGTCCCCGATTCTCCGATTACGCGCAGGTTCCGACCCGTTAAAACCGGGTCTGCGTCCTTAATAATGCCCCGATAAGTAAATGGGTTCGGGTCCGGTTCCACCTTGGTTCAGACCCGTGGACCCGATACCCAACATATTACCTCAATTTTCTGAAATCTCTCCTGAAATAATTTCTTTTTAACATCATTCCCTCCCTAGACCCGGACCTGGATTTACACCCGTCTCATGTATTGTTCTGGGTTCCGTTCCAGAGACATGGAATCGGTTCCGTAACGGTTCCGGGTCCGGATCCGGTTCCACCTTCTCTCTCTTATTTCACCTGTTACGTAGCCCATGCGTTGAACATCGTTTTTGCTCGTCCTAAAGTGAGAATACAGCCCATGACTATTATGTATGTGTCTGAGTATCTCATTGCCATGCACAACCTAAATTTCCCGAGATATCTCCGCACTAAATACATCTTTGGTTCTACGAAATTATTCACACTTCAATACAAGGTGCAGAATTGTAACCATAATAAACCAAAGATCCTAATATCTACGATCGAGATTGTACGTGAAACCAGCAGAACCTTCATTTCAACCGGACAGAAAAAAAAAGCCTATACTCGCAAACATTTAGGGTTCCAATCGGGTTTCCGATTACACAGAAGTTCCGACCCGTAAAAAACCGGGTCTGGAACCTATTTTTGGTTCCGCTTCATAAACGGGTCCGGGTCCAGAACCTAATTTAGGTCCCGTTTGATAAATGGGTCCGGGTATAAATAGGTTCCGACCTGCGGACCCGGAACCCGGCATATGAGCATTTGATATTGCAAATTGTACCTAAAAATTAACTTTTTCGAGACATTTTTACGTACAATACTAGCGGTAGTGGACTTAACTCACTATTATAAACTGAATGGTGTGCTTGTTTTAGGAAACATGAAGAATAAAGATAAATTAGAATCGATTTTGGAACAGGATTTCTGTCCTCTAGGTAGAACCGAATCTCGGTTTTCCTATTGAAGCCCGGTCTGGAACCAACTAAACAAGTTGCTGGACAAAACCGGATTCAGAACCGGAACCGTTATTCAAAAACTGGTCCGAGTCCCCTATGGTTCCGATCCGGAACCGTTCCGTTTGCAGCCCTGCGAACATCACTGCCTTTCTGTGCAAGTAAGCGACCGTGTGGGTTTTGCTACGGTCCTTAAATAGTTATCGAGCTTGATTTGACCAGTTCCATCAGTCGTTCAGCTTTCTGGTTAGGTCCAGAGAGTTTCCAAATCTAAGCATGTCAACAAAAATAAAGCTGAGATGTTGATTACAGGATTGCAAAAGCTTTTGTGTCAATGCTCTAGATTAGATACGTGATAACACTCAATGCTTTTAAATTTTCTTTCCCAGATGTGCTCTCTTAAGGGCCCCTCTGTATGCTTGGAATTGAGTTCTTGAGAATTTATTATCAAGTGAATCACGCCGATGATCATTAAAGACTACGAGTGAAGAAAGATTTAAGGATGGAGTTGTAGACCGGAGCAAATTACTTTAATAGAGTGATATCTCGTACTTTATTCTTTAATTATTGGGTTGATATTTGATGTCCATTTATATATTTCTACTTTTATTCATGGGGAAGCATGTATGTTAGAAAGACTAGAAATTGATCTCAACACGTGTCAATTCCCAAAGTCAGCTTTTGTGATTTTTTCTTTCTATTCATATCATATGGGGGTTCGTTAGACATGGGCTACAAGAAAAAACACAACTGTCGATTCTTTCAATCTATTTTATGTTAATTAGAAATGGAAAGGCCTTGCGACTTTATTTGAACATTCACTCAGCTTTACCGCTGCTGGAATCGGCGGTAAACTCGTTACTTTCCAGATTTCCTCCTCTCCGAGAGGAGGAAAACCGGAAATTGCAGGTAAACCGTGGCGGAAATATTGAAAACCGATTTTGTAGCCTTTTCTTTCCTCCTTTTATGATAATTTGAAATGAAAAGGCATTGCGACTTTATTTGGACACTCACTAACCTTTACCGCTGCTGGAATCGGCGGTAAACTCGCATTTCCCAGTTTTCCTCCTCTGTGAGAGGAGGAAAACTGGAAACTGTAGGTATACCGCGGATACTTACGGCGGAAATCTCGAAAACCCATTTTTTAGCCTTTCTTTTCCTTCCTTTCCTTTATTGTGGGTCACGGGTCGGGGCTTGGTTCACAAAATGATGGATGGACATGTGTGAATAACAATTGGATGAAATAATATCAAATCACAATAAATCGTAAATTAATTTTACTGTTGAAGTGAAGTAAATGGTCAATATAAGAGAGAACAAAATTTAGGATGTGGTAGAATCAAAAGGTGAGAGAGCAGCATTTTTATTTCTTCTCTTAAAAAGGATAGTGTTTTCTATGTTTGTAAGTGAGCTCATGGATTGGGCTTTGGGTATGGGGTTCAGTTATTAACAGATGGGCCATGCTCGGGTTGTTTATTATTTATTTGCACTTAGTGCTTGAGAGCCGGAATCCCCGTTCGGCCGAGATATATATAGATATATTTATGAGGGAAGGTGGGAGCAGTGATGCGAGGACTCAAACCCATGACCTCTCACAGCTGAGCTGGCGTACGACTAGGGATAAAAATGGGTCCCCGATTCTCCGATTACGCGCAGGTTCCGACCCGTTAAAACCGGGTCTGCGTCCTTAATAATGCCCCGATAAGTAAATGGGTTCGGGTCCGGTTCCACCTTGGTTCAGACCCGTGGACCCGATACCCAACATATTACCTCAATTTTCTGAAATCTCTCCTGAAATAATTTCTTTTTAACATCATTCCCTCCCTAGACCCGGACCTGGATTTACACCCGTCTCATGTATTGTTCTGGGTTCGGTTCCAGAGACATGGAATCGGTTCCGAAACGGTTCCGGGTCCGGATCCGGTTCCACCTTCTCTCTCTTATTTCACCTGTTACGTAGCCCATGCGTTGAACATCGTTTTTGCTCGTCCTAAAGTGAGAATACAGCCCATGACTATTATGTATGTGTCTGAGTATCTCATTGCCATGCACAACCTAAATTTCCCGAGATATCTCCGCACTAAATACATCTTTGGTTCTACGAAATTATTCACACTTCAATACAAGGTGCAGAATTGTAACCATAATAAACCAAAGATCCTAATATCTACGATCGAGATTGTACGTGAAACCAGCAGAACCTTCATTTCAACCGGACAGAAAAAAAAAGCCTATACTCGCAAACATTTAGGGTTCCAATCGGGTTTCCGATTACACAGAAGTTCCGACCCGTAAAAAACCGGGTCTGGAACCTATTTTCGGTTCCGCTTCATAAACGGGTCCGGGTCCAGAACCTAATTTAGGTCCCGTTTGATAAATGGGTCCGGGTATAAATAGGTTCCGACCTGCGGACCCGGAACCCGGCATATGAGCATTTGATATTGCAAATTGTACCTAAAAATTAACTTTTTCGAGACATTTTTACGTACAATACTAGCGGTAGTGGACTTGACTCACTATTATAAACTGAATGGTGTGCTTGTTTTAGGAAACATGAAGAATAAAGATAAATTAGAATCGATTTTGGAACAGGATTTCTGTCCTCTAGGTAGAACCGAATCTCGGTTTTCCTATTGAAGCCCGGTCTGGAACCAACTAAACAAGTTGCTGGACAAAACCGGATTCAGAACCGGAACCGTTATTCAAAAACTGGTCCGAGTCCCCTATGGTTCCGATCCGGAACCGTTCCGTTTGCAGCCCTGCGAACATCACTGCCTTTCTGTGCAAGTAAGCGACCGTGTGGGTTTTGCTGCGGTCCTTAAATAGTTATCGAGCTTGATTTGACCAGTTCCATCAGTCGTTCAGCTTTCTGGTTAGGTCCAGAGAGTTTCCAAATCTAAGCATGTCAACAAAAATAAAGCTGAGATGTTGATTACAGGATTGCAAAAGCTTTTGTGTCAATGCTCTAGATTAGATACGTGATAACACTCAATGCTTTTAAATTTTCTTTCCCAGATGTGCTCTCTTAAGGGCCCCTCTGTATGCTTGGAATTGAGTTCTTGAGAATTTATTATCAAGTGAATCACGCCGATGATCATTAAAGACTACGAGTGAAGAAAGATTTAAGGATGGAGTTGTAGACCGGAGCAAATTACTTTAATAGAGTGATATCTCGTACTTTATTCTTTAATTATTGGGTTGATATTTGATGTCCATTTATATATTTCTACTTTTATTCATGGGGAAGCATGTATGTTAGAAAGACTAGAAATTGATCTCAACACGTGTCAATTGCCAAAGTCAGCTTTTGTGATTTTTTCTTTCTATTCATATGATATGGGGGTTCGTTAGACATGGGCTACAAGAAAAAACACAACTGTCGATTCTTTCAATCTATTTTATGTTAATTAGAAATGGAAAGGCCTTGCGACTTTATTTGAACATTCACTCAGCTTTACCGCTGCTGGAATCGGCGGTAAACTCGTTACTTTCCAGATTTCCTCCTCTCCGAGAGGAGGAAAACCGGAAATTGCAGGTAAACCGTGGCGGAAATATTGAAAACCGATTTTGTAGCCTTTTCTTTCCTCCTTTTATGATAATTTGAAATGAAAAGGCATTGCGACTTTATTTGGACACTCACTAACCTTTACCGCTGCTGGAATCGGCGGTAAACTCGCATTTCCCAGTTTTCCTCCTCTGTGAGAGGAGGAAAACTGGAAACTGCAGGTATACCGCGGATACTTACGGCGGAAATCTCGAAAACCCATTTTTTAGCCTTTCTTTTCCTTCCTTTCCTTTATTGTGGGTCACGGGTCGGGGCTTGGTTCACAAAATGATGGATGGACATGTGTGAATAACAATTGGATGAAATAATATCAAATCACAATAAATCGTAAATTAATTTTACTGTTGAAGTGAAGTAAATGGTCAATATAAGAGAGAACAAAATTTAGGATGTGGTAGAATCAAAAGGTGAGAGAGCAGCATTTTTATTTCTTCTCTTAAAAAGGATAGTGTTTTCTATGTTTGTAAGTGAGCTCATGGATTGGGCTTTGGGTATGGGGTTCAGTTATTAACAGATGGGCCATGCTCGGGTTGTTTATTATTTATTTGCACTTAGTGCTTGAGAGCCGGAATCCCCGTTCGGCCGAGATATATATAGATATATTTATGAGGGAAGGTGGGAGCAGTGATGCGAGGACTCAAACCCATGACCTCTCACAGCTGAGCTGGCGTACGACTAGGGATAAAAATGGGTCCCCGATTCTCCGATTACGCGCAGGTTCCGACCCGTTAAAACCGGGTCTGCGTCCTTAATAATGCCCCGATAAGTAAATGGGTTCGGGTCCGGTTCCACCTTGGTTCAGACCCGTGGACCCGATACCCAACATATTACCTCAATTTTCTGAAATCTCTCCTGAAATAATTTCTTTTTAACATCATTCCCTCCCTAGACCCGGACCTGGATTTACACCCGTCTCATGTATTGTTCTGGGTTCGGTTCCAGAGACATGGAATCGGTTCCGTAACGGTTCCGGGTCCGGATCCGGTTCCACCTTCTCTCTCTTATTTCACCTGTTACGTAGCCCATGCGTTGAACATCGTTTTTGCTCGTCCTAAAGTGAGAATACAGCCCATGACTATTATGTATGTGTCTGAGTATCTCATTGCCATGCACAACCTAAATTTCCCGAGATATCTCCGCACTAAATACATCTTTGGTTCTACGAAATTATTCACACTTCAATACAAGGTGCAGAATTGTAACCATAATAAACCAAAGATCCTAATATCTACGATCGAGATTGTACGTGAAACCAGCAGAACCTTCATTTCAACCGGACAGAAAAAAAAAGCCTATACTCGCAAACATTTAGGGTTCCAATCGGGTTTCCGATTACACAGAAGTTCCGACCCGTAAAAAACCGGGTCTGGAACCTATTTTTGGTTCCGCTTCATAAACGGGTCCGGGTCCAGAACCTAATTTAGGTCCCGTTTGATAAATGGGTCCGGGTATAAATAGGTTCCGACCTGCGGACCCGGAACCCGGCATATGAGCATTTGATATTGCAAATTGTACCTAAAAATTAACTTTTTCGAGACATTTTTACGTACAATACTAGCGGTAGTGGACTTGACTCACTATTATAAACTGAATGGTGTGCTTGTTTTAGGAAACATGAAGAATAAAGATAAATTAGAATCGATTTTGGAACAGGATTTCTGTCCTCTAGGTAGAACCGAATCTCGGTTTTCCTATTGAAGCCCGGTCTGGAACCAACTAAACAAGTTGCTGGACAAAACCGGATTCAGAACCGGAACCGTTATTCAAAAACTGGTCCGAGTCCCCTATGGTTCCGATCCGGAACCGTTCCGTTTGCAGCCCTGCGAACATCACTGCCTTTCTGTGCAAGTAAGCGACCGTGTGGGTTTTGCTGCGGTCCTTAAATAGTTATCGAGCTTGATTTGACCAGTTCCATCAGTCGTTCAGCTTTCTGGTTAGGTCCAGAGAGTTTCCAAATCTAAGCATGTCAACAAAAATAAAGCTGAGATGTTGATTACAGGATTGCAAAAGCTTTTGTGTCAATGCTCTAGATTAGATACGTGATAACACTCAATGCTTTTAAATTTTCTTTCCCAGATGTGCTCTCTTAAGGGCCCCTCTGTATGCTTGGAATTGAGTTCTTGAGAATTTATTATCAAGTGAATCACGCCGATGATCATTAAAGACTACGAGTGAAGAAAGATTTAAGGATGGAGTTGTAGACCGGAGCAAATTACTTTAATAGAGTGATATCTCGTACTTTATTCTTTAATTATTGGGTTGATATTTGATGTCCATTTATATATTTCTACTTTTATTCATGGGGAAGCATGTATGTTAGAAAGACTAGAAATTGATCTCAACACGTGTCAATTGCCAAAGTCAGCTTTTGTGATTTTTTCTTTCTATTCATATGATATGGGGGTTCGTTAGACATGGGCTACAAGAAAAAACACAACTGTCGATTCTTTCAATCTATTTTATGTTAATTAGAAATGGAAAGGCCTTGCGACTTTATTTGAACATTCACTCAGCTTTACCGCTGCTGGAATCGGCGGTAAACTCGTTACTTTCCAGATTTCCTCCTCTCCGAGAGGAGGAAAACCGGAAATTGCAGGTAAACCGTGGCGGAAATATTGAAAACCGATTTTGTAGCCTTTTCTTTCCTCCTTTTATGATAATTTGAAATGAAAAGGCATTGCGACTTTATTTGGACACTCACTAACCTTTACCGCTGCTGGAATCGGCGGTAAACTCGCATTTCCCAGTTTTCCTCCTCTGTGAGAGGAGGAAAACTGGAAACTGTAGGTATACCGCGGATACTTTCGGCGGAAATCTCGAAAACCCATTTTTTAGCCTTTCTTTTCCTTCCTTTCCTTTATTGTGGGTCACGGGTCGGGGCTTGGTTCACAAAATGATGGATGGACATGTGTGAATAACAATTGGATGAAATAATATCAAATCACAATAAATCGTAAATTAATTTTACTGTTGAAGTGAAGTAAATGGTCAATATAAGAGAGAACAAAATTTAGGATGTGGTAGAATCAAAAGGTGAGAGAGCAGCATTTTTATTTCTTCTCTTAAAAAGGATAGTGTTTTCTATGTTTGTAAGTGAGCTCATGGATTGGGCTTTGGGTATGGGGTTCAGTTATTAACAGATGGGCCATGCTCGGGTTGTTTATTATTTATTTGCACTTAGTGCTTGAGAGCCGGAATCCCCGTTCGGCCGAGATATATATAGATATATTTATGAGGGAAGGTGGGAGCAGTGATGCGAGGACTCAAACCCATGACCTCTCACAGCTGAGCTGGCGTACGACTAGGGATAAAAATGGGTCCCCGATTCTCCGATTACGCGCAGGTTCCGACCCGTTAAAACCGGGTCTGCGTCCTTAATAATGCCCCGATAAGTAAATGGGTTCGGGTCCGGTTCCACCTTGGTTCAGACCCGTGGACCCGATACCCAACATATTACCTCAATTTTCTGAAATCTCTCCTGAAATAATTTCTTTTTAACATCATTCCCTCCCTAGACCCGGACCTGGATTTACACCCGTCTCATGTATTGTTCTGGGTTCGGTTCCAGAGACATGGAATCGGTTCCGAAACGGTTCCGGGTCCGGATCCGGTTCCACCTTCTCTCTCTTATTTCACCTGTTACGTAGCCCATGCGTTGAACATCGTTTTTGCTCGTCCTAAAGTGAGAATACAGCCCATGACTATTATGTATGTGTCTGAGTATCTCATTGCCATGCACAACCTAAATTTCCCGAGATATCTCCGCACTAAATACATCTTTGGTTCTACGAAATTATTCACACTTCAATACAAGGTGCAGAATTGTAACCATAATAAACCAAAGATCCTAATATCTACGATCGAGATTGTACGTGAAACCAGCAGAACCTTCATTTCAACCGGACAGAAAAAAAAAGCCTATACTCGCAAACATTTAGGGTTCCAATCGGGTTTCCGATTACACAGAAGTTCCGACCCGTAAAAAACCGGGTCTGGAACCTATTTTTGGTTCCGCTTCATAAACGGGTCCGGGTCCAGAACCTAATTTAGGTCCCGTTTGATAAATGGGTCCGGGTATAAATAGGTTCCGACCTGCGGACCCGGAACCCGGCATATGAGCATTTGATATTGCAAATTGTACCTAAAAATTAACTTTTTCGAGACATTTTTACGTACAATACTAGCGGTAGTGGACTTGACTCACTATTATAAACTGAATGGTGTGCTTGTTTTAGGAAACATGAAGAATAAAGATAAATTAGAATCGATTTTGGAACAGGATTTCTGTCCTCTAGGTAGAACCGAATCTCGGTTTTCCTATTGAAGCCCGGTCTGGAACCAACTAAACAAGTTGCTGGACAAAACCGGATTCAGAACCGGAACCGTTATTCAAAAACTGGTCCGAGTCCCCTATGGTTCCGATCCGGAACCGTTCCGTTTGCAGCCCTGCGAACATCACTGCCTTTCTGTGCAAGTAAGCGACCGTGTGGGTTTTGCTGCGGTCCTTAAATAGTTATCGAGCTTGATTTGACCAGTTCCATCAGTCGTTCAGCTTTCTGGTTAGGTCCAGAGAGTTTCCAAATCTAAGCATGTCAACAAAAATAAAGCTGAGATGTTGATTACAGGATTGCAAAAGCTTTTGTGTCAATGCTCTAGATTAGATACGTGATAACACTCAATGCTTTTAAATTTTCTTTCCCAGATGTGCTCTCTTAAGGGCCCCTCTGTATGCTTGGAATTGAGTTCTTGAGAATTTATTATCAAGTGAATCACGCCGATGATCATTAAAGACTACGAGTGAAGAAAGATTTAAGGATGGAGTTGTAGACCGGAGCAAATTACTTTAATAGAGTGATATCTCGTACTTTATTCTTTAATTATTGGGTTGATATTTGATGTCCATTTATATATTTCTACTTTTATTCATGGGGAAGCATGTATGTTAGAAAGACTAGAAATTGATCTCAACACGTGTCAATTGCCAAAGTCAGCTTTTGTGATTTTTTCTTTCTATTCATATGATATGGGGGTTCGTTAGACATGGGCTACAAGAAAAAACACAACTGTCGATTCTTTCAATCTATTTTATGTTAATTAGAAATGGAAAGGCCTTGCGACTTTATTTGAACATTCACTCAGCTTTACCGCTGCTGGAATCGGCGGTAAACTCGTTACTTTCCAGATTTCCTCCTCTCCGAGAGGAGGAAAACCGGAAATTGCAGGTAAACCGTGGCGGAAATATTGAAAACCGATTTTGTAGCCTTTTCTTTCCTCCTTTTATGATAATTTGAAATGAAAAGGCATTGCGACTTTATTTGGACACTCACTAACCTTTACCGCTGCTGGAATCGGCGGTAAACTCGCATTTCCCAGTTTTCCTCCTCTGTGAGAGGAGGAAAACTGGAAACTGCAGGTATACCGCGGATACTTACGGCGGAAATCTCGAAAACCCATTTTTTAGCCTTTCTTTTCCTTCCTTTCCTTTATTGTGGGTCACGGGTCGGGGCTTGGTTCACAAAATGATGGATGGACATGTGTGAATAACAATTGGATGAAATAATATCAAATCACAATAAATCGTAAATTAATTTTACTGTTGAAGTGAAGTAAATGGTCAATATAAGAGAGAACAAAATTTAGGATGTGGTAGAATCAAAAGGTGAGAGAGCAGCATTTTTATTTCTTCTCTTAAAAAGGATAGTGTTTTCTATGTTTGTAAGTGAGCTCATGGATTGGGCTTTGGGTATGGGGTTCAGTTATTAACAGATGGGCCATGCTCGGGTTGTTTATTATTTATTTGCACTTAGTGCTTGAGAGCCGGAATCCCCGTTCGGCCGAGATATATATAGATATATTTATGAGGGAAGGTGGGAGCAGTGATGCGAGGACTCAAACCCATGACCTCTCACAGCTGAGCTGGCGTACGACTAGGGATAAAAATGGGTCCCCGATTCTCCGATTACGCGCAGGTTCCGACCCGTTAAAACCGGGTCTGCGTCCTTAATAATGCCCCGATAAGTAAATGGGTTCGGGTCCGGTTCCACCTTGGTTCAGACCCGTGGACCCGATACCCAACATATTACCTCAATTTTCTGAAATCTCTCCTGAAATAATTTCTTTTTAACATCATTCCCTCCCTAGACCCGGACCTGGATTTACACCCGTCTCATGTATTGTTCTGGGTTCGGTTCCAGAGACATGGAATCGGTTCCGAAACGGTTCCGGGTCCGGATCCGGTTCCACCTTCTCTCTCTTATTTCACCTGTTACGTAGCCCATGCGTTGAACATCGTTTTTGCTCGTCCTAAAGTGAGAATACAGCCCATGACTATTATGTATGTGTCTGAGTATCTCATTGCCATGCACAACCTAAATTTCCCGAGATATCTCCGCACTAAATACATCTTTGGTTCTACGAAATTATTCACACTTCAATACAAGGTGCAGAATTGTAACCATAATAAACCAAAGATCCTAATATCTACGATCGAGATTGTACGTGAAACCAGCAGAACCTTCATTTCAACCGGACAGAAAAAAAAAGCCTATACTCGCAAACATTTAGGGTTCCAATCGGGTTTCCGATTACACAGAAGTTCCGACCCGTAAAAAACCGGGTCTGGAACCTATTTTCGGTTCCGCTTCATAAACGGGTCCGGGTCCAGAACCTAATTTAGGTCCCGTTTGATAAATGGGTCCGGGTATAAATAGGTTCCGACCTGCGGACCCGGAACCCGGCATATGAGCATTTGATATTGCAAATTGTACCTAAAAATTAACTTTTTCGAGACATTTTTACGTACAATACTAGCGGTAGTGGACTTGACTCACTATTATAAACTGAATGGTGTGCTTGTTTTAGGAAACATGAAGAATAAAGATAAATTAGAATCGATTTTGGAACAGGATTTCTGTCCTCTAGGTAGAACCGAATCTCGGTTTTCCTATTGAAGCCCGGTCTGGAACCAACTAAACAAGTTGCTGGACAAAACCGGATTCAGAACCGGAACCGTTATTCAAAAACTGGTCCGAGTCCCCTATGGTTCCGATCCGGAACCGTTCCGTTTGCAGCCCTGCGAACATCACTGCCTTTCTGTGCAAGTAAGCGACCGTGTGGGTTTTGCTGCGGTCCTTAAATAGTTATCGAGCTTGATTTGACCAGTTCCATCAGTCGTTCAGCTTTCTGGTTAGGTCCAGAGAGTTTCCAAATCTAAGCATGTCAACAAAAATAAAGCTGAGATGTTGATTACAGGATTGCAAAAGCTTTTGTGTCAATGCTCTAGATTAGATACGTGATAACACTCAATGCTTTTAAATTTTCTTTCCCAGATGTGCTCTCTTAAGGGCCCCTCTGTATGCTTGGAATTGAGTTCTTGAGAATTTATTATCAAGTGAATCACGCCGATGATCATTAAAGACTACGAGTGAAGAAAGATTTAAGGATGGAGTTGTAGACCGGAGCAAATTACTTTAATAGAGTGATATCTCGTACTTTATTCTTTAATTATTGGGTTGATATTTGATGTCCATTTATATATTTCTACTTTTATTCATGGGGAAGCATGTATGTTAGAAAGACTAGAAATTGATCTCAACACGTGTCAATTGCCAAAGTCAGCTTTTGTGATTTTTTCTTTCTATTCATATGATATGGGGGTTCGTTAGACATGGGCTACAAGAAAAAACACAACTGTCGATTCTTTCAATCTATTTTATGTTAATTAGAAATGGAAAGGCCTTGCGACTTTATTTGAACATTCACTCAGCTTTACCGCTGCTGGAATCGGCGGTAAACTCGTTACTTTCCAGATTTCCTCCTCTCCGAGAGGAGGAAAACCGGAAATTGCAGGTAAACCGTGGCGGAAATATTGAAAACCGATTTTGTAGCCTTTTCTTTCCTCCTTTTATGATAATTTGAAATGAAAAGGCATTGCGACTTTATTTGGACACTCACTAACCTTTACCGCTGCTGGAATCGGCGGTAAACTCGCATTTCCCAGTTTTCCTCCTCTGTGAGAGGAGGAAAACTGGAAACTGCAGGTATACCGCGGATACTTACGGCGGAAATCTCGAAAACCCATTTTTTAGCCTTTCTTTTCCTTCCTTTCCTTTATTGTGGGTCACGGGTCGGGGCTTGGTTCACAAAATGATGGATGGACATGTGTGAATAACAATTGGATGAAATAATATCAAATCACAATAAATCGTAAATTAATTTTACTGTTGAAGTGAAGTAAATGGTCAATATAAGAGAGAACAAAATTTAGGATGTGGTAGAATCAAAAGGTGAGAGAGCAGCATTTTTATTTCTTCTCTTAAAAAGGATAGTGTTTTCTATGTTTGTAAGTGAGCTCATGGATTGGGCTTTGGGTATGGGGTTCAGTTATTAACAGATGGGCCATGCTCGGGTTGTTTATTATTTATTTGCACTTAGTGCTTGAGAGCCGGAATCCCCGTTCGGCCGAGATATATATAGATATATTTATGAGGGAAGGTGGGAGCAGTGATGCGAGGACTCAAACCCATGACCTCTCACAGCTGAGCTGGCGTACGACTAGGGATAAAAATGGGTCCCCGATTCTCCGATTACGCGCAGGTTCCGACCCGTTAAAACCGGGTCTGCGTCCTTAATAATGCCCCGATAAGTAAATGGGTTCGGGTCCGGTTCCACCTTGGTTCAGACCCGTGGACCCGATACCCAACATATTACCTCAATTTTCTGAAATCTCTCCTGAAATAATTTCTTTTTAACATCATTCCCTCCCTAGACCCGGACCTGGATTTACACCCGTCTCATGTATTGTTCTGGGTTCGGTTCCAGAGACATGGAATCGGTTCCGAAACGGTTCCGGGTCCGGATCCGGTTCCACCTTCTCTCTCTTATTTCACCTGTTACGTAGCCCATGCGTTGAACATCGTTTTTGCTCGTCCTAAAGTGAGAATACAGCCCATGACTATTATGTATGTGTCTGAGTATCTCATTGCCATGCACAACCTAAATTTCCCGAGATATCTCCGCACTAAATACATCTTTGGTTCTACGAAATTATTCACACTTCAATACAAGGTGCAGAATTGTAACCATAATAAACCAAAGATCCTAATATCTACGATCGAGATTGTACGTGAAACCAGCAGAACCTTCATTTCAACCGGACAGAAAAAAAAAGCCTATACTCGCAAACATTTAGGGTTCCAATCGGGTTTCCGATTACACAGAAGTTCCGACCCGTAAAAAACCGGGTCTGGAACCTATTTTCGGTTCCGCTTCATAAACGGGTCCGGGTCCAGAACCTAATTTAGGTCCCATTTGATAAATGGGTCCGGGTATAAATAGGTTCCGACCTGCGGACCCGGAACCCGGCATATGAGCATTTGATATTGCAAATTGTACCTAAAAATTAACTTTTTCGAGACATTTTTACGTACAATACTAGCGGTAGTGGACTTGACTCACTATTATAAACTGAATGGTGTGCTTGTTTTAGGAAACATGAAGAATAAAGATAAATTAGAATCGATTTTGGAACAGGATTTCTGTCCTCTAGGTAGAACCGAATCTCGGTTTTCCTATTGAAGCCCGGTCTGGAACCAACTAAACAAGTTGCTGGACAAAACCGGATTCAGAACCGGAACCGTTATTCAAAAACTGGTCCGAGTCCACTATGGTTCCGATCCGGAACCGTTCCGTTTGCAGCCCTGCGAACATCACTGCCTTTCTGTGCAAGTAAGCGACCGTGTGGGTTTTGCTGCGGTCCTTAAATAGTTATCGAGCTTGATTTGACCAGTTCCATCAGTCGTTCAGCTTTCTGGTTAGGTCCAGAGAGTTTCCAAATCTAAGCATGTCAACAAAAATAAAGCTGAGATGTTGATTACAGGATTGCAAAAGCTTTTGTGTCAATGCTCTAGATTAGATACGTGATAACACTCAATGCTTTTAAATTTTCTTTCCCAGATGTGCTCTCTTAAGGGCCCCTCTGTATGCTTGGAATTGAGTTCTTGAGAATTTATTATCAAGTGAATCACGCCGATGATCATTAAAGACTACGAGTGAAGAAAGATTTAAGGATGGAGTTGTAGACCGGAGCAAATTACTTTAATAGAGTGATATCTCGTACTTTATTCTTTAATTATTGGGTTGATATTTGATGTCCATTTATATATTTCTACTTTTATTCATGGGGAAGCATGTATGTTAGAAAGACTAGAAATTGATCTCAACACGTGTCAATTGCCAAAGTCAGCTTTTGTGATTTTTTCTTTCTATTCATATGATATGGGGGTTCGTTAGACATGGGCTACAAGAAAAAACACAACTGTCGATTCTTTCAATCTATTTTATGTTAATTAGAAATGGAAAGGCCTTGCGACTTTATTTGAACATTCACTCAGCTTTACCGCTGCTGGAATCGGCGGTAAACTCGTTACTTTCCAGATTTCCTCCTCTCCGAGAGGAGGAAAACCGGAAATTGCAGGTAAACCGTGGCGGAAATATTGAAAACCGATTTTGTAGCCTTTTCTTTCCTCCTTTTATGATAATTTGAAATGAAAAGGCATTGCGACTTTATTTGGACACTCACTAACCTTTACCGCTGCTGGAATCGGCGGTAAACTCGCATTTCCCAGTTTTCCTCCTCTGTGAGAGGAGGAAAACTGGAAACTGCAGGTATACCGCGGATACTTACGGCGGAAATCTCGAAAACCCATTTTTTAGCCTTTTTTTTCCTTCCTTTCCTTTATTGTGGGTCACGGGTCGGGGCTTGGTTCACAAAATGATGGATGGACATGTGTGAATAACAATTGGATGAAATAATATCAAATCACAATAAATCGTAAATTAATTTTACTGTTGAAGTGAAGTAAATGGTCAATATAAGAGAGAACAAAATTTAGGATGTGGTAGAATCAAAAGGTGAGAGAGGAGCATTTTTATTTCTTCTCTTAAAAAGGATAGTGTTTTCTATGTTTGTAAGTGAGCTCATGGATTGGGCTTTGGGTATGGGGTTCAGTTATTAACAGATGGGCCATGCTCGGGTTGTTTATTATTTATTTGCACTTAGTGCTTGAGAGCCGGAATCCCCGTTCGGCCGAGATATATATAGATATATTTATGAGGGAAGGTGGGAGCAGTGATGCGAGGACTCAAACCCATGACCTCTCACAGCTGAGCTGGCGTACGACTAGGGATAAAAATGGGTCCCCGATTCTCCGATTACGCGCAGGTTCCGACCCGTTAAAACCGGGTCTGCGTCCTTAATAATGCCCCGATAAGTAAATGGGTTCGGGTCCGGTTCCACCTTGGTTCAGACCCGTGGACCCGATACCCAACATATTACCTCAATTTTCTGAAATCTCTCCTGAAATAATTTCTTTTTAACATCATTCCCTCCCTAGACCCGGACCTGGATTTACACCCGTCTCATGTATTGTTCTGGGTTCGGTTCCAGAGACATGGAATCGGTTCCGTAACGGTTCCGGGTCCGGATCCGGTTCCACCTTCTCTCTCTTATTTCACCTGTTACGTAGCCCATGCGTTGAACATCGTTTTTGCTCGTCCTAAAGTGAGAATACAGCCCATGACTATTATGTATGTGTCTGAGTATCTCATTGCCATGCACAACCTAAATTTCCCGAGATATCTCCGCACTAAATACATCTTTGGTTCTACGAAATTATTCACACTTCAATACAAGGTGCAGAATTGTAACCATAATAAACCAAAGATCCTAATATCTATGATCGAGATTGTACGTGAAACCAGCAGAACCTTCATTTCAACCGGACAGAAAAAAAAAGCCTATACTCGCAAACATTTAGGGTTCCAATCGGGTTTCCGATTACACAGAAGTTCCGACCCGTAAAAAATCGGGTCTGGAACCTATTTTTGGTTCCGCTTCATAAACGGGTCCGGGTCCAGAACCTAATTTAGGTCCCGTTTGATAAATGGGTCCGGGTATAAATAGGTTCCGACCTGCGGACCCGGAACCCGGCATATGAGCATTTGATATTGCAAATTGTACCTAAAAATTAACTTTTTCGAGACATTTTTACGTACAATACTAGCGGTAGTGGACTTGACTCACTATTATAAACTGAATGGTGTGCTTGTTTTAGGAAACATGAAGAATAAAGATAAATTAGAATCGATTTTGGAACAGGATTTCTGTCCTCTAGGTAGAACCGAATCTCGGTTTTCCTATTGAAGCCCGGTCTGGAACCAACTAAACAAGTTGCTGGACAAAACCGGATTCAGAACCGGAACCGTTATTCAAAAACTGGTCCGAGTCCCCTATGGTTCCGATCCGGAACCGTTCCGTTTGCAGCCCTGCGAACATCACTGCCTTTCTGTGCAAGTAAGCGACCGTGTGGGTTTTGCTACGGTCCTTAAATAGTTATCGAGCTTGATTTGACCAGTTCCATCAGTCGTTCAGCTTTCTGGTTAGGTCCAGAGAGTTTCCAAATCTAAGCATGTCAACAAAAATAAAGCTGAGATGTTGATTACAGGATTGCAAAAGCTTTTGTGTCAATGCTCTAGATTAGATACGTGATAACACTCAATGCTTTTAAATTTTCTTTCCCAGATGTGCTCTCTTAAGGGCCCCTCTGTATGCTTGGAATTGAGTTCTTGAGAATTTATTATCAAGTGAATCACGCCGATGATCATTAAAGACTACGAGTGAAGAAAGATTTAAGGATGGAGTTGTAGACCGGAGCAAATTACTTTAATAGAGTGATATCTCGTACTTTATTCTTTAATTATTGGGTTGATATTTGATGTCCATTTATATATTTCTACTTTTATTCATGGGGAAGCATGTATGTTAGAAAGACTAGAAATTGATCTCAACACGTGTCAATTCCCAAAGTCAGCTTTTGTGATTTTTTCTTTCTATTCATATGATATGGGGGTTCGTTAGACATGGGCTACAAGAAAAAACACAACTGTCGATTCTTTCAATCTATTTTATGTTAATTAGAAATGGAAAGGCCTTGCGACTTTATTTGAACATTCACTCAGCTTTACCGCTGCTGGAATCGGCGGTAAACTCGTTACTTTCCAGATTTCCTCCTCTCCGAGAGGAGGAAAACCGGAAATTGCAGGTAAACCGTGGCGGAAATATTGAAAACCGATTTTGTAGCCTTTTCTTTCCTCCTTTTATGATAATTTGAAATGAAAAGGCATTGCGACTTTATTTGGACACTCACTAACCTTTACCGCTGCTGGAATCGGCGGTAAACTCGCATTTCCCAGTTTTCCTCCTCTGTGAGAGGAGGAAAACTGGAAACTGTAGGTATACCGCGGATACTTACGGCGGAAATCTCGAAAACCCATTTTTTAGCCTTTCTTTTCCTTCCTTTCCTTTATTGTGGGTCACGGGTCGGGGCTTGGTTCACAAAATGATGGATGGACATGTGTGAATAACAATTGGATGAAATAATATCAAATCACAATAAATCGTAAATTAATTTTACTGTTGAAGTGAAGTAAATGGTCAATATAAGAGAGAACAAAATTTAGGATGTGGTAGAATCAAAAGGTGAGAGAGCAGCATTTTTATTTCTTCTCTTAAAAAGGATAGTGTTTTCTATGTTTGTAAGTGAGCTCATGGATTGGGCTTTGGGTATGGGGTTCAGTTATTAACAGATGGGCCATGCTCGGGTTGTTTATTATTTATTTGCACTTAGTGCTTGAGAGCCGGAATCCCCGTTCGGCCGAGATATATATAGATATATTTATGAGGGAAGGTGGGAGCAGTGATGCGAGGACTCAAACCCATGACCTCTCACAGCTGAGCTGGCGTACGACTAGGGATAAAAATGGGTCCCCGATTCTCCGATTACGCGCAGGTTCCGACCCGTTAAAACCGGGTCTGCGTCCTTAATAATGCCCCGATAAGTAAATGGGTTCGGGTCCGGTTCCACCTTGGTTCAGACCCGTGGACCCGATACCCAACATATTACCTCAATTTTCTGAAATCTCTCCTGAAATAATTTCTTTTTAACATCATTCCCTCCCTAGACCCGGACCTGGATTTACACCCGTCTCATGTATTGTTCTGGGTTCGGTTCCAGAGACATGGAATCGGTTCCGAAACGGTTCCGGGTCCGGATCCGGTTCCACCTTCTCTCTCTTATTTCACCTGTTACGTAGCCCATGCGTTGAACATCGTTTTTGCTCGTCCTAAAGTGAGAATACAGCCCATGACTATTATGTATGTGTCTGAGTATCTCATTGCCATGCACAACCTAAATTTCCCGAGATATCTCCGCACTAAATACATCTTTGGTTCTACGAAATTATTCACACTTCAATACAAGGTGCAGAATTGTAACCATAATAAACCAAAGATCCTAATATCTACGATCGAGATTGTACGTGAAACCAGCAGAACCTTCATTTCAACCGGACAGAAAAAAAAAGCCTATACTCGCAAACATTTAGGGTTCCAATCGGGTTTCCGATTACACAGAAGTTCCGACCCGTAAAAAACCGGGTCTGGAACCTATTTTCGGTTCCGCTTCATAAACGGGTCCGGGTCCAGAACCTAATTTAGGTCCCGTTTGATAAATGGGTCCGGGTATAAATAGGTTCCGACCTGCGGACCCGGAACCCGGCATATGAGCATTTGATATTGCAAATTGTACCTAAAAATTAACTTTTTCGAGACATTTTTACGTACAATACTAGCGGTAGTGGACTTGACTCACTATTATAAACTGAATGGTGTGCTTGTTTTAGGAAACATGAAGAATAAAGATAAATTAGAATCGATTTTGGAACAGGATTTCTGTCCTCTAGGTAGAACCGAATCTCGGTTTTCCTATTGAAGCCCGGTCTGGAACCAACTAAACAAGTTGCTGGACAAAACCGGATTCAGAACCGGAACCGTTATTCAAAAACTGGTCCGAGTCCCCTATGGTTCCGATCCGGAACCGTTCCGTTTGCAGCCCTGCGAACATCACTGCCTTTCTGTGCAAGTAAGCGACCGTGTGGGTTTTGCTGCGGTCCTTAAATAGTTATCGAGCTTGATTTGACCAGTTCCATCAGTCGTTCAGCTTTCTGGTTAGGTCCAGAGAGTTTCCAAATCTAAGCATGTCAACAAAAATAAAGCTGAGATGTTGATTACAGGATTGCAAAAGCTTTTGTGTCAATGCTCTAGATTAGATACGTGATAACACTCAATGCTTTTAAATTTTCTTTCCCAGATGTGCTCTCTTAAGGGCCCCTCTGTATGCTTGGAATTGAGTTCTTGAGAATTTATTATCAAGTGAATCACGCCGATGATCATTAAAGACTACGAGTGAAGAAAGATTTAAGGATGGAGTTGTAGACCGGAGCAAATTACTTTAATAGAGTGATATCTCGTACTTTATTCTTTAATTATTGGGTTGATATTTGATGTCCATTTATATATTTCTACTTTTATTCATGGGGAAGCATGTATGTTAGAAAGACTAGAAATTGATCTCAACACGTGTCAATTGCCAAAGTCAGCTTTTGTGATTTTTTCTTTCTATTCATATGATATGGGGGTTCGTTAGACATGGGCTACAAGAAAAAACACAACTGTCGATTCTTTCAATCTATTTTATGTTAATTAGAAATGGAAAGGCCTTGCGACTTTATTTGAACATTCACTCAGCTTTACCGCTGCTGGAATCGGCGGTAAACTCGTTACTTTCCAGATTTCCTCCTCTCCGAGAGGAGGAAAACCGGAAATTGCAGGTAAACCGTGGCGGAAATATTGAAAACCGATTTTGTAGCCTTTTCTTTCCTCCTTTTATGATAATTTGAAATGAAAAGGCATTGCGACTTTATTTGGACACTCACTAACCTTTACCGCTGCTGGAATCGGCGGTAAACTCGCATTTCCCAGTTTTCCTCCTCTGTGAGAGGAGGAAAACTGGAAACTGCAGGTATACCGCGGATACTTACGGCGGAAATCTCGAAAACCCATTTTTTAGCCTTTCTTTTCCTTCCTTTCCTTTATTGTGGGTCACGGGTCGGGGCTTGGTTCACAAAATGATGGATGGACATGTGTGAATAACAATTGGATGAAATAATATCAAATCACAATAAATCGTAAATTAATTTTACTGTTGAAGTGAAGTAAATGGTCAATATAAGAGAGAACAAAATTTAGGATGTGGTAGAATCAAAAGGTGAGAGAGCAGCATTTTTATTTCTTCTCTTAAAAAGGATAGTGTTTTCTATGTTTGTAAGTGAGCTCATGGATTGGGCTTTGGGTATGGGGTTCAGTTATTAACAGATGGGCCATGCTCGGGTTGTTTATTATTTATTTGCACTTAGTGCTTGAGAGCCGGAATCCCCGTTCGGCCGAGATATATATAGATATATTTATGAGGGAAGGTGGGAGCAGTGATGCGAGGACTCAAACCCATGACCTCTCACAGCTGAGCTGGCGTACGACTAGGGATAAAAATGGGTCCCCGATTCTCCGATTACGCGCAGGTTCCGACCCGTTAAAACCGGGTCTGCGTCCTTAATAATGCCCCGATAAGTAAATGGGTTCGGGTCCGGTTCCACCTTGGTTCAGACCCGTGGACCCGATACCCAACATATTACCTCAATTTTCTGAAATCTCTCCTGAAATAATTTCTTTTTAACATCATTCCCTCCCTAGACCCGGACCTGGATTTACACCCGTCTCATGTATTGTTCTGGGTTCGGTTCCAGAGACATGGAATCGGTTCCGAAACGGTTCCGGGTCCGGATCCGGTTCCACCTTCTCTCTCTTATTTCACCTGTTACGTAGCCCATGCGTTGAACATCGTTTTTGCTCGTCCTAAAGTGAGAATACAGCCCATGACTATTATGTATGTGTCTGAGTATCTCATTGCCATGCACAACCTAAATTTCCCGAGATATCTCCGCACTAAATACATCTTTGGTTCTACGAAATTATTCACACTTCAATACAAGGTGCAGAATTGTAACCATAATAAACCAAAGATCCTAATATCTATGATCGAGATTGTACGTGAAACCAGCAGAACCTTCATTTCAACCGGACAGAAAAAAAAAGCCTATACTCGCAAACATTTAGGGTTCCAATCGGGTTTCCGATTACACAGAAGTTCCGACCCGTAAAAAACCGGGTCTGGAACCTATTTTCGGTTCCGCTTCATAAACGGGTCCGGGTCCAGAACCTAATTTAGGTCCCGTTTGATAAATGGGTCCGGGTATAAATAGGTTCCGACCTGCGGACCCGGAACCCGGCATATGAGCATTTGATATTGCAAATTGTACCTAAAAATTAACTTTTTCGATACATTTTTACGTACAATACTAGCGGTAGTGGACTTGACTCACTATTATAAACTGAATGGTGTGCTTGTTTTAGGAAACATGAAGAATAAAGATAAATTAGAATCGATTTTGGAACAGGATTTCTGTCCTCTAGGTAGAACCGAATCTCGGTTTTCCTATTGAAGCCCGGTCTGGAACCAACTAAACAAGTTGCTGGACAAAACCGGATTCAGAACCGGAACCGTTATTCAAAAACTTGTCCGAGTCCCCTATGGTTCCGATCCGGAACCGTTCCGTTTGCAGCCCTGCGAACATCACTGCCTTTCTGTGCAAGTAAGCGACCGTGTGGGTTTTGCTGCGGTCCTTAAATAGTTATCGAGCTTGATTTGACCAGTTCCATCAGTCGTTCAGCTTTCTGGTTAGGTCCAGAGAGTTTCCAAATCTAAGCATGTCAACAAAAATAAAGCTGAGATGTTGATTACAGGATTGCAAAAGCTTTTGTGTCAATGCTCTAGATTAGATACGTGATAACACTCAATGCTTTTAAATTTTCTTTCCCAGATGTGCTCTCTTAAGGGCCCCTCTGTATGCTTGGAATTGAGTTCTTGAGAATTTATTATCAAGTGAATCACGCCGATGATCATTAAAGACTACGAGTGAAGAAAGATTTAAGGATGGAGTTGTAGACCGGAGCAAATTACTTTAATAGAGTGATATCTCGTACTTTATTCTTTAATTATTGGGTTGATATTTGATGTCCATTTATATATTTCTACTTTTATTCATGGGGAAGCATGTATGTTAGAAAGACTAGAAATTGATCTCAACACGTGTCAATTGCCAAAGTCAGCTTTTGTGATTTTTTCTTTCTATTCATATGATATGGGGGTTCGTTAGACATGGGCTACAAGAAAAAACACAACTGTCGATTCTTTCAATCTATTTTATGTTAATTAGAAATGGAAAGGCCTTGCGACTTTATTTGAACATTCACTCAGCTTTACCGCTGCTGGAATCGGCGGTAAACTCGTTACTTTCCAGATTTCCTCCTCTCCGAGAGGAGGAAAACCGGAAATTGCAGGTAAACCGTGGCGGAAATATTGAAAACCGATTTTGTAGCCTTTTCTTTCCTCCTTTTATGATAATTTGAAATGAAAAGGCATTGCGACTTTATTTGGACACTCTCTAACCTTTACCGCTGCTGGAATCGGCGGTAAACTCGCATTTCCCAGTTTTCCTCCTCTGTGAGAGGAGGAAAACTGGAAACTGCAGGTATACCGCGGATACTTACGGCGGAAATCTCGAAAACCCATTTTTTAGCCTTTTTTTTCCTTCCTTTCCTTTATTGTGGGTCACGGGTCGGGGCTTGGTTCACAAAATGATGGATGGACATGTGTGAATAACAATTGGATGAAATAATATCAAATCACAATAAATCGTAAATTAATTTTACTGTTGAAGTGAAGTAAATGGTCAATATAAGAGAGAACAAAATTTAGGATGTGGTAGAATCAAAAGGTGAGAGAGGAGCATTTTTATTTCTTCTCTTAAAAAGGATAGTGTTTTCTATGTTTGTAAGTGAGCTCATGGATTGGGCTTTGGGTATGGGGTTCAGTTATTAACAGATGGGCCATGCTCGGGTTGTTTATTATTTATTTGCACTTAGTGCTTGAGAGCCGGAATCCCCGTTCGGCCGAGATATATATAGATATATTTATGAGGGAAGGTGGGAGCAGTGATGCGAGGACTCAAACCCATGACCTCTCACAGCTGAGCTGGCGTACGACTAGGGATAAAAATGGGTCCCCGATTCTCCGATTACGCGCAGGTTCCGACCCGTTAAAACCGGGTCTGCGTCCTTAATAATGCCCGATAAGTAAATGGGTTCGGGTCCGGTTCCACCTTGGTTCAGACCCGTGGACCCGATACCCAACATAGTACCTCAATTTTCTGAAATCTCTCCTGAAATAATTTCTTTTTAACATCATTCTCTCCCTAGACCCGGACCTGGATTTACACCCGTCTCATGTATTGTTCTGGGTTCGGTTCCAGAGACATGGAATCGGTTCCGAAACGGTTCCGGGTCCGGATCCGGTTCCACCTTCTCTCTCTTATTTCACCTGTTACGTAGCCCATGCGTTGAACATCGTTTTTGCTCGTCCTAAAGTGAGAATACAGCCCATGACTATTATGTATGTGTCTGAGTATCTCATTGCCATGCACAACCTAAATTTCCCGAGATATCTCCGCACTAAATACATCTTTGGTTCTACGAAATTATTCACACTTCAATACAATGTGCAGAATTGTAACCATAATAAACCAAAGATCCTAATATCTACGATCGAGATTGTACGTGAAACCAGCAGAACCTTCATTTCAACCGGACAGAAAAAAAAAAGCCTAAACTCGCAAACATTTAGGGTTCCAATCGGGTTTCTGATTACACAGAAGTTCCGACCCGTAAAAAACCGGGTCTGGAACCTATTTTCGGTTCCGCTTCATAAACGGGTCCGGGTCCAGAACCTAATTTAGGTCCCGTTTGATAAATGGGTCCGGGTATAAATAGGTTCCGACCTGCGGACCCGGAACCCGGCATATGAGCATTTGATATTGCAAATTGTACCAAAAAATTAACTTTTTCGAGACATTTTTACGTACAATACTAGCGGTAGTGGACTTGACTCACTATTATAAACTGAATGGTGTGCTTGTTAAAGGAAACATGAAGAATAAAGATAAATTAGAATCGATTTTGGAACAGGATTTCTGTCCTCTAGGTAGACCTAAACCGAATCTCGGTTTTCCTATTGAAGCCCGGTCTGGAACCAACTAAACAAGTTGCTGGACAAAACCGGATTCAGAACCGGAACCGTTATTCAAAAACTGGTCCGAGTCCCCTATGGTTCCGATCCGGAACCGTTCCGTTTGCAGCCCTGCGAACATCACTGCCTTTCTGTGCAAGTAAGCGACCGTGTGGGTTTTGCTGCGGTCCTTAAATAGTTATCGAGCTTGATTTGACCAGTTCCATCAGTCGTTCAGCTGTCTGGTTAGGTCCAGAGAGTTTCCAAATCTAAGCATGTCAAAAAAAATAAAGCTGAGATGTTGATTACAGGATTGCAAAAGCTTTTGTGTCAATGCTCTAGATTAGATACGTGATAACACTCAATGCTTTTAAATTTTCTTTCCCAGATGTGCTCTCTTAAGGGCCCCTCTGTATGCTTGGAATTGAGTTCTTGAGAGTTTATTATCAAGTGAATCACGCCGATGATCATTAAAGACTACGAGTGAAGAAAGATTTAAGGATGGAGTTGTAGACCGGAGCAAATTACTTTAATAGAGTGATATCTCGTACTTTATTCTTTAATTATTGGGTTGATATTTGATGTCCATTTATATATTTCTACTTTTATTCATGGGGAAGCATGTATGTTAGAAAGACTAGAAATTGATCTCAACACGTGTCAATTGCCAAAGTCAGCTTTTGTGATTTTTTCTTTCTATTCATATGATATGGGGGTTCGTTAGACATGGGCTACAAGAAAAAACACAACTGTCGATTCTTTCAATCTATTTTATGTTAATTAGAAATGGAAAGGCCTTGCGACTTTATTTGAACATTCACTCAGCTTTACCGCTGCTGGAATCGGCGGTAAACTCGTTACTTTCCAGATTTCCTCCTCTCCGAGAGGAGGAAAACCGGAAATTGCAGGTAAACCGTGGCGGAAATATTGAAAACCGATTTTGTAGCCTTTTCTTTCCTCCTTTTATGATAATTTGAAATGAAAAGGCATTGCGACTTTATTTGGACACTCACTAACCTTTACCGCTGCTGGAATCGGCGGTAAACTCGCATTTCCCAGTTTTCCTCCTCTGTGAGAGGAGGAAAACTGGAAACTGCAGGTATACCGCGGATACTTACGGCGGAAATCTCGAAAACCCATTTTTTAGCCTTTTTTTTCCTTCCTTTCCTTTATTGTGGGTCACGGGTCGGGGCTTGGTTCACAAAATGATGGATGGACATGTGTGAATAACAATTGGATGAAATAATATCAAATCACAATAAATCGTAAATTAATTTTACTGTTGAAGTGAAGTAAATGGTCAATATAAGAGAGAACAAAATTTAGGATGTGGTTGAATCAAAAGGTGAGAGAGCAGCATTTTTATTTCTTCTCTTAAAATGGATAGTGTTTTCTATGTTTGTAAGTGAGCTCATGGATTGGGCTTTGGGTATGGGGTTCAGTTATTAACAGATGGGCCATGCTCGGGTTGTTTATTATTTATTTGCACTTAGTGCTTGAGAGCCGGAATCCCCGTTCGGCCGAGATATATATAGATATATTTATGAGGGAAGGTGGGAGCAGTGATGCGAGGACTCAAACCCATGACCTCTCACAGCTGAGCTGGCGTACGACTAGGGATAAAAATGGGTCCCCGATTCTCCGATTACGCGCAGGTTCCGACCCGTTAAAACCGGGTCTGCGTCCTTAATAATGCCCCGATAAGTAAATGGGTTCGGGTCCGGTTCCACCTTGGTTCAGACCCGTGGACCCGATACCCAACATATTACCTCAATTTCCTGAAATCTCTCCTGAAATAATTTCTTTTTAACATCATTCCCTCCCTAGACCCGGACCTGGATTTACACCCGTCTCATGTATTGTTCTGGGTTCGGTTCCAGAGACATGGAATCGGTTCCGAAACGGTTCCGGGTCCGGATCCGGTTCCACCTTCTCTCTCTTATTTCACCTGTTACGTAGCCCATGCGTTGAACATCGTTTTTGCTCGTCCTAAAGTGAGAATACAGCCCATGACTATTATGTATGTGTCTGAGTATCTCATTGCCATGCACAACCTAAATTTCCCGAGATATCTCCGCACTAAATACATCTTTGGTTCTACGAAATTATTCACACTTCAATACAAGGTGCAGAATTGTAACCATAATAAACCAAAGATCCTAATATCTACGATCGAGATTGTACGTGAAACCAGCAGAACCTTCATTTCAACCGGACAGAAAAAAAAAGCCTATACTCGCAAACATTTAGGGTTCCAATCGGGTTTCCGATTACACAGAAGTTCCGACCCGTAAAAAACCGGGTCTGGAACCTATTTTCGGTTCCGCTTCATAAACGGGTCCGGGTCCAGAACCTAATTTAGGTCCCGTTTGATAAATGGGTCCGGGTATAAATAGGTTCCGACCTGCGGACCCGGAACCCGGCATATGAGCATTTGATATTGCAAATTGTACCTAAAAATTAACTTTTTCGAGACATTTTTACGTACAATACTAGCGGTAGTGGACTTGACTCACTATTATAAACTGAATGGTGTGCTTGTTTTAGGAAACATGAAGAATAAAGATAAATTAGAATCGATTTTGGAACAGGATTTCTGTCCTCTAGGTAGACCTAAACCGAATCTCGGTTTTCCTATTGAAGCCCGGTCTGGAACCAACTAAACAAGTTGCTGGACAAAACCGGATTCAGAACCGGAACCGTTATTCAAAAACTGGTCCGAGTCCCCTATGGTTCCGATCCGGAACCGTTCCGTTTGCAGCCCTGCGAACATCACTGCCTTTCTGTGCAAGTAAGCGACCGTGTGGGTTTTGCTGCGGTCCTTAAATAGTTATCGAGCTTGATTTGACCAGTTCCATCAGTCGTTCAGCTTTCTGGTTAGGTCCAGAGAGTTTCCAAATCTAAGCATGTCAAAAAAAATAAAGCTGAGATGTTGATTACAGGATTGCAAAAGCTTTTGTGTCAATGCTCTAGATTAGATACGTGATAACACTCAATGCTTTTAAATTTTCTTTCCCGGATGTGCTCTCTTAAGGGCCCCTCTGTATGCTTGGAATTGAGTTCTTGAGAATTTATTATCAAGTGAATCACGCCGATGATCATTAAAGACTACGAGTGAAGAAAGATTTAAGGATGGAGTTGTAGACCGGAGCAAATTACTTTAATAGAGTGATATCTCGTATTTTATTCTTTAATTATTGGGTTGATATTTGATGTCCATTTATATATTTCTACTTTTATTCATGGGGAAGCATGTATGTTAGAAAGACTAGAAATTGATCTCAACACGTGTCAATTGCCAAAGTCAGCTTTTGTGATTTTTTCTTTCTATTCATATCATATGGGGGTTCGTTAGACATGGGCTACAAGAAAAAACACAACTGTCGAATCTTTCAATCTATTTTATGTTAATTAGAAATGGAAAGGCCTTGCGACTTTATTTGAACATTCACTCAGCTTTACCGCTGCTGGAATCGGCGGTAAACTCGTTACTTTCCAGATTTCCTCCTCTCCGAGAGGAGGAAAACCGGAAATTGCAGGTAAACCGTGGCGGAAATATTGAAAACCGATTTTGTAGCCTTTTCTTTCCTCCTTTTATGATAATTTGAAATGAAAAGGCATTGCGACTTTATTTGGACACTCACTAACCTTTACCGCTGCTGGAATCGGCGGTAAACTCGCATTTCCCAGTTTTCCTCCTCTGTGAGAGGAGGAAAACTGGAAACTGCAGGTATACCGCGGATACTTACGGCGGAAATCTCGAAAACCCATTTTTTAGCCTTTTTTTTCCTTCCTTTCCTTTATTGTGGGTCACGGGTCGGGGCTTGGTTCACAAAATGATGGATGGACATGTGTGAATAACAATTGGATGAAATAATATCAAATCACAATAAATCGTAAATTAATTTTACTGTTGAAGTGAAGTAAATGGTCAATATAAGAGAGAACAAAATTTAGGATGTGGTAGAATCAAAAGGTGAGAGAGTAGCATTTTTATTTCTTCTCTTAAAAAGGATAGTGTTTTCTATGTTTGTAAGTGAGCTCATGGATTGGGCTTTGGGTATGGGGTTCAGTTATTAACAGATGGGCCATGCTCGGGTTGTTTATTATTTATTTGCACTTAGTGCTTGAGAGCCGGAATCCCCGTTCGGCCGAGATATATATAGATATATTTATGAGGGAAGGTGGGAGCAGTGATGCGAGGACTCAAACCCATGACCTCTCACAGCTGAGCTGGCGTACGACTAGGGATAAAAATGGGTCCCCGATTCTCCGATTACGCGCAGGTTCCGACCCGTTAAAACCGGGTCTGCGTCCTTAATAATGCCCCGATAAGTAAATGGGTTCGGGTCCGGTTCCACCTTGGTTCAGACCCGTGGACCCGATACCCAACATATTACCTCAATTTTCTGAAATCTCTCCTGAAATAATTTCTTTTTAACATCATTCTCTCCCTAGACCCGGACCTGGATTTACACCCGTCTCATGTATTGTTCTGGGTTCGGTTCCAGAGACATGGAATCGGTTCCGAAACGGTTCCGGGTCCGGATCCGGTTCCACCTTCTCTCTCTTATTTCACCTGTTACGTAGCCCATGCGTTGAACATCGTTTTTGCTCGTCCTAAAGTGAGAATACAGCCCATGACTATTATGTATGTGTCTGAGTATCTCATTGCCATGCACAACCTAAATTTCCCGAGATATCTCCGCACTAAATACATCTTTGGTTCTACGAAATTATTCACACTTCAATACAATGTGCAGAATTGTAACCATAATAAACCAAAGATCCTAATATCTACGATCGAGATTGTACGTGAAACCAGCAGAACCTTCATTTCAACCGGACAGAAAAAAAAGCCTATACTCGCAAACATTTAGGGTTCCAATCGGGTTTCCGATTACACAGAAGTTCCGACCCGTAAAAAACCGGGTCTGGAACCTATTTTTGGTTCCGCTTCATAAACGGGTCCGGGTCCAGAACCTAATTTAGGTCCCGTTTGATAAATGGGTCCGGGTATAAATAGGTTCCGACCTGCGGACCCGGAACCCGGCATATGAGCATTTGATATTGCAAATTGTACCTAAAAATTAACTTTTTCGAGACATTTTTACGTACAATACTAGCGGTAGTGGACTTGACTCACTATTATAAACTGAATGGTGTGCTTGTTTTAGGAAACATGAAGAATAAAGATAAATTAGAATCGATTTTGGAACAGGATTTCTGTCCTCTAGGTAGACCTAAACCGAATCTCGGTTTTCCTATTGAAGCCCGGTCTGGAACCAACTAAACAAGTTGCTGGACAAAACCGGATTCAGAACCGGAACCGTTATTCAAAAACTGGTCCGAGTCCCCTATGGTTCCGATCCGGAACCGTTCCGTTTGCAGCCCTGCGAACATCACTGCCTTTCTGTGCAAGTAAGCGACCGTGTGGGTTTTGCTGCGGTCCTTAAATAGTTATCGAGCTTGATTTGACCAGTTCCATCAGTCGTTCAGCTTTCTGGTTAGGTCCAGAGAGTTTCCAAATCTAAGCATGTCAAAAAAAATAAAGCTGAGATGTTGATTACAGGATTGCAAAAGCTTTTGTGTCAATGCTCTAGATTAGACACGTGATAACACTCAATGCTTTTAAATTTTCTTTCCCGGATGTGCTCTCTTAAGGGCCCCTCTGTATGCTTGGAATTGAGTTCTTGAGAATTTATTATCAAGTGAATCACGCCGATGATCATTAAAGACTACGAGTGAAGAAAGATTTAAGGATGGAGTTGTAGACCGGAGCAAATTACTTTAATAGAGTGATATCTCGTATTTTATTCTTTAATTATTGGGTTGATATTTGATGTCCATTTATATATTTCTACTTTTATTCATGGGGAAGCATGTATGTTAGAAAGACTAGAAATTGATCTCAACACGTGTCAATTGCCAAAGTCAGCTTTTGTGATTTTTTCTTTCTATTCATATCATATGGGGGTTCGTTAGACATGGGCTACAAGAAAAAACACAACTGTCGATTCTTTCAATCTATTTTATGTTAATTAGAAATGGAAAGGCCTTGCGACTTTATTTGAACATTCACTCAGCTTTACCGCTGCTGGAATCGGCGGTAAACTCGTTACTTTCCAGATTTCCTCCTCTCCGAGAGGAGGAAAACCGGAAATTGCAGGTAAACCGTGGCGGAAATATTGAAAACCGATTTTGTAGCCTTTTCTTTCCTCCTTTTATGATAATTTGAAATGAAAAGGCATTGCGACTTTATTTGGACACTCACTAACCTTTACCGCTGCTGGAATCGGCGGTAAACTCGCATTTCCCAGTTTTCCTCCTCTGTGAGAGGAGGAAAACTGGAAACTGCAGGTATACCGCGGATACTTACGGCGGAAATCTCGAAAACCCATTTTTTAGCCTTTTTTTTCCTTCCTTTCCTTTATTGTGGGTCACGGGTCGGGGCTTGGTTCACAAAATGATGGATGGACATGTGTGAATAACAATTGGATGAAATAATATCAAATCACAATAAATCGTAAATTAATTTTACTGTTGAAGTGAAGTAAATGGTCAATATAAGAGAGAACAAAATTTAGGATGTGGTAGAATCAAAAGGTGAGAGAGCAGCATTTTTATTTCTTCTCTTAAAAAGGATAGTGTTTTCTATGTTTGTAAGTGAGCTCATGGATTGGGCTTTGGGTATGGGGTTCAGTTATTAACAGATGGGCCATGCTCGGGTTGTTTATTATTTATTTGCACTTAGTGCTTGAGAGCCGGAATCCCCGTTCGGCCGAGATATATATAGATATATTTATGAGGGAAGGTGGGAGCAGTGATGCGAGGACTCAAACCCATGACCTCTCACAGCTGAGCTGGCGTACGACTAGGGATAAAAATGGGTCCCCGATTCTCCGATTACGCGCAGGTTCCGACCCGTTAAAACCGGGTCTGCGTCCTTAATAATGCCCCGATAAGTAAATGGGTTCGGGTCCGGTTCCACCTTGGTTCAGACCCGTGGACCCGATACCCAACATATTACCTCAATTTTCTGAAATCTCTCCTGAAATAATTTCTTTTTAACATCATTCCCTCCCTAGACCCGGACCTGGATTTACACCCGTCTCATGTATTGTTCTGGGTTCGGTTCCAGAGACATGGAATCGGTTCCGAAACGGTTCCGGGTCCGGATCCGGTTCCACCTTCTCTCTCTTATTTCACCTGTTACGTAGCCCATGCGTTGAACATCGTTTTTGCTCGTCCTAAAGTGAGAATACAGCCCATGACTATTATGTATGTGTCTGAGTATCTCATTGCCATGCACAACCTAAATTTCCCGAGATATCTCCGCACTAAATACATCTTTGGTTCTACGAAATTATTCACACTTCAATACAATGTGCAGAATTGTAACCATAATAAACCAAAGATCCTAATATCTACGATCGAGATTGTACGTGAAACCAGCAGAACCTTCATTTCAACCGGACAGAAAAAAAAAGCCTATACTCGCAAACATTTAGGGTTCCAATCGGGTTTCCGATTACACAGAAGTTCCGACCGGTAAAAAACCGGGTCTGGAACCTATTTTCGGTTCCGCTTCATAAACGGGTCCGGGTCCAGAACCTAATTTAGGTCCCGTTTGATAAATGGGTCCGGGTATAAATAGGTTCCGACCTGCGGACCCGGAACCCGGCATATGAGCATTTGATATTGCAAATTGTACCTAAAAATTAACTTTTTCGAGACATTTTTACGTACAATACTAGCGGTAGTGGACTTGACTCACTATTATAAACTGAATGGTGTGCTTGTTTTAGGAAACATGAAGAATAAAGATAAATTAGAATCGATTTTGGAACAGGATTTCTGTCCTCTAGGTAGACCTAAACCGAATCTCGGTTTTCCTATTGAAGCCCGGTCTGGAACCAACTAAACAAGTTGCTGGACAAAACCGGATTCAGAACCGGAACCGTTATTCAAAAACTGGTCCGAGTCCCCTATGGTTCCGATCCGGAACCGTTCCGTTTGCAGCCCTGCGAACATCACTGCCTTTCTGTGCAAGTAAGCGACCGTGTGGGTTTTGCTGCGGTCCTTAAATAGTTATCGAGCTTGATTTGACCAGTTCCATCAGTCGTTCAGCTTTCTGGTTAGGTCCAGAGAGTTTCCAAATCTAAGCATGTCAACAAAAATAAAGCTGAGATGTTGATTACAGGATTGCAAAAGCTTTTGTGTCAATGCTCTAGATTAGATACGTGATAACACTCAATGCTTTTAAATTTTCTTTCCCGGATGTGCTCTCTTAAGGGCCCCTCCGTATGCTTGGAATTGAGTTCTTGAGAATTTATTATCAAGTGAATCACGCCGATGATCATTAAAGACTACGAGTGAAGAAAGATTTAAGGATGGAGTTGTAGACCGGAGCAAATTACTTTAATAGAGTGATATCTCGTATTTTATTCTTTAATTATTGGGTTGATATTTGATGTCCATTTATATATTTCTACTTTTATTCATGGGGAAGCATGTATGTTAGAAAGACTAGAAATTGATCTCAACACGTGTCAATTGCCAAAGTCAGCTTTGGTGATTTTTTCTTTCTATTCATATCATATGGGGGTTCGTTAGACATGGGCTACAAGAAAAAACAAAACTGTCGATTCTTTCAATCTATTTTATGTTAATTAGAAATGGAAAGGCCTTGCGACTTTATTTGAACATTCACTCAGCTTTACCGCTGCTGGAATCGGCGGTAAACTCGTTACTTTCCAGATTTCCTCCTCTCCGAGAGGAGGAAAACCGGAAATTGCAGGTAAACCGTGGCGGAAATATTGAAAACCGATTTTGTAGCCTTTTCTTTCCTCCTTTTATGATAATTTGAAATGAAAAGGCATTGCGACTTTATTTGGACACTCACTAACCTTTACCGCTGCTGGAATCGGCGGTAAACTCGCATTTCCCAGTTTTCCTCCTCTGTGAGAGGAGGAAAACTGGAAACTGCAGGTATACCGCGGATACTTACGGCGGAAATCTCGAAAACCCATTTTTTTAGCCTTTTTTTTCCTTCCTTTCCTTTATTGTGGGTCACGGGTCGGGGCTTGGTTCACAAAATGATGGATGGACATGTGTGAATAACAATTGGATGAAATAATATCAAATCACAATAAATCGTAAATTAATTTTACTGTTGAAGTGAAGTAAATGGTCAATATAAGAGAGAACAAAATTTAGGATGTGGTAGAATCAAAAGGTGAGAGAGTAGCATTTTTATTTCTTCTCTTAAAAAGGATAGTGTTTTCTATGTTTGTAAGTGAGCTCATGGATTGGGCTTTGGGTATGGGGTTCAGTTATTAACAGATGGGCCATGCTCGGGTTGTTTATTATTTATTTGCACTTAGTGCTTGAGAGCCGGAATCCCCGTTCGGCCGAGATATATATAGATATATTTATGAGGGAAGGTGGGAGCAGTGATGCGAGGACTCAAACCCATGACCTCTCACAGCTGAGCTGGCGTACGACTAGGGATAAAAATGGGTCCCCGATTCTCCGATTACGCGCAGGTTCCGACCCGTTAAAACCGGGTCTGCGTCCTTAATAATGCCCCGATAAGTAAATGGGTTCGGGTCCGGTTCCACCTTGGTTCAGACCCGTGGACCCGATACCCAACATATTACCTCAATTTTCTGAAATCTCTCCTGAAATAATTTCTTTTTAACATCATTCTCTCCCTAGACCCGGACCTGGATTTACACCCGTCTCATGTATTGTTCTGGGTTCGGTTCCAGAGACATGGAATCGGTTCCGAAACGGTTCCGGGTCCGGATCCGGTTCCACCTTCTCTCTCTTATTTCACCTGTTACGTAGCCCATGCGTTGAACATCGTTTTTGCTCGTCCTAAAGTGAGAATACAGCCCATGACTATTATGTATGTGTCTGAGTATCTCATTGCCATGCACAACCTAAATTTCCCGAGATATCTCCGCACTAAATACATCTTTGGTTCTACGAAATTATTCACACTTCAATACAAGGTGCAGAATTGTAACCATAACAAACCAAAGATCCTAATATCTACGATCGAGATTGTACGTGAAACCAGCAGAACCTTCATTTCAACCGGACAGAAAAAAAAGCCTATACTCGCAAACATTTGGGGTTCCAATCGGGTTTCCGATTACACAGAAGTTCCGACCGGTAAAAAACCGGGTCTGGAACCTATTTTCGGTTCCGCTTCATAAACGGGTCCGGGTCCAGAACCTAATTTAGGTCCCGTCTGATAAATGGGTCCGGGTATAAATAGGGTCCGACCTGCGGACCCGGAACCCGGCATATGAGCATTTGATATTGCAAATTGTACCTAAAAATTAACTTTTTCGAGACATTTTTACGTACAATACTAGCGGTAGTGGACTTGACTCACTATTATAAACTGAATGGTGTGCTTGTTTTAGGAAACATGAAGAATAAAGATAAATTAGAATCGATTTTGGAACAGGATTTCTGTCCTCTAGGTAGAACCGAATCTCGGTTTTCCTATTGAAGCCCGGTCTGGAACCAACTAAACAAGTTGCTGGACAAAACCGGATTCAGAACCGGAACCGTTATTCAAAAACTGGTCCGAGTCCCCTATGGTTCCGATCCGGAACCGTTCCGTTTGCAGCCCTGCGAACATCACTGCCTTTCTGTGCAAGTAAGCGACCGTGTGGGTTTTGCTGCGGTCCTTAAATAGTTATCGAGCTTGATTTGACCAGTTCCATCAGTCGTTCAGCTTTCTGGTTAGGTCCAGAGAGTTTCCAAATCTAAGCATGTCAACAAAAATAAAGCTGAGATGTTGATTACAGGATTGCAAAAGCTTTTGTGTCAATGCTCTAGATTAGATACGTGATAACACTCAATGCTTTTAAATTTTCTTTCCCAGATGTGCTCTCTTAAGGGCCCCTCTGTATGCTTGGAATTGAGTTCTTGAGAATTTATTATCAAGTGAATCACGCCGATGATCATTAAAGACTACGAGTGAAGAAAGATTTAAGGATGGAGTTGTAGACCGGAGCAAATTACTTTAATAGAGTGATATCTCGTATTTTATTCTTTAATTATTGGGTTGATATTTGATGTCCATTTATATATTTCTACTTTTATTCATGGGGAAGCATGTATGTTAGAAAGACTAGAAATTGATCTCAACACGTGTCAATTGCCAAAGTCAGCTTTTGTGATTTTTTCTTTCTATTCATATCATATGGGGGTTCGTTAGACATGGGCTACAAGAAAAAACACAACTGTCGATTCTTTCAATCTATTTTATGTTAATTAGAAATGGAAAGGCCTTGCGACTTTATTTGAACATTCACTCAGCTTTACCGCTGCTGGAATCGGCGGTAAACTCGTTACTTTCCAGATTTCCTCCTCTCCGAGAGGAGGAAAACCGGAAATTGCAGGTAAACCGTGGCGGAAATATTGAAAACCGATTTTGTAGCCTTTTCTTTCCTCCTTTTATGATAATTTGAAATGAAAAGGCATTGCGACTTTATTTGGACACTCACTAACCTTTACCGCTGCTGGAATCGGCGGTAAACTCGCATTTCCCAGTTTTCCTCCTCTGTGAGAGGAGGAAAACTGGAAACTGCAGGTATACCGCGGATACTTACGGCGGAAATCTCGAAAACCCATTTTTTTAGCCTTTTTTTTCCTTCCTTTCCTTTATTGTGGGTCACGGGTCGGGGCTTGGTTCACAAAATGATGGATGGACATGTGTGAATAACAATTGGATGAAATAATATCAAATCACAATAAATCGTAAATTAATTTTACTGTTGAAGTGAAGTAAATGGTCAATATAAGAGAGAACAAAATTTAGGATGTGGTAGAATCAAAAGGTGAGAGAGTAGCATTTTTATTTCTTCTCTTAAAAAGGATAGTGTTTTCTATGTTTGTAAGTGAGCTCATGGATTGGGCTTTGGGTATGGGGTTCAGTTATTAACAGATGGGCCATGCTCGGGTTGTTTATTATTTATTTGCACTTAGTGCTTGAGAGCCGGAATCCCCGTTCGGCCGAGATATATATAGATATATTTATGAGGGAAGGTGGGAGCAGTGATGCGAGGACTCAAACCCATGACCTCTCACAGCTGAGCTGGCGTACGACTAGGGATAAAAATGGGTCCCCGATTCTCCGATTACGCGCAGGTTCCGACCCGTTAAAACCGGGTCTGCGTCCTTAATAATGCCCCGATAAGTAAATGGGTTCGGGTCCGGTTCCACCTTGGTTCAGACCCGTGGACCCGATACCCAACATATTACCTCAATTTTCTGAAATCTCTCCTGAAATAATTTCTTTTTAACATCATTCTCTCCCTAGACCCGGACCTGGATTTACACCCGTCTCATGTATTGTTCTGGGTTCGGTTCCAGAGACATGGAATCGGTTCCGAAACGGTTCCGGGTCCGGATCCGGTTCCACCTTCTCTCTCTTATTTCACCTGTTACGTAGCCCATGCGTTGAACATCGTTTTTGCTCGTCCTAAAGTGAGAATACAGCCCATGACTATTATGTATGTGTCTGAGTATCTCATTGCCATGCACAACCTAAATTTCCCGAGATATCTCCGCACTAAATACATCTTTGGTTCTACGAAATTATTCACACTTCAATACAAGGTGCAGAATTGTAACCATAACAAACCAAAGATCCTAATATCTACGATCGAGATTGTACGTAAAACCAGCAGAACTTTCATTTCAACCGGACAGAAAAAAAAAGCCTATACTCGCAAACATTTAGGGTTCCAATCGGGTTTCCGATTACACAGAAGTTCCGACCCGTAAAAAACCGGGTCTGGAACCTATTTTCGGTTCCGCTTCATAAACGGGTCCGGGTCCAGAACCTAATTTAGGTCCCGTCTGATAAATGGGTCCGGGTATAAATAGGGTCCGACCTGCGGACCCGGAACCCGGCATATGAGCATTTGATATTGCAAATTGTACCTAAAAATTAACTTTTTCGAGACATTTTTACGTACAATACTAGCGGTAGTGGACTTGACTCACTATTATAAACTGAATGGTGTGCTTGTTTTAGGAAACATGAAGAATAAAGATAAATTAGAATCGATTTTGGAACAGGATTTCTGTCCTCTAGGTAGAACCGAATCTCGGTTTTCCTATTGAAGCCCGGTCTGGAACCAACTAAACAAGTTGCTGGACAAAACCGGATTCAGAACCGGAACCGTTATTCAAAAACTGGTCCGAGTCCCCTATGGTTCCGATCCGGAACCGTTCCGTTTGCAGCCCTGCGAACATCACTGCCTTTCTGTGCAAGTAAGCGACCGTGTGGGTTTTGCTGCGGTCCTTAAATAGTTATCGAGCTTGATTTGACCAGTTCCATCAGTCGTTCAGCTTTCTGGTTAGGTCCAGAGAGTTTCCAAATCTAAGCATGTCAACAAAAATAAAGCTGAGATGTTGATTACAGGATTGCAAAAGCTTTTGTGTAAATGCTCTAGATTAGATACGTGATAACACTCAATGCTTTTAAATTTTCTTTCCCAGATGTGCTCTCTTAAGGGCCCCTCTGTATGCTTGGAATTGAGTTCTCGAGAATTTATTATCAAGTGAATCACGCCGATGATCATTAAAGACTACGAGTGAAGAAAGATTTAAGGATGGAGTTGTAGACCGGAGCAAATTACTTTAATAGAGTGATATCTCGTATTTTATTCTTTAATTATTGGGTTGATATTTGATGTCCATTTATATATTTCTACTTTTATTCATGGGGAAGCATGTATGTTAGAAAGACTAGAAATTGATCTCAACACGTGTCAATTGCCAAAGTCAGCTTTTGTGATTTTTTCTTTCTATTCATATCATATGGGGGTTCGTTAGACATGGGCTACAAGAAAAAACACAACTGTCGATTCTTTCAATCTATTTTATGTTAATTAGAAATGGAAAGGCCTTGCGACTTTATTTGAACATTCACTCAGCTTTACCGCTGCTGGAATCGGCGGTAAACTCGTTACTTTCCAGATTTCCTCCTCTCCGAGAGGAGGAAAACCGGAAATTGCAGGTAAACCGTGGCGGAAATATTGAAAACCGATTTTGTAGCCTTTTCTTTCCTCCTTTTATGATAATTTGAAATGAAAAGGCATTGCGACTTTATTTGGACACTCACTAACCTTTACCGCTGCTGGAATCGGCGGTAAACTCGCATTTCCCAGTTTTCCTCCTCTGTGAGAGGAGGAAAACTGGAAACTGCAGGTATACCGCGGATACTTACGGCGGAAATCTCGAAAACCCATTTTTTTAGCCTTTTTTTTCCTTCCTTTCCTTTATTGTGGGTCACGGGTCGGGGCTTGGTTCACAAAATGATGGATGGACATGTGTGAATAACAATTGGATGAAATAATATCAAATCACAATAAATCGTAAATTAATTTTACTGTTGAAGTGAAGTAAATGGTCAATATAAGAGAGAACAAAATTTAGGATGTGGTAGAATCAAAAGGTGAGAGAGTAGCATTTTTATTTCTTCTCTTAAAAAGGATAGTGTTTTCTATGTTTGTAAGTGAGCTCATGGATTGGGCTTTGGGTATGGGGTTCAGTTATTAACAGATGGGCCATGCTCGGGTTGTTTATTATTTATTTGCACTTAGTGCTTGAGAGCCGGAATCCCCGTTCGGCCGAGATATATATAGATATATTTATGAGGGAAGGTGGGAGCAGTGATGCGAGGACTCAAACCCATGACCTCTCACAGCTGAGCTGGCGTACGACTAGGGATAAAAATGGGTCCCCGATTCTCCGATTACGCGCAGGTTCCGACCCGTTAAAACCGGGTCTGCGTCCTTAATAATGCCCCGATAAGTAAATGGGTTCGGGTCCGGTTCCACCTTGGTTCAGACCCGTGGACCCGATACCCAACATATTACCTCAATTTTCTGAAATCTCTCCTGAAATAATTTCTTTTTAACATCATTCTCTCCCTAGACCCGGACCTGGATTTACACCCGTCTCATGTATTGTTCTGGGTTCGGTTCCAGAGACATGGAATCGGTTCCGAAACGGTTCCGGGTCCGGATCCGGTTCCACCTTCTCTCTCTTATTTCACCTGTTACGTAGCCCATGCGTTGAACATCGTTTTTGCTCGTCCTAAAGTGAGAATACAGCCCATGACTATTATGTATGTGTCTGAGTATCTCATTGCCATGCACAACCTAAATTTCCCGAGATATCTCCGCACTAAATACATCTTTGGTTCTACGAAATTATTCACACTTCAATACAAGGTGCAGAATTGTAACCATAACAAACCAAAGATCCTAATATCTACGATCGAGATTGTACGTGAAACCAGCAGAACCTTCATTTCAACCGGACAGAAAAAAAAAGCCTATACTCGCAAACATTTAGGGTTCCAATCGGGTTTCCGATTACACAGAAGTTCCGACCCGTAAAAAACCGGGTCTGGAACCTATTTTCGGTTCCGCTTCATAAACGGGTCCGGGTCCAGAACCTAATTTAGGTCCCGTTTGATAAATGGGTCCGGGTATAAATAGGTTCCGACCTGCGGACCCGGAACCCGGCATATGAGCCTTTGATATTGCAAATTGTACCTAAAAATTAACTTTTTCGAGACATTTTTACGTACAATACTAGCGTAGTGGACTTGACTCACTTTTATAAACTGAATGGTGTGCTTGTTTTAGGAAACATGAAGAATAAAGATAAATTAGAATCGATTTTGGAACTGGATTTCTGTCCTCTAGGTAGAACCGAATCTCGATTTTCCTATTGAAGCCCGGTCTGGAACCAACTAAACAAGTTGCTGGACAAAACCGGATTCAGAACCGGAACCGTTATTCAAAAACTGGTCCGAGTCCCCTATGGTTCCGATCCGGAACCGTTCCGTTTGCAGCTCTGCGAACACCACTGCCTTTCTGTGCAAGTAAGCGACCGTGTGGGTTTTGCTGCGGTCCTTAAATAGTTATCGAGCTTGATTTGACCAGTTCCATCAGTCGTTCAGCTTTCTGGTTAGGTCCAGAGAGTTTCCAAATCTAAGCATGTCAACAAAAATAAAGCTGAGATGTTGATTACAGGATTGCAAAAGCTTTTGTGTCAATGCTCTAGATTAGATACGTGATAACACTCAATGCTTTTAAATTTTCTTTCCCAGATGTGCTCTCTTAAGGGCCCCTCTGTATGCTTGGAATTGAGTTCTCGAGAATTTATTATCAAGTGAATCACGCCGATGATCATTAAAGACTACGAGTGAAGAAAGATTTAAGGATGGAGTTGTAGACCGGAGCAAATTACTTTAATAGAGTGATATCTCGTATTTTATTCTTTAATTATTGGGTTGATATTTGATGTCCATTTATATATTTCTACTTTTATTCATGGGGAAGCATGTATGTTAGAAAGACTAGAAATTGATCTCAACACGTGTCAATTGCCAAAGTCAGCTTTTGTGATTTTTTCTTTCTATTCATATCATATGGGGGTTCGTTAGACATGGGCTACAAGAAAAAACACAACTGTCGATTCTTTCAATCTATTTTATGTTAATTAGAAATGGAAAGGCCTTGCGACTTTATTTGAACATTCACTCAGCTTTACCGCTGCTGGAATCGGCGGTAAACTCGTTACTTTCCAGATTTCCTCCTCTCCGAGAGGAGGAAAACCGGAAATTGCAGGTAAACCGTGGCGGAAATATTGAAAACCGATTTTGTAGCCTTTTCTTTCCTCCTTTTATGATAATTTGAACTGAAAAGGCATTGCGACTTTATTTGGACACTCACTAACCTTTACCGCTGCTGGAATCGGCGGTAAACTCGCATTTCCCAGTTTTCCTCCTCTGTGAGAGGAGGAAAACTGGAAACTGCAGGTATACCGCGGATACTTACGGCGGAAATCTCGAAAACCCATTTTTTTAGCCTTTTTTTTCCTTCCTTTCCTTTATTGTGGGTCACGGGTCGGGGCCTGGTTCACAAAATGATGGATGGACATGTGTGAATAACAATTGGATGAAATAATATCAAATCACAATAAATCGTAAATTAATTTTACTGTTGAAGTGAAGTAAATGGTCAATATAAGAGAGAACAAAATTTAGGATGTGGTAGAATCAAAAGGTGAGAGAGTAGCATTTGTATTTCTTCTCTTAAAAAGGATAGTGTTTTCTATGTTTGTAAGTGAGCTCATGGATTGGGCTTTGGGTATGGGGTTCAGTTATTAACACATGGGCCATGCTCGGGTTGTTTATTATTTATTTGCACTTAGTGCTTGAGAGCCGGAATCCCCGTTCGGCCGAGATATATATAGATATATTTATGAGGGAAGGTGGGAGCAGTGATGCGAGGACTCAAACCCATGACCTCTCACAGCTGAGCTGGCGTACGACTAGGGATAAAAATGGGTCCCCGATTCTCCGATTACGCGCAGGTTCCGACCCGTTAAAACCGGCTCTGCGTCCTTAATAATGCCCCGATAAGTAAATGGGTTCGGGTCCGGTTCCACCTTGGTTCAGACCCGTGGACCCGATACCCAACATATTACCTCAATTTTCTGAAATCTCTCCTGAAATAATTTCTTTTTAACATCATTCTCTCCCTAGACCCGGACCTGGATTTACACCCGTCTCATGTATTGTTCTGGGTTCGGTTCCAGAGACATGGAATCGGTTCCGAAACGGTTCCGGGTCCGGATCCGGTTCCACCTTCTCTCTCTTATTTCACCTGTTACGTAGCCCATGCGTTGAACATCGTTTTTGCTCGTCCTAAAGTGAGAATACAGCCCATGACTATTATGTATGTGTCTGAGTATCTCATTGCCATGCACAACCTAAATTTCCCGAGATATCTCCGCACTAAATACATCTTTGGTTCTACGAAATTATTCACACTTCAATACAAGGTGCAGAATTGTAACCATAACAAACCAAAGATCCTAATATCTACGATCGAGATTGTACGTGAAACCAGCAGAACCTTCATTTCAACCGGACAGAAAAAAAAAGCCTATACTCGCAAACATTTAGGGTTCCAATCGGGTTTCCGATTACACAGAAGTTCCGACCCGTAAAAAACCGGGTCTGGAACCTATTTTCGGTTCCGCTTCATAAACGGGTCCGGGTCCAGAACCTAATTTAGGTCCCGTTTGATAAATGGGTCCGGGTATAAATAGGTTCCGACCTGCGGACCCGGAACCCGGCATATGAGCCTTTGATATTGCAAATTGTACCTAAAAATTAACTTTTTCGAGACATTTTTACGTACAATACTAGCGGTAGTGGACTTGACTCACTATTATAAACTGAATGGTGTGCTTGTTTTAGGAAACATGAAGAATAAAGATAAATTAGAATCGATTTTGGAACAGGATTTCTGTCCTCTAGGTAGAACCGAATCTCGGTTTTCCTATTGAAGCCCGGTCTGGAACCAACTAAACAAGTTGCTGGACAAAACCGGATTCAGAACCGGAACCGTTATTCAAAAACTGGTCCGAGTCCCCTATGGTTCCGATCCGGAACCGTTCCGTTTGCAGCCCTGCGAACATCACTGCCTTTCTGTGCAAGTAAGCGACCGTGTGGGTTTTGCTGCGGTCCTTAAATAGTTATCGAGCTTGATTTGACCAGTTCCATCAGTCGTTCAGCTTTCTGGTTAGGTCCAGAGAGTTTCCAAATCTAAGCATGTCAACAAAAATAAAGCTGAGATGTTGATTACAGGATTGCAAAAGCTTTTGTGTCAATGCTCTAGATTAGATACGTGATAACACTCAATGCTTTTAAATTTTCTTTCCCAGATGTGCTCTCTTAAGGGCCCCTCTGTATGCTTGGAATTGAGTTCTCGAGAATTTATTATCAAGTGAATCACGCCGATGATCATTAAAGACTACGAGTGAAGAAAGATTTAAGGATGGAGTTGTAGACCGGAGCAAATTACTTTAATAGAGTGATATCTCGTATTTTATTCTTTAATTATTGGGTTGATATTTGATGTCCATTTATATATTTCTACTTTTATTCATGGGGAAGCATGTATGTTAGAAAGACTAGAAATTGATCTCAACACGTGTCAATTGCCAAAGTCAGCTTTTGTGATTTTTTCTTTCTATTCATATCATATGGGGGTTCGTTAGACATGGGCTACAAGAAAAAACACAACTGTCGATTCTTTCAATCTATTTTATGTTAATTAGAAATGGAAAGGCCTTGCGACTTTATTTGAACATTCACTCAGCTTTACCGCTGCTGGAATCGGCGGTAAACTCGTTACTTTCCAGATTTCCTCCTCTCCGAGAGGAGGAAAACCGGAAATTGCAGGTAAACCGTGGCGGAAATATTGAAAACCGATTTTGTAGCCTTTTCTTTCCTCCTTTTATGATAATTTGAACTGAAAAGGCATTGCGACTTTATTTGGACACTCACTAACCTTTACCGCTGCTGGAATCGGCGGTAAACTCGCATTTCCCAGTTTTCCTCCTCTGTGAGAGGAGGAAAACTGGAAACTGCAGGTATACCGCGGATACTTACGGCGGAAATCTCGAAAACCCATTTTTTTAGCCTTTTTTTTCCTTCCTTTCCTTTATTGTGGGTCACGGGTCGGGGCCTGGTTCACAAAATGATGGATGGACATGTGTGAATAACAATTGGATGAAATAATATCAAATCACAATAAATCGTAAATTAATTTTACCGTTGAAGTGAAGTAAATGGTCAATATAAGAGAGAACAAAATTTAGGATGTGGTAGAATCAAAAGGTGAGAGAGTAGCATTTGTATTTCTTCTCTTAAAAAGGATAGTGTTTTCTATGTTTGTAAGTGAGCTCATGGATTGGGCTTTGGGTATGGGGTTCAGTTATTAACACATGGGCCATGCTCGGGTTGTTTATTATTTATTTGCACTTAGTGCTTGAGAGCCGGAATCCCCGTTCGGCCGAGATATATATAGATATATTTATGAGGGAAGGTGGGAGCAGTGATGCGAGGACTCAAACCCATGACCTCTCACAGCTGAGCTGGCGTACGACTAGGGATAAAAATGGGTCCCCGATTCTCCGATTACGCGCAGGTTCCGACCCGTTAAAACCGGGTCTGCGTCCTTAATAATGCCCCGATAAGTAAATGGGTTCGGGTCCGGTTCCACCTTGGTTCAGACCCGTGGACCCGATACCCAACATATTACCTCAATTTTCTGAAATCTCTCCTGAAATAATTTCTTTTTAACATCATTCTCTCCCTAGACCCGGACCTGGATTTACACCCGTCTCATGTATTGTTCTGGGTTCGGTTCCAGAGACATGGAATCGGTTCCGAAACGGTTCCGGGTCCGGATCCGGTTCCACCTTCTCTCTCTTATTTCACCTGTTACGTAGCCCATGCGTTGAACATCGTTTTTGCTCGTCCTAAAGTGAGAATACAGCCCATGACTATTATGTATGTGTCTGAGTATCTCATTGCCATGCACAACCTAAATTTCCCGAGATATCTCCGCACTAAATACATCTTTGGTTCTACGAAATTATTCACACTTCAATACAAGGTGCAGAATTGTAACCATAACAAACCAAAGATCCTAATATCTACGATCGAGATTGTACGTGAAACCAGCAGAACCTTCATTTCAACCGGACAGAAAAAAAAAGCCTATACTCGCAAACATTTAGGGTTCCAATCGGGTTTCCGATTACACAGAAGTTCCGACCCGTAAAAAACCGGGTCTGGAACCTATTTTCGGTTCCGCTTCATAAACGGGTCCGGGTCCAGAACCTAATTTAGGTCCCGTTTGATAAATGGGTCCGGGTATAAATAGGTTCCGACCTGCGGACCCGGAACCCGGCATATGAGCCTTTGATATTGCAAATTGTACCTAAAAATTAACTTTTTCGAGACATTTTTACGTACAATACTAGCGGTAGTGGACTTGACTCACTATTATAAACTGAATGGTGTGCTTGTTTTAGGAAACATGAAGAATAAAGATAAATTAGAATCGATTTTGGAACAGGATTTCTGTCCTCTAGGTAGAACCGAATCTCGGTTTTCCTATTGAAGCCCGGTCTGGAACCAACTAAACAAGTTGCTGGACAAAACCGGATTCAGAACCGGAACCGTTATTCAAAAACTGGTCCGAGTCCCCTATGGTTCCGATCCGGAGCCGTTCCGTTTGCAGCCCTGCGAACATCACTGCCTTTCTGTGCAAGTAAGCGACCGTGTGGGTTTTGCTGCGGTCCTTAAATAGTTATCGAGCTTGATTTGACCAGTTCCATCAGTCGTTCAGCTTTCTGGTTAGGTCCAGAGAGTCTCCAAATCTAAGCATGTCAACAAAAATAAAGGTGAGATGTTGATTACAGGATTGCAAAAGCTTTTGTGTCAATGCTCTAGATTAGATACGTGATAACACTCAATGCTTTTAAATTTTCTTTCCCAGATGTGCTCTCTTAAGGGCCCCTCTGTATGCTTGGAATTGAGTTCTTGAGAATTTATTATCAAGTGAATCACGCCGATGATCATTAAAGACTACGAGTGAAGAAAGATTTAAGGATGGAGTTGTAGACCGGAGCAAATTACTTTAATAGAGTGATATCTCGTATTTTATTCTTTAATTATTGGGTTGATATTTGATGTCCATTTATATATTTCTACTTTTATTCATGGGGAAGCATGTATGTTAGAAAGACTAGAAATTGATCTCAACACGTGTCAATTGCCAAAGTCAGCTTTTGTGATTTTTTCTTTCTATTCATATCATATGGGGGTTCGTTAGACATGGGCTACAAGAAAAAACACAACTGTCGATTCTTTCAATCTACTTTATGTTAATTAGAAATGGAAAGGCCTTGCGACTTTATTTGAACATTCACTCAGCTTTACCGCTGCGGGAATCGGCGGTAAACTCGTTACTTTCCAGATTTCCTCCTCTCCGAGAGGAGGAAAACCGGAAATTGAAGGTAAACCGTGGCGGAAATATTGAAAACCGATTTTGTAGCCTTTTCTTTCCTCCTTTTATGATAATTTGAAATGAAAAGGCATTGCGACTTTGTTTGGACACTCACTAACCTTTACCGCTGCTGGAATCGGCGGTAAACTCGCATTTCCCAGATTTCCTCCTCTGTGAGAGGAGGAAAACTGGAAACTGCGGGTATACCGCGGATACTTACGGCGGAAATCTCGAAAACCCATTTTTTTAGCCTTTTTTTTCCTTCCTTTCCTTTATTGTGGGTCACGGGTCGGGGCTTGGTTCACAAAATGATGGATGGACATGTGTGAATAACAATTGGATGAAATAATATCAAATCACAATAAATCGTAAATTAATTTTACTGTTGAAGTGAAGTAAATGGTCAATATAAGAGAGAACAAAATTTAGGATGTGGTAGAATCAAAAGGTGAGAGAGTAGCATTTTTATTTCTTCTCTTAAAAAGGATAGTGTTTTCTATGTTTGTAAGGGAGCTCATGGATTGGGCTTTGGGTATGGGGTTCAGTTATTAACAGATGGGCCATGCTCGGGTTGTTTATTATTTATTTGCACTTAGTGCTTGAGAGCCGGAATCCCCGTTCGGCCGAGATATATATAGATATATTTATGAGGGAAGGTGGGAGCAGTGATGCAAGGACTCAAACCATGACCTCTCACAGCTGAGCTGGCGTACCACTAGGGATAAAAATGGGTCCCCGATTCTCCGATTACGCGCAGGTTCCGACCCGTTAAAACCGGGTCTGCGTCCTTAATAAGGCCCCGATAAGTAAATGGGTTCGGGTCCGGTTCCACCTTGGTTCAGACCCGTGGACCCGATACCCAACATATTACCTCAATTTTCTGAAATCTCTCCTGAAATAATTTCTTTTTAGCATCATTCTCTCCCTAGACCCGGACCTGGATTTACACCCGTCTCATGTATTGTTCTGGGTTCGGTTCCAGAGACATGGAATCGGTTCCGAAACGGTTCCGGGTCCGGATCCGGTTCCACCTTCTCTCTCTTATTTCACCTGTGACGTAGCCCATGCGTTGAACATCGTTTTTGCTCGTCCTAAAGTGAGAATACAGCCCATGACTATTATGTATGTGTCTGAGTATCTCATTGCCATGCACAACCTAAATTTCCCGAGATATCTCCGCACTAAATACATCTATGGTTCTACGAAATTATTCACACTTCAATACAAGGTGCAGAATTGTAACCATAATAAACCAAAGATCCTAATATCTACGATCGAGATTGTACGTGAAACCAGCAGAACCTTCATTTCAACCGGACAGAAAAAAAAAGCCTATACTCGCAAACATTTAGGGTTTCAATCGGGTTTCCGATTACACAGAAGTTCCGACCCGTAAAAAACCGGGTCTGGAACCTATTTTCGGTTCCGCTTCATAAACGGGTCCGGGTCCAGAACCTAATTTAGGTCCCGTTTGATAAATGGGTCCGGGTATAAATAGGTTCCGACCTGCGGACCCGGAACCCGGCATATGAGCATTTGATATTGCAAATTGTACCTAAAAATTAACTTTTTCGAGACATTTTTACGTACAATACTAGCGGTAGTGGACTTGACTCACTATTATAAACTGAATGTTGTGCTTGGTTTAGGAAACATGAAGAATAAAGATAAATTAGAATCGATTTTGGAACAGGATTTCTGTCCTCTAGGTAGAACCGAATCTCGGTTTTCCTATTGAAGCCCGGTCTGGAACCAACTAAACAAGTTGCTGGACAAAACCGGATTCAGAACCGGAACCGTTATTCAAAAACTGGTCCGAGTCCCCTATGGTTCCGATCCGGAACCGTTCCGTTTGCAGCCCTGCGAACATCACTGCCTTTCTGTGCAAGTAAGCGACCGTGTGGGTTTTGCTGCGGTCCTTAAATAGTTATCGAGCTTGATTTGACCAGTTCCATCAGTCGTTCAGCTTTCTGGTTAGGTCCAGAGAGTTTCCAAATCTAAGCATGTCAACAAAAATAAAGCTGAGATGTTGATTACAGGATTGCAAAAGCTTTTGTGTCAATGCTCTAGATTAGATACGTGATAACACTCAATGCTTTTAAATTTTCTTTCCCAGATGTGCTCTCTTAAGGGCCCCTCTGTATGCTTGGAATTGAGTTCTTGAGAATTTATTATCAAGTGAATCACGCCGATGATCATTAAAGACTACGAGTGAAGAAAGATTTAAGGATGGAGTTGTAGACCGGAGCAAATTACTTTAATAGAGTGATATCTCGTATTTTATTCTTTAATTATTGGGTTGATATTTGATGTCCATTTATATATTTCTACTTTTATTCATGGGGAAGCATGTATGTTAGAAAGACTAGAAATTGATCTCAACACGTGTCAATTGCCAAAGTCAGCTTTTGTGATTTTTTCTTTCTATTCATATCATATGGGGGTTCGTTAGACATGGGCTACAAGAAAAAACACAACTGTCGATTCTTTCAATCTATTTTATGTTAATTAGAAATGGAAAGGCCTTGCGACTTTATTTGAACATTCACTCAGCTCTACCGCTGCTGGAATCGGCGGTAAACTCGTTTCTTTCCAGATTTCCTCCTCTCCGAGAGGAGGAAAACCGGAAATTGCAGGTAAACCGTGGCGGAAATATTGAAAACCGATTTTGTAGCCTTTTCTTTCCTCCTTTTATGATAATTTGAAATGAAAAGGCATTGCGACTTTATTTGGACACTCACTAACCTTTACCGCTGCTGGAATCGGCGGTAAACTCGCATTTCCCATTTTTCCTCCTCTGTGAGAGGAGGAAAACTGGAAACTGCAGGTATACCGCGGATACTTACGGCGGAAATCTCGAAAACCCATTTTTTAGCCTTTTTTTTCCTTCCTTTCCTTTATTGTGGGTCACGGGTCGGGGCTTGGTTCACAAAATGATGGATGGACATGTGTGAATAACAATTGGATGAAATAATATCAAATCACAATAAATCGTAAATTAATTTTACTGTTGAAGTGAAGTAAATGGTCAATATAAGAGAGAACAAAATTTAGGATGTGGTAGAATCAAAAGGTGAGAGAGTAGCATTTTTATTTCTTCTCTTAAAAAGGATAGTGTTTTCTATGTTTGTAAGTGAGCTCATGGATTGGGCTTTGGGTATGGGGTTCAGTTATTAACAGATGGGCCATGCTCGGGTTGTTTATTATTTATTTGCACTTAGTGCTTGAGAGCCGGAATCCCCGTTCGGCCGAGATATATATAGATATATTTATGAGGGAAGGTGGGAGCAGTGATGCGAGGACTCAAACCCATGACCTCTCACAGCTGAGCTGGCGTACGACTAGGGATAAAAATGGGTCCCCGATTCTCCGATTACGCGCAGGTTCCGACCCGTTAAAACCGGGTCTGCGTCCTTAATAATGCCCCGATAAGTAAATGGGTTCGGGTCCGGTTCCACCTTGGTTCAGACCCGTGGACCCGATACCCAACATATTACCTCAATTTTCTGAAATCTCTCCTGAAATAATTTCTTTTTAACATCATTCTCTCCCTAGACCCGGACCTGGATTTACACCCGTCTCATGTATTGTTCTGGGTTCGGTTCCAGAGACATGGAATCGGTTCCGAAACGGTTCCGGGTCCGGATCCGGTTCCACCTTCTCTCTCTTATTTCACCTGTTACGTAGCCCATGCGTTGAACATCGTTTTTGCTCGTCCTAAAGTGAGAATACAGCCCATGACTATTATGTATGTGTCTGAGTATCTCATTGCCATGCACAACCTAAATTTCCCGAGATATCTCCGCACTAAATACATCTTTGGTTCTACGAAATTATTCACACTTCAATACAAGGTGCAGAATTGTAACCATAATAAACCAAAGATCCTAATATCTACGATCGAGATTGTACGTGAAACCAGCAGAACCTTCATTTCAACCGGACAGAAAAAAAAAGCGTATACTCGCAAACATTTAGGGTTCCAATCGGGTTTCCGATTACACAGAAGTTCCGGCCCGTAAAAAACCGGGTCTGGAACCTATTTTCGGTTCCGCTTCATAAACGGGTCCGGGTCCAGAACCTAATTTAGGTCCCGTTTGATAAATGGGTCCGGGTATAAATAGGTTCCGACCTGCGGACCCGGAACCCGGCATATGAGCATTTGATATTGCAAATTGTACCTAAAAATTAACTTTTTCGAGACATTTTTACGTACAATACTAGCGGTAGTGGACTTGACTCACTATTATAAACTGAATGGTGTGCTTGTTTTAGGAAACATGAAGAATAAACATAAATTAGAATCGATTTTGGAACAGGATTTCAGTCCTCTAGGTAGAACCGAATCTCGGTTTTCCTATTGAAGCCCGGTCTGGAACCAACTAAACAAGTTGCTGGACAAAACCGGATTCAGAACCGGAACCGTTATTCAAAAACTGGTCCGAGTCCCCTATGGTTCCGATCCGGAACCGTTCCGTTTGCAGCCCTGCGAACATCACTGCCTTTCTGTGCAAGTAAGCGACCGTGTGGGTTTTGCTGCGGTCCTTAAATAGTTATCGAGCTTGATTTGACCAGTTCCATCAGTCGTTCAGCTTTCTGGTTAGGTCCAGAGAGTTTCCAAATCTAAGCATGTCAAAAAAAATAAAGCTGAGATGTTGATTACAGGATTGCAAAAGCTTTTGTGTCAATGCTCTAGATTAGATACGTGATAACACTCAATGCTTTTAAATTTTCTTTCCCAGATGTGCTCTCTTAAGGGCCCCTCTGTATGCTTGGAATTGAGTTCTTGAGAATTTATTATCAAGTGAATCACGCCGATGATCATTAAAGACTACGAGTGAAGAAAGATTTAAGGATGGAGTTGTAGACCGGAGCAAATTACTTTAATAGAGTGATATCTCGTATTTTATTCTTTAATTATTGGGTTGATATTTGATGTCCATTTATTTATTTCTACTTTTATTCATGGGGAAGCATGTATGTTAGAAAGACTAGAAATTGATCTCAACACGTGTCAATTGCCAAAGTCAGCTTTTGTGATTTTTTCTTTCTATTCATATCATATGGGGGTTCGTTAGACATGGGCTACAAGAAAAAACACAACTGTCGATTCTTTCAATCTATTTTATGTTAATTAGAAATGGAAAGGCCTTGCGACTTTATTTGAACATTCACTCAGCTCTACCGCTGCTGGAATCGGCGGTAAACTCGTTTCTTTCCAGATTTCCTCCTCTCCGAGAGGAGGAAAACCGGAAATTGCAGGTAAACCGTGGCGGAAATATTGAAAACCGATTTTGTAGCCTTTTCTTTCCTCCTTTTATGATAATTTGAAATGAAAAGGCATTGCGACTTTATTTGGACACTCACTAACCTTTACCGCTGCTGGAATCGGCGGTAAACTTGCATTTCCCATTTTTCCTCCTCTGTGAGAGGAGGAAAACTGGAAACTGCAGGTATACCGCGGATACTTACGGCGGAAATCTCGAAAACCCATTTTTTAGCCTTTTTTTTCCTTCCTTTCCTTTATTGTGGGTCACGGGTCGGGGCTTGGTTCACAAAATGATGGATGGACATGTGTGAATAACAATTGGATGAAATAATATCAAATCACAATAAATCGTAAATTAATTTTACTGTTGAAGTGAAGTAAATGGTCAATATAAGAGAGAACAAAATTTGGGATGTGGTAGAATCAAAAGGTGAGAGAGTAGCATTTTTATTTCTTCTCTTAAAAAGGATAGTGTTTTCTATGTTTGTAAGTGAGCTCATGGATTGGGCTTTGGGTATGGGGTTCAGTTATTAACAGATGGGCCATGCTTGGGTTGTTTATTATTTATTTGCACTTAGTGCTTGAGAGCCGGAATCCCCGTTCGGCCGAGATATATATAGATATATTTATGAGGGAAGGTGGGAGCAGTGATGCGAGGACTCAAACCCATGACCTCTCACAGCTGAGCTGGCGTACGACTAGGGATAAAAATGGGTCCCCGATTCTCCGATTACGCGCAGGTTCCGACCCGTTAAAACCGGGTCTGCGTCCTTAATAATGCCCCGATAAGTAAATGGGTTCGGGTCCGGTTCCACCTTGGTTCAGACCCGTGGACCCGATACCCAACATATTACCTCAATTTTCTGAAATCTCTCCTGAAATAATTTCTTTTTAACATCATTCTCTCCCTAGACCCGGACCTGGATTTACACCCGTCTCATGTATTGTTCTGGGTTCGGTTCCAGAGACATGGAATCGGTTCCGAAACGGTTCCGGGTCCGGATCCGGTTCCACCTTCTCTCTCTTATTTCACCTGTGACGTAGCCCATGCGTTGAACATCGTTTTTGCTCGTCCTAAAGTGAGAATACAGCCCATGACTATTATGTATGTGTCTGAGTATCTCATTGCCATGCACAACCTAAATTTCCCGAGATATCTCCGCACTAAATACATCTTTGGTTCTACGAAATTATTCACACTTCAATACAAGGTGCAGATTTGTAACCATAATAAACCAAAGATCCTAATATCTACGATCGAGATTGTACGTGAAACCAGCAGAACCTTCATTTCAACCGGACAGAAAAAAAAAGCGTATACTCGCAAACATTTAGGGTTCCAATCGGGTTTCCGATTACACAGAAGTTCCGGCCCGTAAAAAACCGGGTCTGGAACCTATTTTCGGTTCCGCTTCATAAACGGGTCCGGGTCCAGAACCTAATTTAGGTCCCGTTTGATAAATGGGTCCGGGTATAAATAGGTTCCGACCTGCGGACCCGGAACCCGGCATATGAGCATTTGATATTGCAAATTGTACCTAAAAATTAACTTTTTCGAGACATTTTTACGTACAATACTAGCGGTAGTGGACTTGACTCACTATTATAAACTGAATGTTGTGCTTGTTTTAGGAAACATGAAGAATAAAGATAAATTAGAATCGATTTTGGAACAGGATTTCTGTCCTCTAGGTAGAACCGAATCTCGGTTTTACTATTGAAGCCCGGTCTGGAACCAACTAAACAAGTTGCTGGACAAAACCGGATTCAGAACCGGAACCGTTATTCAAAAACTGGTCCGAGTCCCCTATGGTTCCGATCCGGAACCGTTCCGTTTGCAGCCCTGCGAACATCACTGCCTTTCTGTGCAAGTAAGCGACCGTGTGGGTTTTGCTGCGGTCCTTAAATAGTTATCGAGCTTGATTTGACCAGTTCCATCAGTCGTTCAGCTTTCTGGTTAGGTCCAGAGAGTTTCCAAATCTAAGCATGTCAAAAAAAATAAAGCTGAGATGTTGATTACAGGATTGCAAAAGCTTTTGTGTCAATGCTCTAGATTAGATACGTGATAACACTCAATGCTTTTAAATTTTCTTTCCCAGATGTGCTCTCTTAAGGGCCCCTCTGTATGCTTGGAATTGAGTTCTTGAGAATTTATTATCAAGTGAATCACGCCGATGATCATTAAAGACTACGAGTGAAGAAAGATTTAAGGATGGAGTTGTAGACCGGAGCAAATTACTTTAATAGAGTGATATCTCGTATTTTATTCTTTAATTATTGGGTTGATATTTGATGTCCATTTATATATTTCTACTTTTATTCATGGGGAAGCATGTATGTTAGAAAGACTAGAAATTGATCTCAACACGTGTCAATTGCCAAAGTCAGCTTTTGTGAGTTTTTTCTTTCTATTCATATCATATGGGGGTTCGTTAGACATGGGCTACAAGAAAAAACACAACTGTCGATTCTTTCAATCTATTTTATGTTAATTAGAAATGGAAAGGCCTTGCGACTTTATTTGAACTTTCACTCAGCTCTACCGCTGCTGGAATCGGCGGTAAACTCGTTTCTTTCCAGATTTCCTCCTCTCCGAGAGGAGGAAAACCGGAAATTGCAGGTAAACCGTGGCGGAAATATTGAAAACCGATTTTGTAGCCTTTTCTTTCCTCCTTTTATGATAATTTGAAATGAAAAGGCATTGCGACTTTATTTGGACACTCACTAACCTTTACCGCTGCTGGAATCGGCGGTAAACTCGCATTTCCCATTTTTCCTCCTCTGTGAGAGGAGGAAAACTGGAAACTGCAGGTATACCGCGGATACTTACGGCGGAAATCTCGAAAACCCATTTTTTAGCCTTTTTTTTCTTTCCTTTCCTTTATTGTGGGTCACGGGTCGGGGCTTGGTTCACAAAATGATGGATGGACATGTGTGAATAACAATTGGATGAAATAATATCAAATCACAATAAATCGTAAATTAATTTTACTGTTGAAGTGAAGTAAATGGTCAATATAAGAGAGAACAAAATTTGGGATGTGGTAGAATCAAAAGGTGAGAGAGTAGCATTTTTATTTCTTCTCTTAAAAAGGATAGTGTTTTCTATGTTTGTAAGTGAGCTCATGGATTGGGCTTTGGGTATGGGGTTCAGTTATTAACAGATGGGCCATGCTTGGGTTGTTTATTATTTATTTGCACTTAGTGCTTGAGAGCCGGAATCCCCGTTCGGCCGAGATATATATAGATATATTTATGAGGGAAGGTGGGAGCAGTGATGCGAGGACTCAAACCCATGACCTCTCACAGCTGAGCTGGCGTACGACTAGGGATAAAAATGGGTCCCCGATTCTCCGATTACGCGCAGGTTCCGACCCGTTAAAACCGGGTCTGCGTCCTTAATAATGCCCCGATAAGTAAATGGGTTCGGGTCCGGTTCCACCTTGGTTCAGACCCGTGGACCCGATACCCAACATATTACCTCAATTTTCTGAAATCTCTCCTGAAATAATTTCTTTTTAACATCATTCTCTCCCTAGACCCGGACCTGGATTTACACCCGTCTCATGTATTGTTCTGGGTTCGGTTCCAGAGACATGGAATCGGTTCCGAAACGGTTCCGGGTCCGGATCCGGTTCCACCTTCTCTCTCTTATTTCACCTGTGACGTAGCCCATGCGTTGAACATCGTTTTTGCTCGTCCTAAAGTGAGAATACAGCCCATGACTATTATGTATGTGTCTGAGTATCTCATTGCCATGCACAACCTAAATTTCCCGAGATATCTCCGCACTAAATACATCTTTGGTTCTACGAAATTATTCACACTTCAATACAAGGTGCAGAATTGTAACCATAATAAACCAAAGATCCTAATATCTACGATCGAGATTGTACGTGAAACCAGCAGAACCTTCATTTCAACCGGACAGAAAAAAAAAGCGTATACTCGCAAACATTTAGGGTTCCAATCGGGTTTCCGATTACACAGAAGTTCCGGCCCGTAAAAAACCGGGTCTGGAACCTATTTTCGGTTCCGCTTCATAAACGGGTCCGGGTCCAGAACCTAATTTAGGTCCCGTTTGATAAATGGGTCCGGGTATAAATAGGTTCCGACCTGCGGACCCGGAACCCGGCATATGAGCATTTGATATTGCAAATTGTACCTAAAATTAACTTTTTCGAGACATTTTTACGTACAATACTAGCGGTAGTGGACTTGACTCACTATTATAAACTGAATGGTGTGCTTGTTTTAGGAAACATGAAGAATAAAGATAAATTAGAATCGATTTTGGAACAGGATTTCAGTCCTCTAGGTAGAACCGAATCTCGGTTTTCCTATTGAAGCCCGGTCTGGAACCAACTAAACAAGTTGCTGGACAAAACCGGATTCAGAACCGGAACCGTTATTCAAAAACTGGTCCGAGTCCCCTATGGTTCCGATCCGGAACCGTTCCGTTTGCAGCCCTGCGAACATCACTGCCTTTCTGTGCAAGTAAGCGACCGTGTGGGTTTTGCTGCGGTCCTTAAATAGTTATCGAGCTTGATTTGACCAGTTCCATCAGTCGTTCAGCTTTCTGGTTAGGTCCAGAGAGTTTCCAAATCTAAGCATGTCAAAAAAAATAAAGCTGAGATGTTGATTACAGGATTGCAAAAGCTTTTGTGTCAATGCTCTAGATTAGATACGTGATAACACTCAATGCTTTTAAATTTTCTTTCCCAGATGTGCTCTCTTAAGGGCCCCTCTGTATGCTTGGAATTGAGTTCTTGAGAATTTATTATCAAGTGAATCACGCCGATGATCATTAAAGACTACGAGTGAAGAAAGATTTAAGGATGGAGTTGTAGACCGGAGCAAATTACTTTAATAGAGTGATATCTCGTATTTTATTCTTTAATTATTGGGTTGATATTTGATGTCCATTTATATATTTCTACTTTTATTCATGGGGAAGCATGTATGTTAGAAAGACTAGAAATTGATCTCAACACGTGTCAATTGCCAAAGTCAGCTTTTGTGATTTTTTCTTTCTATTCATATCATATGGGGGTTCGTTAGACATGGGCTACAAGAAAAAACACAACTGTCGATTCTTTCAATCTATTTTATGTTAATTAGAAATGGAAAGGCCTTGCGACTTTATTTGAACATTCACTCAGCTCTACCGCTGCTGGAATCGGCGGTAAACTCGTTTCTTTCCAGATTTCCTCCTCTCCGAGAGGAGGAAAACCGGAAATTGCAGGTAAACCGTGGCGGAAATATTGAAAACCGATTTTGTAGCCTTTTCTTTCCTCCTTTTATGATAATTTGAAATGAAAAGGCATTGCGACTTTATTTGGACACTCACTAACCTTTACCGCTGCTGGAATCGGCGGTAAACTCGCATTTCCCAGTTTTCCTCCTCTGTGAGAGGAGGAAAACTGGAAACTGCAGGTATACCGCGGATACTTACGGCGGAAATCTCGAAAACCCATTTTTTAGCCTTTTTTTTCCTTCCTTTCCTTTATTGTGGGTCACGGGTCGGGGCTTGGTTCACAAAATGATGGATGGACATGTGTGAATAACAATTGGATGAAATAATATCAAATCACAATAAATCGTAAATTAATTTTACTGTTGAAGTGAAGTAAATGGTCAATATAAGAGAGAACAAAATTTAGGATGTGGTAGAATCAAAAGGTGAGAGAGTAGCATTTTTATTTCTTCTCTTAAAAGGGATAGTGTTTTCTATGTTTGTAAGTGAGCTCATGGATTGGGCTTTGGGTATGGGGTTCAGTTATTAACAGATGGGCCATGCTCGGGTTGTTTATTATTTATTTGCACTTAGTGCTTGAGAGCCGGAATCCCCGTTCGGCCGAGATATATATAGATATATTTATGAGGGAAGGTGGGAGCAGTGATGCGAGGACTCAAACCCATGACCTCTCACAGCTGAGCTGGCGTACGACTAGGGATAAAAATGGGTCCCCAATTCTCCGATTACGCGCAGGTTCCGACCCGTTAAAACCGGGTCTGCGTCCTTAATAATGCCCCGATAAGTAAATGGGTTCGGGTCCGGTTCCACCTTGGTTCAGACCCGTGGACCCGATACCCAACATATTACCTCAATTTTCTGAAATCTCTCCTGAAATAATTTCTTTTTAACATCATTCTCTCCCTAGACCCGGACCTGGATTTACACCCGTCTCATGTATTGTTCTGGGTTCGGTTCCAGAGACATGGAATCGGTTCCGAAACGGTTCCGGGTCCGGATCCGGTTCCACCTTCTCTCTCTTATTTCACCTGTGACGTAGCCCATGCGTTGAACATCGTTTTTGCTCGTCCTAAAGTGAGAATACAGCCCATGACTATTATGTATGTGTCTGAGTATCTCATTGCCATGCACAACCTAAATTTCCCGAGATATCTCCGCACTAAATACATCTTTGGTTCTACGAAATTATTCACACTTCAATACAAGGTGCAGAATTGTAACCATAATAAACCAAAGATCCTAATATCTACGATCGAGATTGTACGTGAAACCAGCAGAACCTTCATTTCAACCGGACAGAAAAAAAAAGCGTATACTCGCAAACATTTAGGGTTCCAATCGGGTTTCCGATTACACAGAAGTTCCGGCCCGTAAAAAACCGGGTCTGGAACCTATTTTCGGTTCCGCTTCATAAACGGGTCCGGGTCCAGAACCTAATTTAGGTCCCGTTTGATAAATGGGTCCGGGTATAAATAGGTTCCGACCTGCGGACCCGGAACCCGGCATATGAGCATTTGATATTGCAAATTGTACCTAAAAATTAACTTTTTCGAGACATTTTTACGTACAATACTAGCGGTAGTGGACTTGACTCACTATTATAAACTGAATGGTGTGCTTGTTTTAGGAAACATGAAGAATAAAGATAAATTAGAATCGATTTTGGAACAGGATTTCAGTCCTCTAGGTAGAACCGAATCTCGGTTTTCCTATTGAAGCCCGGTCTGGAACCAACTAAACAAGTTGCTGGACAAAACCGGATTCAGAACCGGAACCGTTATTCAAAAACTGGTCCGAGTCCCCTATGGTTCCGATCCGGAACCGTTCCGTTTGCAGCCCTGCGAACATCACTGCCTTTCTGTGCAAGTAAGCGACCGTGTGGGTTTTGCTGCGGTCCTTAAATAGTTATCGAGCTTGATTTGACCAGTTCCATCAGTCGTTCAGCTTTCTGGTTAGGTCCAGAGAGTTTCCAAATCTAAGCATGTCAAAAAAAATAAAGCTGAGATGTTGATTACAGGATTGCAAAAGCTTTTGTGTCAATGCTCTAGATTAGATACGTGATAACACTCAATGCTTTTAAATTTTCTTTCCCAGATGTGCTCTCTTAAGGGCCCCTCTGTATGCTTGGAATTGAGTTCTTGAGAATTTATTATCAAGTGAATCACGCCGATGATCATTAAAGACTACGAGTGAAGAAAGATTTAAGGATGGAGTTGTAGACCGGAGCAAATTACTTTAATAGAGTGATATCTCGTATTTTATTCTTTAATTATTGGGTTGATATTTGATGTCCATTTATATATTTCTACTTTTATTCATGGGGAAGCATGTATGTTAGAAAGACTAGAAATTGATCTCAACACGTGTCAATTGCCAAAGTCAGCTTTTGTGATTTTTTCTTTCTATTCATATCATATGGGGGTTCGTTAGACATGGGCTACAAGAAAAAACACAACTGTCGATTCTTTCAATCTATTTTATGTTAATTAGAAATGGAAAGGCCTTGCGACTTTATTTGAACATTCACTCAGCTCTACCGCTGCTGGAATCGGCGGTAAACTCGTTTCTTTCCAGATTTCCTCCTCTCCGAGAGGAGGAAAACCGGAAATTGCAGGTAAACCGTGGCGGAAATATTGAAAACCGATTTTGTAGCCTTTTCTTTCCTCCTTTTATGATAATTTGAAATGAAAAGGCATTGCGACTTTATTTGGACACTCACTAACCTTTACCGCTGCTGGAATCGGCGGTAAACTCGCATTTCCCAGTTTTCCTCCTCTGTGAGAGGAGGAAAACTGGAAACTGCAGGTATACCGCGGATACTTACGGCGGAAATCTCGAAAACCCATTTTTTAGCCTTTTTTTTCCTTCCTTTCCTTTATTGTGGGTCACGGGTCGGGGCTTGGTTCACAAAATGATGGATGGACATGTGTGAATAACAATTGGATGAAATAATATCAAATCACAATAAATCGTAAATTAATTTTACTGTTGAAGTGAAGTAAATGGTCAATATAAGAGAGAACAAAATTTAGGATGTGGTAGAATCAAAAGGTGAGAGAGTAGCATTTTTATTTCTTCTCTTAAAAGGGATAGTGTTTTCTATGTTTGTAAGTGAGCTCATGGATTGGGCTTTGGGTATGGGGTTCAGTTATTAACAGATGGGCCATGCTCGGGTTGTTTATTATTTATTTGCACTTAGTGCTTGAGAGCCGGAATCCCCGTTCGGCCGAGATATATATAGATATATTTATGAGGGAAGGTGGGAGCAGTGATGCGAGGACTCAAACCCATGACCTCTCACAGCTGAGCTGGCGTACGACTAGGGATAAAAATGGGTCCCCAATTCTCCGATTACGCGCAGGTTCCGACCCGTTAAAACCGGGTCTGCGTCCTTAATAATGCCCCGATAAGTAAATGGGTTCGGGTCCGGTTCCACCTTGGTTCAGACCCGTGGACCCGATACCCAACATATTACCTCAATTTTCTGAAATCTCTCCTGAAATAATTTCTTTTTAACATCATTCTCTCCCTAGACCCGGACCTGGATTTACACCCGTCTCATGTATTGTTCTGGGTTCGGTTCCAGAGACATGGAATCGGTTCCGAAACGGTTCCGGGTCCGGATCCGGTTCCACCTTCTCTCTCTTATTTCACCTGTGACGTAGCCCATGCGTTGAACATCGTTTTTGCTCGTCCTAAAGTGAGAATACAGCCCATGACTATTATGTATGTGTCTGAGTATCTCATTGCCATGCACAACCTAAATTTCCCGAGATATCTCCGCACTAAATACATCTTTGGTTCTACGAAATTATTCACACTTCAATACAAGGTGCAGAATTGTAACCATAATAAACCAAAGATCCTAATATCTACGATCGAGATTGTACGTGAAACCAGCAGAACCTTCATTTCAACCGGACAGAAAAAAAAAGCGTATACTCGCAAACATTTAGGGTTCCAATCGGGTTTCCGATTACACAGAAGTTCCGGCCCGTAAAAAACCGGGTCTGGAACCTATTTTCGGTTCCGCTTCATAAACGGGTCCGGGTCCAGAACCTAATTTAGGTCCCGTTTGATAAATGGGTCCGGGTATAAATAGGTTCCGACCTGCGGACCCGGAACCCGGCATATGAGCATTTGATATTGCAAATTGTACCTAAAAATTAACTTTTTCGAGACATTTTTACGTACAATACTAGCGGTAGTGGACTTGACTCACTATTATAAACTGAATGGTGTGCTTGTTTTAGGAAACATGAAGAATAAAGATAAATTAGAATCGATTTTGGAACAGGATTTCAGTCCTCTAGGTAGAACCGAATCTCGGTTTTCCTATTGAAGCCCGGTCTGGAACCAACTAAACAAGTTGCTGGACAAAACCGGATTCAGAACCGGAACCGTTATTCAAAAACTGGTCCGAGTCCCCTATGGTTCCGATCCGGAACCGTTCCGTTTGCAGCCCTGCGAACATCACTGCCTTTCTGTGCAAGTAAGCGACCGTGTGGGTTTTGCTGCGGTCCTTAAATAGTTATCGAGCTTGATTTGACCAGTTCCATCAGTCGTTCAGCTTTCTGGTTAGGTCCAGAGAGTTTCCAAATCTAAGCATGTCAAAAAAAATAAAGCTGAGATGTTGATTACAGGATTGCAAAAGCTTTTGTGTCAATGCTCTAGATTAGATACGTGATAACACTCAATGCTTTTAAATTTTCTTTCCCAGATGTGCTCTCTTAAGGGCCCCTCTGTATGCTTGGAATTGAGTTCTTGAGAATTTATTATCAAGTGAATCACGCCGATGATCATTAAAGACTACGAGTGAAGAAAGATTTAAGGATGGAGTTGTAGACCGGAGCAAATTACTTTAATAGAGTGATATCTCGTATTTTATTCTTTAATTATTGGGTTGATATTTGATGTCCATTTATATATTTCTACTTTTATTCATGGGGAAGCATGTATGTTAGAAAGACTAGAAATTGATCTCAACACGTGTCAATTGCCAAAGTCAGCTTTTGTGATTTTTTCTTTCTATTCATATCATATGGGGGTTCGTTAGACATGGGCTACAAGAAAAAACACAACTGTCGATTCTTTCAATCTATTTTATGTTAATTAGAAATGGAAAGGCCTTGCGACTTTATTTGAACATTCACTCAGCTCTACCGCTGCTGGAATCGGCGGTAAACTCGTTTCTTTCCAGATTTCCTCCTCTCCGAGAGGAGGAAAACCGGAAATTGCAGGTAAACCGTGGCGGAAATATTGAAAACCGATTTTGTAGCCTTTTCTTTCCTCCTTTTATGATAATTTGAAATGAAAAGGCATTGCGACTTTATTTGGACACTCACTAACCTTTACCGCTGCTGGAATCGGCGGTAAACTCGCATTTCCCAGTTTTCCTCCTCTGTGAGAGGAGGAAAACTGGAAACTGCAGGTATACCGCGGATACTTACGGCGGAAATCTCGAAAACCCATTTTTTAGCCTTTTTTTTCCTTCCTTTCCTTTATTGTGGGTCACGGGTCGGGGCTTGGTTCACAAAATGATGGATGGACATGTGTGAATAACAATTGGATGAAATAATATCAAATCACAATAAATCGTAAATTAATTTTACTGTTGAAGTGAAGTAAATGGTCAATATAAGAGAGAACAAAATTTAGGATGTGGTAGAATCAAAAGGTGAGAGAGTAGCATTTTTATTTCTTCTCTTAAAAGGGATAGTGTTTTCTATGTTTGTAAGTGAGCTCATGGATTGGGCTTTGGGTATGGGGTTCAGTTATTAACAGATGGGCCATGCTCGGGTTGTTTATTATTTATTTGCACTTAGTGCTTGAGAGCCGGAATCCCCGTTCGGCCGAGATATATATAGATATATTTATGAGGGAAGGTGGGAGCAGTGATGCGAGGACTCAAACCCATGACCTCTCACAGCTGAGCTGGCGTACGACTAGGGATAAAAATGGGTCCCCCATTCTCCGATTACGCGCAGGTTCCGACCCGTTAAAACCGGGTCTGCGTCCTTAATAATGCCCCGATAAGTAAATGGGTTCGGGTCCGGTTCCACCTTGGTTCAGACCCGTGGACCCGATACCCAACATATTACCTCAATTTTCTGAAATCTCTCCTGAAATAATTTTTTTTAACATCATTCTCTCCCTAGACCCGAACCTGGATTTACACCCGTCTCATGTATTGTTCTGGGTTCGGTTCCAGAGACATGGAATCGGTTCCGAAACAGTTCCGGGTCCGGATCCGATTCCACCTTCTCTCTCTTATTTCACCTGTTACGTAGCCCATGCGTTGTGTCACATCCCCCGAACCCGATTAGAGAATAAACCGGATCCGGGGAGTGAAATTTAGGGCTAATTAAAAAATTTTCCCTTTAGGCCCAAGGATCGTAAGTCCGCTGTGAGGATATAATATTTCAAACCTCAACTAATTTAAAACTATAGCGGAATTCATACATTGATATCAACAATGGATAATAAATCTCAATTAAATTTAAAGTTGCAAGAAACAATTAAAGGTAAAGTGGAAGTTAATTTAATTACTATGGCCATCCCATAAACTAAGGCCATAAAACAACATAGAGTCAATGAAAGAAAGTTCTACGAAGAAATAATAATGAATAAATAAAATCTAATGTTTGACCCAAAGTGAGTCTCTCATGTGCCTAGTATCGATGACGCTACTCTACGTCATCGGCACTCCACTCCCGTGCCTCCTCTGCTGGTTGGAGATCCTCTGGGATCTCCTCACCGGCCTGCTCCTCGTAGTAGTACTCACCTGAGGAGTCTGCACACCAAGGAACAGAGTCAACGACATGTTGAGCAATAGATAAGCAATATATAATTAAAACATAACATGCATCAAATATAGGAGTAATGACAAGTACAAGATCATAGGAATACAAGGAACAATACTAGGCATGTAGCATGAGTAAATATCATCAGAATCATAAACAGGAATCCTAGCAATACTAACAATCACCACTACCAATGTAATATAATGCAATGCACAAGAGGGAGACTCCGTGGATTTCCAAGCCACCTCACGGGGTACCAGTAACAATCCTACCAGGACTACTGATACCAAAGTCCGGCTCCAGGGGGATCCAAGCTCCCGGTCCTGGGAATAGTAGCACGGTCCAAGCCCGCTCCCAACTATTCAACGCCATGGACGCCGTCCAAAGCCGACTGCCCACCACGATGTCCGAGTAATCGGCCCATCAATAAACCCCAAACTGCAGCTGGCCATGACATGTAAATAATAATAATAATAATAAAGTGGTGTTGACACACGGGGAAAACCAAGACAAGCAAGTCTGGCTAACTCAATATACAAGACATGTTCATAGGGATTATCTCCTTCAAGTCAATACAAGACAAACCCAATCACGTGATAATCCCTTCAGTCTAACCAGTTATGTTTATCAATTACATAACACGGGGTCCTAAGGTACACTCTAAGTCAGGTCCAAGTTCTAATTCTACAAGGAATTATGTTTCATAATTAATTAAGTGTTTTATGCCAAGAGAGTGTACAAGGATACAAAATCAACGGATACGATTAACAAATCAAGGAGAGATTACAATCCAATCCTAAGCAAGTGTTGTCATCCATGTACCATATGTGGTGTAACGGAGTGCGTGGGGAATTCGAATCATCAATGCTTATAAAAAATTTCCTTGGTGTACAATCATGTTGAGCATTGATTGATTCAATTCCGTACGCATTCGGTTAAATCATACACAGTACACGAATACCTAGACAACCCATCGAAGCACACCAAGCCACGTGCTACGATTTCAAAACCCCATTAATGGTCACGTGAGAGTGGTTTCATGGTTTCCAATGTCTAAGACCCAAACCTAGGCTAACAATCTCGTTACTAACAAGAAAGTGGTCTAATAATTAATCTCCTTAACTACTTTCCTACCGGATCTCCAATCATCGCAAGACATGTATCATTGGATTCTACACTCAAAGAGCTTTCCAACGGTATATGGCTTGCGAAATTTCGATACATGGTTCAAAAGTTATGGCCCATAGAAATTTGCCCTTTTATATATATATATATATATATAACGCGACGGACCAACACGTGTCCGATGCATCGGATGGGAGACCAACAGTACCCATATCAGTCAACAATGGCCATTCAACGTTTGTATTTTTCTTTCAACAAATGTGCTGATGTCAGACGTTCAGTGAATGTTCAATGGCCATTGAACGTTTTGGATCCAGCGTGCAACTTTTTATTTTATTTTATTTTTATTTTTATTTTTCATTCAACTATCCACTGATGTCATGCTTGGACGTGCAGAACGTCCATCTGCGCCCCTTTTTCTTTTTCTTTTTCTTTTTCTTTCACCCAATCCATCCTAAAAATTCACCTGCACAAAACTGAGCCACCGTGCTCCTCCAATAATTTCTTCCATTCATCATCATTTCCACTCACATCTATTAATACTAAAATTAACAATTAATTTAAATAAATCCAAATTAATAACAGAACAGGCTTGGAATTTGGGGAAACCTAATAAGAAAAACACATCCAATCAATAAAAGACATACATACATGTTTAATTATAAAATGCAGATCTACTTGCCTCAACCAAGAAGAAGATTGGAAATGGGGAAATTTGAGGAGAAGCCCTACCACTGCAGAAATCTCAATCTACCCCGACCAAACGCAATCTAACACGCAAAGGAGAAGAAAAGAGAGGAAAAGATCAAGATCTAACCTAAATCTAAACCAAAGAGAATTATTTGAGAAAATGAAAGAGATGGAAATCTTACCAAACTGACGTCAATGGAAAGAGGAGATCACGAGGATGAAGGTGAGCGGCTCGGATCACGGAAGTGATCCTTCAGGGAAAGAGTTCTGGAGCCTTGGAAGACTGAGGAAGAAGAAAGGTGGCTGTAACTTCGTTTGTTGCAGAGAATGAATAAGAGATTAGGGTTAATCTCTTGTTAAGAAGAAGGGAGGAAGAAAAGACTAAGTTACCCATTAAGTGGGTCCGGAGAAAGAATTAATTATTGGAAGGGTTTCTGGTCGTCGGATCGCAACGAACCAGAAGACAAAATTGATCAACGCGACGAGACCTTTCCAACGAACCCAAAATCACGGCGATAGGAATTATTCGGAAAAATACTCAATTTTTTCCTAATTTGCAAACTACCCCCTACTAGGGTCAAACGAGCTCAGAATCGCACGACACTCCGTAGGCACTATTCTAATACTAAAAGAAACTCGCTGGCCATCTAACCCACTTAAATATCTAATGAACAATAATTATAATAATAATATCAAAATAAATGGGTCAACGGGCCGGTAATTGGGCCCAACTGACCCAATAAGGTTGCAGACCTTACACGTTGAGCATCGTTTTTGCTCGTCCTAAAGTGAGAATACAGCCCATGACTATTATGTATGTGTCTGAGTATCTCATTGCCATGCACAACCTAAATTTCCCGAGATATCTCCGCACCAAATACATCTTTGGTTCTACGAAATTATTCACACTTCAATACAAGGTGCAGAATTGTAACCATAATAAACCAAAGATCCTAATATCTACGATCGAGATTGTACGTGAAACCAGCAGAACCTTCATTTCAACCGGACAGAAAAAAAAAAGCCTATACTCGCAAACATTTAGGGTTCCAATCGGGTTTCCGATTACACAGAAGTTCCGACCCGGAAAAAATCGGGTCTGGAACCTATTTTCGGTTCCGCTTCATAAACGGGTCCGGGTCCAGAACCTAATTTAGGTCCCGTTTGATAAATGGGTCCGGGTATAAATAGGTTCCGACCTGCGGACCCGGAACCCGGCATATGAGCATTTGATATTGCAAATTGTACCTAAAAATTAACTTTTTCGAGACATTTTTACGTACAATACTAGCGGTAGTGGACTTGACTCACTATTATAAACTGAATGGTGTGCTTGTTTTAGGAAACATGAAGAATAAAGATAAATTAGAATCGATTTTGGAACAGGATTTCTGTCCTCTAGGTAGAACCGAATCTCGGTTTTCCTATTGAAGCCCGGTCTGGAACCAACCAAACAAGTTGCTGGACAAAACCGGATTCAGAACCGGAACCGTTATTCAAAAACTGGTCCGAGTCCCCTATGGTTCCGATCCGGAACCGTTCCGTTTGCAGCCCTGCGAACATCACTGCCTTTCTGTGCAAGTAAGCGACCGTGTGGGTTTTGCTGCGGTCCTTAAATAGTTATCGAGCTTGTTTTGACCAGTTCCGTCAGTCGTTCAGCTTTCTGGTTAGGTCCAGAGAGTTTCCAAATCTAAGCATGTCAACAAAAATAAAGCTGAGATGTTGATTACAGGATTGCAAAACCTTTTGTGTCAATGCTCTAGATTAGATACGTGATAACACTCAATGCTTTTAAATTTTCTTTCCCAGATGTGCTCTCTTAAGGGCCCCTCTGTATGCTTGGAATTGAGCTTTTGAGAATTTATTATCAAGTGAATCACGCCGATGATCATTAAAGACTACGAGTGAAGAAAGATTTAAGGATGGAGTTGTAGACCGGAGCAAATTACTTTAATAGAGTGATATCTCGTATTTTATTCTTTAATTATTGGGTTGATATTTGATGTCCATTTATATATTTCTACTTTTATTCATGGGGAAGCATGTATGTTAGAAAGACTAGAAATTGATTTCAACACGTGTCAATTGCCAAAGTCAGCTTCTGTGATTTTTTCTTTCTATTCATATCATATGGGGGTTCGTTAGACATGGGCTACAAGAAAAAACACAACTGTCGATTCTTTCAATCTATTTTATGTTAATTAGAAATGGAAAGGCCTTGCGACTTTATTTGAACATTCACTCAGCTTTACTGCTGCTGGAATCGGCGGTAAACTCGTTACTTTCCAGAATTCCTCCTCTCCGAGAGGAGGAAAACCGGAAATTGCAGGTAAACCGTGGCGGAAATATTGAAAACCGATTTTGTAGCCTTTTCTTTCCTCCTTTTAAGATAATTTGAAATAAAAGGCCTTGCGACTTTATTTGGACACTCACTAACCTTTACCGCTGCTGGAATCGGCGGTAAACTCGCATTTTCCAGTCTTCCTCCTCTGTGAGAGGAGGAAAACTGGAAACTACAGGTATACCGCGGATACTTACGGCGGAAATCTCGAAAACCCAATTTTTAGCCTTTTTTCCTTCCTTTCCTTTATTGTGGGTCACGGGTCGGGGCTTGGTTCACAAAATGATGGATGGACATGTGTGAATAACAATTGGATGAAATAATATCAAATCACAATAAACTCACAATAAATCGTAAATTAGTTTTACTGTTGAAGTGAAGTAAATGGTCAATATAAGAGAGAACAAAATTTAGGATGTGGTAGAATCAAAAGGTGAGAGAGTGGCATTTTTATTTCTTCTCTTAAAAAGGATACTGTTTTCTATGTTTGTAAGTGAGCTCATGGATTGGGCTTTGGGTATGGGGTTCAGTTATTAACAGATGGGCCATGCTCGGGTTGTTTATTATTTATTTGCACATAGTGCTTGAGAGCCGGAATCCCCGTTCGGCCGAGATATATATAGATATATTTATGAGGGAAGGTGGGAGCACTGATGCGAGGACTCAAACCCATGACCTCTCACAGCTGAGCTGGCGTACGACTAGGGATAAAAATGGGTCCCCGATTCTCCGATTACGCACAGGTTCCGACCCGTTGAAACCGGGTCTGCGTCCTTAATAATGCCCCGATAAGTAAATGGGTTCGGGTCCGGTTCCACCTTGGTTCAGACCCGTGGACCGGATACCCAACATATTACCTCAATTTTCTGAAATCTCAACTGAAAATAATTTTTTTTTTAATATCATTCTCTACCTAGACCCGGACCTGGATTTACACCCGTCTCATGTATTGTTCTGGGTTCGGTTCCAGAGACAAGGAATCGGTTCCGAAACGGTTCCGGGTCCGGATCCGGTTCCACCTTCTCTCTCTTATTTCACCTGTTACGTAGCCCAAGCGTTGAACATCGTTTTTGCTCGTCCTAAAGTGAGAATACAGCCCTTGACTATTATGTATGTGTCTGAGTATCTCATTGCCATGCACAACCTAAATTTCCCGAGATATCTCCGCACTAAATACATCTTTGGTTCTACGAAATTATTCACACTTCAATACAAGGTCCAGAATTGTTACCATAATAAACCAAAGATCCTAATATCTACGATCGAGATTGTACGTGAAACCAGCAGAACCTTCATTTCAACCGGACAGAAAAAAGAGCCTATACTCGCAAACATTTAGGGTTCCAATCGGGTTTCCGATTACACAGAAGTTCCGACCCGTAAAAAACCGGGTCTGGAACCTATTTTCGGTTCCGCTTTATAAACGGGTCCGGGTCCAGAACCTAATTTAGGTCCCGTTTGATAAATGGGTCCTGGTATAAATAGGTTCCGACCTCCGGACCCGGAACCCGGCATATGAGCATTTGATATTGCAAATTGTACCTAAAAATTAACTTTTTCGAGACATTTTTACGTACAATACTAGCGGTAGTGGACTTGACTCACTATTATAAACTGAATGGTGTGCTTGTTTTAGGAAACATGAAGAATAAAGATAAATTAGAATCGATTTTGGAACAGGATTTCTGTCCTCTAGGTATAACCGAATCTCGGTTTTCCTATTGAAGCCCGGTCTTGAACCAACCAAACAAGTTGCTCGACAAAACCGGATTCAGAACCGGAACCGTTATTCAAAAACTGGTCCGAGTCCCCTATGGTTCCGATCCGGAACCGTTCCGTTTGCAGCCCTGCGAACATCACTGCCTTTCTGTGCAAGTAAGCGACCGTGTGGGTTTTGCTGCGGTCCTTAAATAGTTATCGAGCTTGTTTTGACCAGTTCCGTCAGTCGTTCAGCTTTCTGGTTAGGTCCAGAGAGTTTCCAAATCTAAGCATGTCAACAAAAATAAAGCTGAGATGTTGATTACAAGATTGCAAAACCTTTTGTGTCAATGCTCTAGATTAGATACGTGATAACACTCAATGCTTTTAAATTTTCTTTCCCAGATGTGCTCTCTTAAGGGCCCCTCTGTATGCTTGGAATTGAGTTTTTGAGAATTTATTATCAAGTGAATCACGCCGATGATCATTAAAGACTACGAGTGAAGAAAGATTTAAGGATGGAGTTGTAGACCGGAGCAAATTACTTTAATAGAGTGATATCTCGTATTTTATTCTTTAATTATTGGGTTGATATTTGATGTCCATTTATATATTTCTACTTTTATTCATGGGGAAGCATGTATGTTAGAAAGACTAGAAATTGATTTCAACACGTGTCAATTGCCAAAGTCAGCTTCTGTGATATTTTCTTTCTATTCATATCATATGGGGGTTCGTTAGACATGGGCTACAAGAAAAAACACAACTGTCGATTCTTTCAATCTATTTTATGTTAATTAGAAATGGAAAGGCCTTGCGACTTTATTTGAACATTCACTCAGCTTTACCGCTGCTGGAATCGGCAGTAAACTCGTTACTTTCCAGATTTCCTCCTCTCCGAGAGGAGGAAAACCGGAAATTGCAGGTAAACCGTGGCGGAAATATTGAAAACCGATTTTGTAGACTTTTCTTTCCTCCTTTTAAGATAATTTGAAATGAAAAGGCATTGCGACTTTATTTGGACACTCACTAACCTTTACCGCTGCTGGAATCGGCGGTAAACTCGCATTTTCCAGTCTTCCTCCTCTGTGAGAGGAGGAAAACTGGAAACTGCAGGTATAACGCGGATACTTACGGAGGAAATCTCGAAAACCCATTTTTAAGCCTTTTTTTTCCTTCCTTTCCTTTATTGTGGGTCACGGGTCGGGGCTTGGTTCACAAAATGATGGATGGACATGTGTGAATAACAAATGGATGAAATAATATCAAATCACAACTGACACACAATAAATCGTAAATTAATTTTACTGTTGAAGTGAAGTGAATGGTCAATATAAGAGAGAACAAAATTTAGGATACGGTAGAATCAAAAGGTGAGAGAGTAGCATATTTATTTCTTCTCTTAAAAAGGATAGTGTTTTCTATGTTTGTAAGTGAGCTCATGGATTGGGCTTTGGGTACGGGGTTCAGTTATTAAGAGATGGGCCATGCTCGGGTTGTTTATTATTTATTTGCACTTAGTGCTTGAGAGCCGGAATCCCCGTTCGGCCGAGATATATATAGATATATTTATGAGGGAAGGTGGGAGCACTGATGCGAGGACTCAAACCCATGACCTCTCACAGCTGAGCTGGCGTACGACTAGGGATAAAAATGGGTCCCCGATTCTCCGATTACGCGCAGGTTACGACCCGTTAAAACCGGGTCTGCGTCCTTAATAATGCCCCGATAAGTAAATGGGTTCGGGTCCGGTTCCACCTTGGTTCGGACCCGTGGACCCGATACCCAACATATTACCTCAATTTTCTGAAATCTCTCCTGAAAATATATATTTTTTTAATATCATTCTCTACCTAGACCCGGACCTGGATTTACACCCGTCTCATGTATTGTTCTGGGTTCGGTTCCAGAGACAAGGAATCGGTTCCGAAACGGTTCCGGGTCCGGATCCGGTTCCACCTTCTCTCTCTTATTTCACTTGTTACGTAGCCCTTGCGTTGAACATCAGTTTTGCTCGTCCTAAAGTGAGAATACAGCCCATGACTATTATGTACGTGTCTGAGTATCTCATTGCCATGCACAACCTAAATTTCCCGAGATATCTCCGCACTAAATACATCTTTGGTTCTACGAAATTATTCACACTTCAATACATGGTGCAGAATTGTTACCATAATAAACCAAAGATCCTAATATCTACGATCGAGATTGTACGTGAAACCAGCAGAACCTTCATTTCAACCGGACAAAAAAAAAAGCCTATACTCGCAAATATTTAGGGTTCCAATCGGGTTTCCGATTACACAGAAGTTCCGACCCGTAAAAAACCGGGTCTGGAACCTATTTTCGGTTCCGCTTTATAACCGGGTCCGGGTCCAGAACCTAATTTAGGTCCCGTTTGATAAATGGGTCCGGGTATAAATAGGTTCCGACCTGCGGACCCGGAACCCGGCATATGAGCATTTGATATTGCAAATTGTACCTAAAAATTAACTTTTTCGAGACATTTTTACGTACAATACAAGCGGTAGTGGACTTGACTCACTATTATAAACTGAATGGTGTGCTTGTTTTAGGATACATGAAGAATAAAGATAAATTAGAATCGATTTTGGAACAGGATTTCTGTCCTCTAGGTAGAACCGAATCTCGGTTTTCATATTTAAGCCCGGTCTGGAACCAACCAAACAAGTTGCTCGACAAAACCGGATTCAGAACCGGAACCGTTATTCAAAAACTGGTCCGAGTCCCCTATGGTTCCGATCCGGAACCGTTCCGTTTGCAGCCCTGCGAACATCACTGCCTTTCTGTGCAAGTAAGCGACCGTGTGGGTTTTGCTGCGGTCCTTAAATAGTTATCGAGCTTGTTTTGACCATTTCCGTCAGTCGTTCAGCTTTCTGGTTAGGTCCAGAGAGTTTCCAAATCTAAGCATGTCAACAAAAATAAAGCTGAGATGTTGATTACAGGATTGCAAAACCTTTTGTGTCAATGCTCTAGATTAGATACGTGATAACACTCAATGCTTTAAAATTTTCTTTCCCAGATGTGCTCTCTTAAGGGGCCCTCTGTATGCTTGGAATTGAGTTTTTAAGAATTTATTATCAAGTGAATCACGCCGATGATCATTAAAGACTACGAGTGAAGAAAGATTTAAGGATGGAGTTGTAGACCGGAGCAAATTACTTTAATAGAGTGATATCTCGTATTTTATTCTTTAATTATTGGGTTGATATTTGATGTCCATTTATATATTTCTACTTTTATTCATGGGGAAGCATGTATGTTAGAAAGACTAGAAATTGCTTTCAACACGTGTCAATTGCCAAAGTCAGCTTTTGTGATTTTTTCTTTCTATTCATATCATATGGGGGTTCATTAGACATGGGCTACAAGAAACAACACAACTATCGATTCTTTCAATCTATTTTATGTTAATTAGAAATGGAGAGGCCTTGCGACTTTATTTGAACATTCACTCAGCTTTACCGCTGCTGGAATCGGCGGTAAACTCGTTACTTTCCAGATTTCCTCCTCTCTGAGAGGAGGAAAACCGGAAATTGCAGGTAAACCGTGGCGGAAATATTGAAAACCGATTTTTTGGCCTTTCTTTCCTCCTTTTATGATAATTTGAAATGAAAAGGCATTGCGACTTTATTTGGACACTCACTAACCTTTACCGCTGCTGGAATCAGCGGTAAACTCGCATTTTCCAGTTTTCCTCCTCTCACAGAGGAGGAAAACTGGAAACTGCACGTATACCGCGGATACTTACGGCGGAAATCTCGAAAACCCATTTTTAAGCCTTTTTTTCCTTCCTTTCCTTTATTGTGGGTCACGGGTCGGGGCTTGGTTCACAAAATGATGGATGGACATGTGTGAATAACAATTGGATGAAATAATATCAAATCACAATAAACACACAATAAATCGTAAATTAATTTTACTGTTGAAGTGAAGTGAATGGTCAATATAAGAGAGAACAAAATTTAGGATGCGGTAGAATCAAAAGGTGAGAGAGTAGCATTTTTATTTCTTCTCTTAAAAAAGATTGTGTTTTCTATGTTTGTAAGTGAGCTCATGGATTGGGCTTTGGGTATGGGGTTCAGTTATTAACAGATGGGCCATGCTCGGGCAGTTTATTTATTTATTTGCACTTAGTGCTTGAGAGCCGGAATCCCCGTTCGGCCGAGATATATATAGATATATTTATGAGGGAAGGTGGGAGCAGTGATGCGAGGACTCAAACCCATGACCTCTCACAGCTGAGCTGGCGTACGACTAGGGATAAAAATGGGTCCCCGATTCTCCGATTACGCGCAGGTTCCGACCCGTTAAAATCGGGTCTGCGTCCTTAATAATGCCCCGATAAGTAAATGGGTTCGGGTCCGGTTCCACCTTGGTTCAGACCCGTGGACCCGAAACCCAACATATTACCTCAATTTTCTGAAATCTCTTTTGAAAATATTTTTTTTTTAAATATCATTCTCGACCTAGACTCGGACCTGGATTTACACCCGTCTCATGTATTGTTCTGGGTTCGGTTCCAGAGACAAGGAATCGGTTCTGAAACGGTTCCGGGTCCGGATCCGGTTCCACATTCTCTCTCTTATTTCACTTGTTACGTAGCCCATGCGTTGAACATCGTTTTTGCTCGTCCTAAAGTGAGAATACAGCCCATGACTATTATGTATGTGTCTGAGTATCTCATTGCCATGCACAACCTAAGTTTCCCGAGATATCTCCGCACTAAATACATCTTTGTTTCTACGAAATTATTCACACTTCAATACAAGGTGCAGAATTGTTACCATAATAAACCAAAGATCCTAATATCTACGATCGAGATTGTACGTGAAACCAGCAGAACCTTCATTTCAACCGGACAAAAAAAAAAGCCTATACTCGCAAACATTTAGGGTTCCAATCGGGTTTCCAACTACACAGAAGTTCCGACCCGTAAAAAACCGGGTCTGGAACCTATTTTCGGTTCCGCTTCATAAACGGGTCCGGGTCCAGAACCTAATTTAGGTCCCGTTTGATAAATGGGTCCGGGTATAAATAGGTTCCGACCTGCGGACCCGGAACCCGGCGTATGAGCATTTGATATTGCAAATTGTACCTAAAAATTAACTTTTTCGAGACATTTTTACGTACAATACTAGCGGTAGTGGACTTGACTCACTATTATAAACTGAATGGTGTGCTTGTTTTAGGAAACATGAAGAATAAAGATAAATTAGAATCGATTTTGGAACAGGATTTCTGTCCTCTAGGTAGAACCGAATCTCGGTTTTCCTATTGAAGCCCGGTCTGGAACCAACCAAACAAGTTGCTCGACAAAACCGGATTCAGAACCGGAACCGTTATTCAAAAACTGGTCCGAGTCCCCTATGGTTCCGATCCGGAACCGTTCCGTTTGCAGCCCTGCGAACATCACTGCCTTTCTGTGCAAGTAAGCGACCGTGTGGGTTTTGCTGCGGTCCTTAAATAGTTATCGAGCTTGTTTTGACCAGTTCCGTCAGTCGTTCAGCTTTCTGGTTAGGTCCAGAGAGTTTCCAAATCTAAGCATGTCAACAAAAATAAAGCTGAGATGTTGATTACAGGATTGCAAAACCTTTTGTGTCAATGCTCTAGATTAGATACGTGATAACACTCAATGCTTTTAAATTTTCTTTCCCAGATGTGCTCTCTTAAGGGCCCCTCTGTATGCTTGGAATTGAGCTTTTGAGAATTTATTATCAAGTGAATCACGCCGATGATCATTAAAGACTACGAGTGAAGAAAGATTTAAGGATGGAGTTGTAGACCGGAGCAAATTACTTTAATAGAGTGATATCTCGTATTTTATTCTTTAATTATTGGGTTGATATTTCATGTCCATTTATATATTTCTACTTTTATTCATGGGGAAGCATGTATGTTAGAAAGACTAGAAACTGATTTCAACACGTGTCAATTGCCAAAGTCAGCTTCTGTGATTTTTTCTTTCTATTCATATCATATGGGGGTTCGTTAGACATGGGCTACAAGAAAAAACACAACTATCGATTCTTTCAATCTATTTTATGTTAATTAGAAATGGAAAGGCCTTGCGACTTTATTTGATCATTCACTCAGCTTTACCGCTGCTGGAATCGGCGGTAAACTCGTTACTTTCCAGATTTCCTCCTCTCTGAGAGGAGGAAAACCGGAAATTGCAGGTAAACCGTGGCGGAAATATTGAAAACCGATTTTGTAGCCTTTTCTTTCCTCCTTTTATGATAATTTGAAATGAAAAGGCATTGCGACTTTATTTGGACACTCACTAACCTTTACCGCTGCTGGAATCGGCGGTAAACTCGCATTTTCCAGTTTTCCTCCACTCACAGATGAGGAAAACTGGAAACTGCACGTATACCGCGGATACCTACGGCGGAAATATCGAAAACCCATTTTTAAGCCTTTTTTTCCTTCCTTTCCTTTATTGTGGGTCACGGGTCGGGGCTTGGTTCACAAAATGATGGATGGACATGTGTGAATAACAATTGGATGAAATAATATCAAATCACAATAAACACACAATAAATCGTAAATTAATTTTACTGTTGAAGTGAAGTGAATGGTCAATATAAGAGATAACAAAATTTAGGATGCGGTAGAATCAAAAGGTGAGAGAGTAGCATTTTTATTTCTTCTCTTAAAAAAGATTGTGTTTTCTATGTTTGTAAGTGAGCTCATGGATTGGGCTTTGGGTATGGGGTTCAGTTATTAACAGATGGGCCATGCTCGGGCAGTTTATTTATTTATTTGCACTTAGTGCTTGAGAGCCGGAATCCCCGTTCGGCCGAGATATATATAGATATATTTATGAGGGAAGGTGGGAGCAGTGATGCGAGGACTCAAACCCATGACCTCTCACAGCTGAGCTGGCGTACGACTAGGGATAAAAATGGGTCCCCGATTCTCCGATTACGCGCAGGTTCCGACCCGTTAAAATCGGGTCTGCGTCCTTAATAATGCCCCGATAAGTAAATGGGTTCGGGTCCGGTTCCACCTTGGTTCAGACCCGTGGACCCGAAACCCAACATATTACCTCAATTTTCTGAAATCTCTCTTGAAAATAATTTTTTTTTTAATATCATTCTCTACCTAGACCCGGACCTGGATTTACACCCGTCTCATGTATTGTTCTGGGTTCGGTTCCAGAGACAAGGAATCGGTTCCGAAACGGTTCCGGGTCCGGATCCGGTTCCACCTTCTCTCTCTTATTTCACCTGTTACGTAGCCCATGCGTTGAACATCGTTTTTGCTCGTCCTAAAGTGAGAATACAGCCCATGACTATTATGTATGTGTCTGAGTATCTCATTGCCATGCACAACCTAAATTTCCCGAGATATCTCCGCACTAAATACATCTTTGGTTCTACGAAATTATTCACACTTCAATACAAGGTGCAGAATTGTTACCATAATAAACCAAAGATCCTAATATCTACGATCGAGATTGTACGTGAAACCAGCAGAACCTTCATTTCAACCGGACAGAAAAAAGAGCCTATACTCGCAAACATTTAGGGTTCCAATCGGGTTTCCGATTACACAGAAGTTCCGACCCGTAAAAAACCGGGTCTGGAACCTATTTTCGGTTCCGCTTCATAAACGGGTCCGGGTCCAGAACCTAATTTAGGTCCCATTTGATAAATGGGTCCGGGTATAAATAGGTTCCGACCTGCGGACCCGGAACCCGGCATATGAGCATTTGATATTGCAAATTGTACCTAAAAATTAACTTTTTCGAGACATTTTTACGTACAATACAAGCGGTAGTGGACTTGACTCACTATTATAAACTGAATGGTGTGCTTGTTTAAGGAAACATGAAGAATAAAGATAAATTAGAATCGATTTTGGAACAGGATTTCTGTCCTCTAGGTAGAACCGAATCTCGGTTTTCCTATTGAAGCCCGGTCAGGTACCAACGAAACAAGTTGCTGGACAAAACCGGATTCAGAACCGGAACCGTTATTCAAAACTGGTCCGAGTCCCCTATGGTTCCGATCCGGAACCGTTCCGTTTGCAGCCCTACGAACATCACTGCCTTTCTGTGGAAGTAAGCGACCGTGTGGGTTTTGCTGCGGTCCTTAAATAGTTATCGAGCTTGATTTGACCAGTTCCGTCAGTCGTTCAGCTTTCTGGTTAGGTCCAGAGAGTTTCAAAATCTAAGCATGTCAACAAAAATAAAGCTGAGATGTTGATTACAGGATTGCAAAAGCTTTTGTGTCAATGCTCTAGATTAGATACGTGATAACACTCAATGCTTTTAAATTTTCTTTCCCAGATGTGCTCTCTTAAGGGCCCCTCTGTATACTTGGAATTGAGTTTTTGAGAATTTATTATCAAGTGAATCACACCGATGATCATTAAAGACTACGAGTGAAGAAAGATTTAAGGATGGAGTTGTAGACCGGAGCAAATTACTTTAATAGAGTGATATCTCGTATTTTATTCTTTAATTATTGGGTTGATATTTGATGTCCATTTATATATTTCTACTTTTATTCATGGGGAAGCATGTATGTTAGAAAGACTAGAAATTGCTTTCAACACGTGTCAATTGCCAAAGTCAGCTTCTGTGATTTTTTCTTTCTATTCATATCATATGGGGGTTCGTTAGACATGGGCTACAAGAAAAAACACAACTATCGATTCTCTCAATCTATTTTATGTTAATTAGAAATGGAGAGGCCTTGCGACTTTATTTGAACATTCACTCAGCTTTACCGCTGCTGGAATCGGCGGTAAACTCGTTACTTTCCAGATTTCCTCCTCTCTGAGAGGAGGAAAACCGGAAATTGCAGGTAAACCGTGGCGGAAATATTGAAAACCGATTTTTTGGCCTTTTCTTTCCTCCTTTTATGATAATTTGAAATGAAAAGGCATTGCGACTTTATTTGGACACTCACTAACCTTTACCGCTGCTGGAATCGGCGGTAAACTCGCATTTTCCAGTTTTCCTCCACTCACAGAGGAGGAAAACTGGAAACTGCACGTATACCGCGGATACCTACGGCGGAAATCTCGAAAACCCATTTTTAAGCCTTTTTTTCCTTCCTTTCCTTTATTGGGGGTCACGGGTCGGGGCTTGGTTCACAAAATGATGGATGGACATGTGTGAATAACAATTGGATGAAATAATATCAAATCACAATAAACACACAATAAATCGTAAATTAATTTTACTGTTGAAGTGAAGTGAATGGTCAATATAAGAGATAACAAAATTTAGGATGCGGTAGAATCAAAAGGTGAGAGAGTAGCATTTTTATTTCTTCTCTTAAAAAAGATTGTGTTTTCTATGTTTGTAAGTGAGCTCATGGAATGGGCTTTGGGTATGGGGTTCAGTTATTAACAGATGGGCCATGCTCGGGCAGTTTATTTATTTATTTGCACTTAGTGCTTGAGAGCCGGAATCCCCGTTCGGCCGAGATATATATAGATATATTTATGAGGGAAGGTGGGAGCAGTGATGCGAGGACTCAAACCCATGAACTCTCACAGCTGAGCTGGCGTACGACTAGGGATAAAAATGGGTCCCCGATTCTCCGATTACGCGCAGGTTCCGACCCGTTAAAACCGGGTCTGCGTCCTTAATAATGCCCCGATAAGTAAATGGGTTCGGGTCCGGTTCCACCTTGGTTCAGACCCGTGGACCCAAAACCCAACATATTACCTCAATTTTCTGAAATCTCTCTTGAAAATAATTTTTTTTTAATACCATTCTCTACCTAGACCCGGACCTGGATTTACACCCGTCTCATGTATTGTTCTGGGTTCGGTTCCAGAGACAAGGAATCGGTTCCGAAACGGTTCCGGGTCCGGATCCGGTTCCACATTCTCTCTCTTATTTCACGTGTTACGTAGCCCATGCGTTGAACATCGTTTTTGCTCGTCCTAAAGTGAGAATACAGCCCATGAGTCTTATGTATGTGTCTGAGTATCTCATTGCCGAGCACAACCTAAATTTCCCGAGATATCTCCGCACTAAATACATCTTTGTTTCTACGAAATTATTCACACTTCAATACAAGGTGCAGAATTGTTACCATAATAAACCAAAGATCCTAATATCTACGATCGAGATTGTACGTGAAACCAGCAGAACCTTCATTTCAACCGGACAGAAAAAAGAGCCTATACTAGCAAACATTTAGGGTTCCAATCGGGTTTCCAACTACACAGAAGTTCCGACCCGTAAAAAACCGGGTCTGGAACCTATTTTCGGTTCCGCTTCATAAACCGGTCCGGGTCCAGAACCTAATTTAGGTCCCGTTTGATAAATGGGTCCGGGTATAAATAGGTTCCGACCTGCGGACCCGGAACCCGGCATATGAGCATTTGATATTGCAAATTGTACCTAAAAATTAACTTTTTCGAGACATTTTTACGTACAATACTAGCGGTAGTGGACTTGACTCACTATTATAAACTGAATGGTGTGCTTGTTTTAGGAAACATGAAGAATAAAGATAAATTAGAATCGATTTTGGAACAGGATTTCTGTCCTCTAGGTAGAACCGAATCTCGGTTTTCCTATTGAAGCCCGGTCTGGAACCAACCAAACAAGTTGCTCGACAAAACCGGATTCAGAACCGGAACCGTTATTCAAAAACTGGTCCGAGTCCCCCATGGTTCCGATCCGGAACCGTTCCGTTTGCAGCCCTGCGAACATGACTGCCTTTCTGTGCAAGTAAGCGACCGTGTGGGTTTTGCTGCGGTCCTTAAATAGTTATCGAGCTTGTTTTGACCAGTTCCGTCAGTCGTTCAGCTTTCTGGTTAGGTCCAGAGAGTTTCCAAATCTAAGCATGTCAACAAAAATAAAGCTGAGATGTTGATTACAGGATTGCAAAACCTTTTGTGTCAATGCTCTAGATTAGATACGTGATAACACTCAATGCTTTTAAATTTTCTTTCCCAGATGTGCTCTCTTAAGGGCCCCTCTGTATGCTTGGAATTGAGTTTTTGAGAATTTATTATCAAGTGAATCACGCCGATGATCATTAAAGACTACGAGTGAAGAAAGATTTAAGGATGGAGTTGTAGACCGGAGCAAATTCCTTTAATAGAGTGATATCTCGTCTTTTATTCTTTAATTATTGGGTTGATATTTGATGTCCATTTATATATTTCTACTTTTATTCATGGGGAAGCAAGTATGTTAGAAAGACTAGAAATTGCTTTCAACACGTGTCAATTGCCAAAGTCAGCTTCTGTGATTTTTTCTTTCTATTCATATCATATGGGGGTTCGTTAGACATGGGCTACAAGAAAAAACACAACTATCGATTCTTTCAATCTATTTTATGTTAATTAGAAATGGAGAGGCCTTGCGACTTTATTTGAACATTCACTCAGCTTTACCGCTGCTGGAATCGGCGGTAAACTCGTTACTTTCCAGATTTCCTCCTCTCTGAGAGGAGGAAAACCGGAAATTGCAGGTAAACCGTGGCGGAAATATTGAAAACCGATTTTTTGGCCTTTTCTTTCCTCCTTTTATGATAATTTGAAATGAAAAGGCATTGCGACTTTATTTGGACACTCACTAACCTTTACCGCTGCTGGAATCGGCGGTAAACTCGCATTTTCCAGTTTTCCTCCACTCACAGAGGAGGAAAACTGGAAACTGCACGTATACCGCGGATACCTACGGCGGAAATCTCGAAAACCCATTTTTAAGCCTTTTTTTCCTTCCTTTCCTTTATTGTGGGTCACGGGTCGGGGCTTGGTTCACAAAATGATGGATGGACATGTGTGAATAACAATTGGATGAAATAATATCAAATCACAATAAACACACAATAAATCGTAAATTAATTTTACTGTTGAAGTGAAGTGAATGGTCAATATAAGAGAGAACAAAATTTAGGATGCGGTAGAATCAAAAGGTGAGAGAGTAGCATTTTTATTTCTTCTCTTAAAAAAGATTGTGTTTTCTATGTTTGTAAGTGAGCTCATGGAATGGGCTTTGGGTATGGGGTTCAGTTATTAACAGATGGGCCATGCTCGGGCAGTTTATTTATTTATTTGCACTTAGTGCTTGAGAGCCGGAATCCCCGTTCGGCCGAGATATATATAGATATATTTATGAGGGAAGGTGGGAGCAGTGATGCGAGGACTCAAACCCATGACCTCTCACAGCTGAGCTGGCGTACGACTAGGGATAAAAATGGGTCCCCGATTCTCCGATTACGCGCAGGTTCCGACCCGTTAAAACCGGGTCTGCGTCCTTAATAATGCCCCGATAAGTAAATGGGTTCGGGTCCGGTTCCACCTTGGTTCAGACCCGTGGACCCGATACCCAACATATTACCTCAATTTTCTGAAATCTCTCCTGAAATAATTTCTTTTTAACATCATTCTCTCCCTAGACCCGGACCTGGATTTACACCCGTCTCATGTATTGTTCTGGGTTCGGTTCCAGAGACAAGGAATCGGTTCCGAAACGGTTCCGGGTCCGGATCCGGTTCCACATTCTCTCTCTTATTTCACGTGTTACGTAGCCCATGCGTTGAACATCGTTTTTGCTCGTCCTAAAGTGAGAATACAGCCCATGAGTCTTATGTATGTGTCTGAGTATCTCATTGCCATGCACAACCTAAATTTCCCGAGATATCTCCGCACTAAATACATCTTTGTTTCTACGAAATTATTCACACTTCAATACAAGGTGCAGAATTGTTACCATAATAAACCAAAGATCCTAATATCTACGATCGAGATTGTACGTGAAACCAGCAGAACCTTCATTTCAACCGGACAGAAAAAAGAGCCTATACTAGCAAACATTTAGGGTTCCAATCGGGTTTCCGACTACACAGAAGTTCCGACCCGTAAAAAACCGGGTCTGGAACCTATTTTCGGTTCCGCTTCATAAACCGGTCCGGGTCCAGAACCTAATTTAGGTCCCGTTTGATAAATGGGTCCGGGTATAAATAGGTTCCGACCTGCGGACCCGGAACCCGGCATATGAGCATTTGATATTGCAAATTGTACCTAAAAATTAACTTTTTCGAGACATTTTTACGTACAATACTAGCGGTAGTGGACTTGACTCACTATTATAAACTGAATGGTGTGCTTGTTTTAGGAAACATGAAGAATAAAGATAAATTAGAATCGATTTTGGAACAGGATTTCTGTCCTCTAGGTAGAACCGAATCTCGGTTTTCCTATTGAAGCCCGGTCTGGAACCAACCAAACAAGTTGCTCGACAAAACCGGATTCAGAACCGGAACCGTTATTCAAAAACTGGTCCGAGTCCCCCATGGTTCCGATCCGGAACCGTTCCGTTTGCAGCCCTGCGAACATGACTGCCTTTCTGTGCAAGTAAGCGACCGTGTGGGTTTTGCTGCGGTCCTTAAATAGTTATCGAGCTTGTTTTGACCAGTTCCGTCAGTCGTTCAGCTTTCTGGTTAGGTCCAGAGAGTTTCCAAATCTAAGCATGTCAACAAAAATAAAGCTGAGATGTTGATTACAGGATTGCAAAACCTTTTGTGTCAATGCTCTAGATTAGATACGTGATAACACTCAATGCTTTTAAATTTTCTTTCCCAGATGTGCTCTCTTAAGGGCCCCTCTGTATGCTTGGAATTGAGTTTTTGAGAATTTATTATCAAGTGAATCACGCCGATGATCATTAAAGACTACGAGTGAAGAAAGATTTAAGGATGGAGTTGTAGACCGGAGCAAATTCCTTTAATAGAGTGATATCTCGTCTTTTATTCTTTAATTATTGGGTTGATATTTGATGTCCATTTATATATTTCTACTTTTATTCATGGGGAAGCATGTATGTTAGAAAGACTAGAAATTGCTTTCAACACGTGTCAATTGCCAAAGTCAGCTTCTGTGATTTTTTCTTTCTATTCATATCATATGGGGGTTCGTTAGACATGGGCTACAAGAAAAAACACAACTATCGATTCTTTCAATCTATTTTATGTTAATTAGAAATGGAGAGGCCTTGCGACTTTATTTGAACATTCACTCAGCTTTACCGCTGCTGGAATCGGCGGTAAACTCGTTACTTTCCAGATTTCCACCTCTCTGAGAGGAGGAAAACCGGAAATTGCAGGTAAACCGTGGCGGAAATATTGAAAACCGATTTTTTGGCCTTTTCTTTCCTCCTTTTATGATAATTTGAAATGAAAAGGCATTGCGACTTTATTTGGACACTCACTAACCTTTACCGCTGCTGGAATCGGCGGTAAACTCGCATTTTCCAGTTTTCCTCCACTCACAGAGGAGGAAAACTGGAAACTGCACGTATACCGAGGATACTTACGGCGGAAATCTCAAAAACCCAGTTTTAAGCCTTTTTTTCCTTCCTTTCCTTTATTGTGGGTCACGGGTCGGGGCTTGGTTCACAAAATGATGGATGGACATGTGTGAATAACAATTGGATGAAATAATATCAAATCACAATAAACACACAATAAATCGTAAATTAATTTTACTGTTGAAGTGAAGTGAATGGTCAATATAAGAGAGAACAAAATTTAGGATGCGGTAGAATCAAAAGGTGAGAGAGTAGCATTTTTATTTCTTCTCTTAAAAAAGATTGTGTTTTCTATGTTTGTAAGTGAGCTCATGGATTGGGCTTTGGGTATGGGGTTCAGTTATTAACAGATGGGCCATGCTCGGGCAGTTTATTTATTTATTTGTACTTAGTGCTTGAGAGCCGGAATCCCCGTTCGGCCGAGATATATATAGATATATTTATGAGGGAAGGTGGGAGCAGTGATGCGAGGACTCAAACCCATGACCTCTCACAGCTGAGTTGGCGTACGACTAGGGATAAAAATGGGTCCCCGATTCTCCGATTACGCGCAGGTTCCGACCCGTTAAAACCGGGTCTGCGTCCTTAATAATGCCCCGATAAGTAAATGGGTTCGGGTCCGGTTCCACCTTGGTTCAGACCCGTGGACCCAAAACCCAACATATTACCTCAATTTTCTGAAATCTCTCTTGAAAATAATTTTTTTTTTAATACCATTCTCTACCTAGACCCGGACCTGGATTTACACCCGTCTCATGTATTGTTCTGGGTTCGGTTCCAGAGACAAGGAATCGGTTCCGAAACGGTTCCGGGTCCGGATCCGGTTCCACATTCTCTCTCTTATTTCACTTGTTACGTAGCCCATGCGTTGCACATCGTTTTTGGTCGTTCTAAAGTGAGAATACAGCCCATGACTATTATGTATGTGTCTGAGTATCTCATTGCCATGCACAACCTAAATTTCCCGAGATATCTCCGCACTAAATACATCTTTGTTTCTACGAAATTATTCACACTTCAATACAAGGTGCAGAATTGTTACCATAATAACCAAAGATCCTCATATCTACGATCGAGATTGTACGTGAAACCAGCAGAACCTTCATTTCAACCGGACAGAAAAAAAAGCCTATACTCGCAAACATTTAGGGTTCCAATCGGGTTTCCGACTACACAGAAGTTCCGACCCGTTAAAAACCGGGTCTGGAACCTATTTTCGGTTCCGCTTCATAAACGGGTCCGGGTCCAGAACCTAATTTAGGTCCCGTTTGATAAATGGGTCCGGGTATAAATAGGTTCCGACCTGCGGACCCGAAACCCGGCATATGAGCATTTGATATTGCAAATTGTACCTAAAAATTAACTTTTTCGAGACATTTTTACGTACAATACAAGCGGTAGTGGACTTGACTCAGTATTATAAACTGAATGGTGTGCTTGTTTTAGGAAACATGAAGAATAAAGATAAATTAGAATCGATTTTGGAACAGGATTTCTGTCCTCTAGGTAGAACCGAATCTCGGTTTTCCTATTGAAGCCCGGTCTGGAACCAACCAAACAAGTTGCTGGACAAAACCGGATTCAGAACCGGAACCGTTATTCAAAAACTGGTCCGAGTCCCCCATGGTTCCGATCCGGAACCGTTCCGTTTGCAGCCCTGCGAACATCACTGCCTTTCTGTGCTAGTAATTGACCGTGTGGGTTTTGCTGCGGTCCTTAAATAGTTATCGAGCTTGATTTGACCAGTTCCATCAGTCGTTCAGCTTTCTGGTTAGGTCCAGAGAGTTTCCAAATCTAAGCATGTCAACAAAAATAAAGCTGAGATGTTGATTACAGGATTGCAAAACCTTTTGTGTCAATGCTCTAGATTAGATACGTGATAACACTCAATGCTTTTAAATTTTCTTTCCCAGATGTGCTCTCTTAAGGGGCCCTCTGTATGCTTGGAATTGAGTTTTTAAGAATTTATTATCAAGTGAATCACGCCGATGATCATTAAAGACTACGAGTGAAGAAAGATTTAAGGATGGAGTTGTAGACCGGAGCAAATTACTTTAATAGAGTGATATCTCGTATTTTATTCTTTAATTATTGGGTTGATATTTGATGTCCATTTATATATTTCTACTTTTATTCATGGGGAAGCATGTATGTTAGAAAGACTAGAAATTGATTTCAGCACGTGTCAATTGCCAAAGTCAGCTTTTGTGATTTTTTCTTTCTATTCATATCATATGGGGGTTCATTAGACATGGGCTACAAGAAAAAACACAACTATCGATTCTGTCAATCTATTTTATGTTAATTAGAAATGGAGAGGCCTTGCGACTTTATTTGAACATTCACTCAGCCTTACCGCTGCTGGAATCGGCGGTAAACTCGTTACTTTCCAGATTTCCTCCTCTCTGAGAGGAGGAAAACCGGAAATTGCAGGTAAACCGTGGCGGAAATATTGAAAACCGATTTTTTGGCCTTTTCTTTCCTCCTTTTATGATAATTTGAAATGAAAAGGCATTGCGACTTTATTTGGACACTCACTAACCTTTACCGCTGCTGGAATCGGCGGTAAACTCGCATTTTCCAGTTTTCCTCCTCTCACAGAGGAGGAAAACTGGAAACTGCACGTATACCGCGGATACTTACGGCGGAAATCTCGAAAACCCATTTTTAAGCCTTTTTTTCCTTCCTTTCCTTTATTGTGGGTCACGGGTCGGGGCTTGGTTCACAAAATGATGGATGGACATGTGTGAATAACAATTGGATGAAATAATATCAAATCACAATAAACACACAATAAATCGTAAATTAATTTTACTGTTGAAGTGAAGTGAATGGTCAATATAAGAGAGAACAAAATTTAGGATGCGGTAGAATCAAAAGGTGAGAGAGTAGCATTTTTATTTCTTCTCTTAAAAAAGATTGTGTTTTCTATGTTTATAAGTGAGCTCATGGATTGGGCTTTGGGTATGGGGTTCAGTTATTAACAGATGGGCCATGCTCGGGCAGTTTATTTATTTATTTGCACTTAGTGCTTGAGAGCCGGAATCCCCGTTCGGCCGAGATATATATAGATATATTTATGAGGGAAGGTGGGAGCAGTGATGCGAGGACTCAAACCCATGACCTCTCACAGCTGAGCTTGCGTACGACTAGGGATAAAAATGGGTCCCCGATTCTCCGATTACGCGCAGGTTCCGACCCGTTAAAACCGGGTCTGCGTCCTTAATAATGCCCCGATAAGTAAATGGGTTCGGGTCCGGTTCCACCTTGGTTCAGACCCGTGGACCCGAAACCCAACATATTACCTCAATTTTCTGAAATCTCTCTTGAAAATATTTTTTTTTTTAATATCATTCTCTACCTAGACCCGGACCTGGATTTGCACCCGTCTCATGTATTGTTCTGGGTTCGGTTCCAGAGACAAGGAATCGGTTCCGAAACGGTTCCGGGTCTGGATCCGGTTCCACCTTCTCTCTCTTATTTAACCTGTTACGTAGCCCATGCGTTGAACATCGTTTTTGCTCGTCCTAAAGTGAGAATACAGCCCATGACTATTATGTATGTGTCTGAGTATCTCATTGCCATGCACAACCTAAATTTCCCGAGATATCTCCGCACTAAATACATCTTTGGTTCTACGAAATTATTCACACTTCAATACAAGGTGCAGAATTGTTACCATAATAAACCAAAGATCCTAATATCTACGATCGAGATTGTACGTGAAACCAGCAGAACCTTCATTTCAACCGGACAGAAAAAAGAGCCTATACTCGCAAACATTTAGGGTTCCAATCGGGTTTCCGATTACACAGAAGTTCCGACCCGTAAAAAACCGGGTCTGGAACCTATTTTCGGTTCCGCTTCATAAACGGGTCCGGGTCCAGAACCTAATTTAGGTCCCGTTTGATAAATGGGTCCGGGTATAAATAGGTTCCGACCTGCGGACCCGGAACCCGGCATATGAGCATTTGTTATTGCAAATTGTACCTAAAAATTAACTTTTTCGGGACATTTTTACGTACAATACAAGCGGCAGTGGACTTGACTCGCTATTATAAACTGAATGGTGTGCTTGTTTTAGGAAACATGAAGAATAAAGATAAATTAGAATCGATTTTGGAACAGGATTTCTGTCCTCTAGGTAGAACCGAATCTCGGTTTTCCTATTGAAGCCCGGTCTGGAACCAACCAAACAAGTTGCTGGACAAAACCGGATTCAGAACCGGAACCGTTATTCAAAAACTGGTCCGAGTCCCCCATGGTTCCGATCCGGAACCGTTCCGTTTGCAGCCCTGCGAACATCACTGCCTTTCTGTGCTAGTAAGCGACCGTGTGGGTTTTGCTGCGGTCCTTAAATAGTTATCGAGCTTGATTTGACCAGTTCCATCAGTCGTTCAGCTTTCTGGTTAGGTCCAGAGAGTTTCCAAATCTAAGCATGTCAACAAAAATAAAGCTGAGATGTTGATTACAGGATTGCAAAACCTTTTGTGTCAATGCTCTAGATTAGATACGTGATAACACTCAATGCTTTTAAATTTTCTTTCCCAGATGTGCTCTCTTAAGGGGCCCTCTGTATGCTTGGAATTGAGTTTTTAAGAATTTATTATCAAGTGAATCACGCCGATGATCATTAAAGACTACGAGTGAAGAAAGATTTAAGGATGGAGTTGTAGACCGGAGCAAATTACTTTAATAGAGTGATATCTCGTATTTTATTCTTTAATTATTGGGTTGATATTTGATGTCCATTTATATATTTCTACTTTTATTCATGGGGAAGCATGTATGTTAGAAAGACTAGAAATTGATTTCAACACGTGTCAATTGCCAAAGTCAGCTTTTGTGATTTTTTCTTTCTATTCATATCATATGGGGGTTCATTAGACATGGGCTACAAGAAAAAAACACAACTATCGATTCTTTCAATCTATTTTATGTTAATTAGAAATGGAGAGGCCTTGCGACTTTATTTGAACATTCACTCAGCTTTACCGCGGCTGGAATCGGCGGTAAACTCGTTACTTTCCAAATTTCCTCCTCTCTGAGAGGAGGAAAACCGGAAATTGCAGGTAAACCGTGGCGGAAATATTGAAAACCGATTTTGTAGCCTTTTCTTTCCTCCTTTTATGATAATTTGAAATGAAAAGGCATTGCGACTTTATTTGGACACTCACTAACCTTTACCGCTGCTGGAATCGGCGGTAAACTCGCATTTTCCAGTTTTCCTCCTCTCACAGAGGAGGAAAACTGGAAACTGCACGTATACCGCGGATACTTACGGCGGAAATCTCAAAAACCCATTTTTAAGCCTTTTTTTCCTTCCTTTCCTTTATTGTGGGTCACGGGTCGGGGCTTGGTTCACAAAATGATGGATGGACATGTGTGAATAACAATTGGATGAAATAATATCAAATCACAATAAACACACAATAAATCGTAAATTAATTTTACTGTTGAAGTGAAGTGAATGGTCAATATAAGAGAGAACAAAATTTAGGATGCGGTAGAATCAAAAGGTGAGAGAGTAGCATTTTTATTTCTTCTCTTAAAAAAGATAGTGTTTTCTATGTTTGTAAGTGAGCTCATGGATTGGGCTTTGGGTATGGGGTTCAGTTATTAACAGATGGGCCATGCTCGGGCAGTTTATTTATTTATTTGCACTTAGTGCTTGAGAGCCGGAATCCCCGTTCGGCCGAGATATATATAGATATATTTATGAGGGAAGGTGGGAGCAGTGATGCGAGGACTCAAACCCATGACCTCTCACAGCTGAGCTGGCGTACGACTAGGGATAAAAATGCGTCCCCGATTCTCCGATTACGCGCAGGTTCCGACCCGTTAAAACCGGGTCTGCGTCCTTAATAATGCCCCGATAAGTAAATGGGTTCGGGTCCGGTTCCACCTTGGTTCTGACCCGTGGACCCGAAACCCAACATATTACCTCAATTTTCTGAAATCTCTCTTGAAAATAAATTTTTTTTTAATACCATTCTCTACCTAGACCCGGACCTGGATTTACACCCGTCTCATGTATTGTTCTGGGTTCGGTTCCAGAGACAAGGAATCGGTTCCGAAACGGTTCCGGGTCCGGATCCGGTTCCACATTCTCTCTCTTATTTCACTTGTTACGTAGCCCATGCGTTGAACATCGTTTTTGCTCGTCCTAAAGTGAGAATACAGCCCATGACTATTATGTATGTGTCTGAGTATCTCATTGCCATGCACAACCTAAATTTCCCGAGATATCTCCGCACTAAATACATGTTTGTTTCTACGAAATTATTCACACTTCAATACAAGGTGCAGAATTGTTACCATAATAAACCAAAGATCCTAATATCTACGATCGAGATTGTACGTGAAACCAGCAGAACCTTCATTTCAACCGGACAGAAAAAAAAGCCTACACTCGCAAACATTTAGGGTTCCAATCGGGTTTCCGATTACACAGAAGTTCCGACCCGTAAAAAACCGGGTCTGGAACCTATTTTCGGTTCCGCTTCATAAACGGGTCCGGGTCCAGAACCTAATTTAGGTCCCGTTTGATAAATGGGTCCGGGTATAAATAGGTTCCGACCTGCGGACCCGGAACCCGGCATATGAGCATTTGATATTGCAAATTGTACCTAAAAATTAACTTTTTCGGGACATTTTTACGTACAATACAAGCGGTAGTGGACTTGACTCAGTATTATAAACTGAATGGTGTGCTTGTTTTAGGAAACATGAAGAATAAAGATAAATTAGAATCGATTTTGGAACAGGATTTCTGTCCTCTAGGTAGAACCGAATCTCGGTTTTCCTATTGAAGCCCGGTCTGGAACCAACCAAACAAGTTGCTGGACAAAACCGGATTCAGAACCGGAACCGTTATTCAAAAACTGGTCCGAGTCCCCCATGGTTCCGATCCGGAACCGTTCCGTTTGCAGCCCTGCGAACATCACTGCCTTTCTGTGCTAGTAATTGACCGTGTGGGTTTTGCTGCGGTCCTTAAATAGTTATCGAGCTTGATTTGACCAGTTCCATCAGTCGTTCAGCTTTCTGGTTAGGTCCAGAGAGTTTCCAAATCTAAGCATGTCAACAAAAATAAAGCTGAGATGTTGATTACAGGATTGCAAAACCTTTTGTGTCAATGCTCTAGATTAGATACGTGATAACACTCAATGCTTTTAAATTTTCTTTCCCAGATGTGCTCTCTTAAGGGGCCCTCTGTATGCTTGGAATTGAGTTTTTAAGAATTTATTATCAAGTGAATCACGCCGATGATCATTAAAGACTACGAGTGAAGAAAGATTTAAGGATGGAGTTGTAGACCGGAGCAAATTACTTTAATAGAGTGATATCTCGTATTTTATTCTTTAATTATTGGGTTGATATTTGATGTCCATTTATATATTTCTACTTTTATTCATGGGGAAGCATGTATGTTAGAAAGACTAGAAATTGATTTCAGCACGTGTCAATTGCCAAAGTCAGCTTTTGTGATTTTTTCTTTCTATTCATATCATATGGGGGTTCATTAGACATGGGCTACAAGAAAAAACACAACTATCGATTCTGTCAATCTATTTTATGTTAATTAGAAATGGAGAGGCCTTGCGACTTTATTTGAACATTCACTCAGCCTTACCGCTGCTGGAATCGGCGGTAAACTCGTTACTTTCCAGATTTCCTCCTCTCTGAGAGGAGGAAAACCGGAAATTGCAGGTAAACCGTGGCGGAAATATTGAAAACCGATTTTTTGGCCTTTTCTTTCCTCCTTTTATGATAATTTGAAATGAAAAGGCATTGCGACTTTATTTGGACACTCACTAACCTTTACCGCTGCTGGAATCGGCGGTAAACTCGCATTTTCCAGTTTTCCTCCTCTCACAGAGGAGGAAAACTGGAAACTGCACGTATACCGCGGATACTTACGGCGGAAATCTCGAAAACCCATTTTTAAGCCTTTTTTTCCTTCCTTTCCTTTATTGTGGGTCACGGGTCGGGGCTTGGTTCACAAAATGATGGATGGACATGTGTGAATAACAATTGGATGAAATAATATCAAATCACAATAAACACACAATAAATCGTAAATTAATTTTACTGTTGAAGTGAAGTGAATGGTCAATATAAGAGAGAACAAAATTTAGGATGCGGTAGAATCAAAAGGTGAGAGAGTAGCATTTTTATTTCTTCTCTTAAAAAAGATTGTGTTTTCTATGTTTATAAGTGAGCTCATGGATTGGGCTTTGGGTATGGGGTTCAGTTATTAACAGATGGGCCATGCTCGGGCAGTTTATTTATTTATTTGCACTTAGTGCTTGAGAGCCGGAATCCCCGTTCGGCCGAGATATATATAGATATATTTATGAGGGAAGGTGGGAGCAGTGATGCGAGGACTCAAACCCATGACCTCTCACAGCTGAGCTTGCGTACGACTAGGGATAAAAATGGGTCCCCGATTCTCCGATTACGCGCAGGTTCCGACCCGTTAAAACCGGGTCTGCGTCCTTAATAATGCCCCGATAAGTAAATGGGTTCGGGTCCGGTTCCACCTTGGTTCAGACCCGTGGACCCGAAACCCAACATATTACCTCAATTTTCTGAAATCTCTCTTGAAAATATTTTTTTTTTTAATATCATTCTCTACCTAGACCCGGACCTGGATTTGCACCCGTCTCATGTATTGTTCTGGGTTCGGTTCCAGAGACAAGGAATCGGTTCCGAAACGGTTCCGGGTCTGGATCCGGTTCCACCTTCTCTCTCTTATTTCACCTGTTACGTAGCCCATGCGTTGAACATCGTTTTTGCTCGTCCTAAAGTGAGAATACAGCCCATGACTATTATGTATGTGTCTGAGTATCTCATTGCCATGCACAACCTAAATTTCCCGAGATATCTCCGCACTAAATACATCTTTGGTTCTACGAAATTATTCACACTTCAATACAAGGTGCAGAATTGTTACCATAATAAACCAAAGATCCTAATATCTACGATCGAGATTGTACGTGAAACCAGCAGAACCTTCATTTCAACCGGACAGAAAAAAGAGCCTATACTCGCAAACATTTAGGGTTCCAATCGGGTTTCCGATTACACAGAAGTTCCGACCCGTAAAAAACCGGGTCTGGAACCTATTTTCGGTTCCGCTTCATAAACGGGTCCGGGTCCAGAACCTAATTTAGGTCCCGTTTGATAAATGGGTCCGGGTATAAATAGGTTCTGACCTGCGGACCCGGAACCCGGCATATGAGCATTTGTTATTGCAAATTGTACCTAAAAATTAACTTTTTCGGGACATTTTTACGTACAATACAAGCGGCAGTGGACTTGACTCGCTATTATAAACTGAATGGTGTGCTTGTTTTAGGAAACATGAAGAATAAAGATAAATTAGAATCGATTTTGGAACAGGATTTCTGTCCTCTAGGTAGAACCGAATCTCGGTTTTCCTATTGAAGCCCGGTCTGGAACCAACCAAACAAGTTGCTGGACAAAACCGGATTCAGAACCGGAACCGTTATTCAAAAACTGGTCCGAGTCCCCCATGGTTCCGATCCGGAACCGTTCCGTTTGCAGCCCTGCGAACATCACTGCCTTTCTGTGCTAGTAAGCGACCGTGTGGGTTTTGCTGCGGTCCTTAAATAGTTATCGAGCTTGATTTGACCAGTTCCATCAGTCGTTCAGCTTTCTGGTTAGGTCCAGAGAGTTTCCAAATCTAAGCATGTCAACAAAAATAAAGCTGAGATGTTGATTACAGGATTGCAAAACCTTTTGTGTCAATGCTCTAGATTAGATACGTGATAACACTCAATGCTTTTAAATTTTCTTTCCCAGATGTGCTCTCTTAAGGGGCCCTCTGTATGCTTGGAATTGAGTTTTTAAGAATTTATTATCAAGTGAATCACGCCGATGATCATTAAAGACTACGAGTGAAGAAAGATTTAAGGATGGAGTTGTAGACCGGAGCAAATTACTTTAATAGAGTGATATCTCGTATTTTATTCTTTAATTATTGGGTTGATATTTGATGTCCATTTATATATTTCTACTTTTATTCATGGGGAAGCATGTATGTTAGAAAGACTAGAAATTGATTTCAACACGTGTCAATTGCCAAAGTCAGCTTTTGTGATTTTTTCTTTCTATTCATATCATATGGGGGTTCATTAGACATGGGCTACAAGAAAAAAACACAACTATCGATTCTTTCAATCTATTTTATGTTAATTAGAAATGGAGAGGCCTTGCGACTTTATTTGAACATTCACTCAGCTTTACCGCGGCTGGAATCGGCGGTAAACTCGTTACTTTCCAAATTTCCTCCTCTCTGAGAGGAGGAAAACCGGAAATTGCAGGTAAACCGTGGCGGAAATATTGAAAACCGATTTTGTAGCCTTTTCTTTCCTCCTTTTATGATAATTTGAAATGAAAAGGCATTGCGACTTTATTTGGACACTCACTAACCTTTACCGCTGCTGGAATCGGCGGTAAACTCGCATTTTCCAGTTTTCCTCCTCTCACAGAGGAGGAAAACTGGAAACTGCACGTATACCGCGGATACTTACGGCGGAAATCTCAAAAACCCATTTTTAAGCCTTTTTTTCCTTCCTTTCCTTTATTGTGGGTCACGGGTCGGGGCTTGGTTCACAAAATGATGGATGGACATGTGTGAATAACAATTGGATGAAATAATATCAAATCACAATAAACACACAATAAATCGTAAATTAATTTTACTGTTGAAGTGAAGTGAATGGTCAATATAAGAGAGAACAAAATTTAGGATGCGGTAGAATCAAAAGGTGAGAGAGTAGCATTTTTATTTCTTCTCTTAAAAAAGATAGTGTTTTCTATGTTTGTAAGTGAGCTCATGGATTGGGCTTTGGGTATGGGGTTCAGTTATTAACAGATGGGCCATGCTCGGGCAGTTTATTTATTTATTTGCACTTAGTGCTTGAGAGCCGGAATCCCCGTTCGGCCGAGATATATATAGATATATTTATGAGGGAAGGTGGGAGCAGTGATGCGAGGACTCAAACCCATGACCTCTCACAGCTGAGCTGGCGTACGACTAGGGATAAAAATGCGTCCCCGATTCTCCGATTACGCGCAGGTTCCGACCCGTTAAAACCGGGTCTGCGTCCTTAATAATGCCCCGATAAGTAAATGGGTTCGGGTCCGGTTCCACCTTGGTTCTGACCCGTGGACCCGAAACCCAACATATTACCTCAATTTTCTGAAATCTCTCTTGAAAATAAATTTTTTTTTAATACCATTCTCTACCTAGACCCGGACCTGGATTTACACCCGTCTCATGTATTGTTCTGGGTTCGGTTCCAGAGACAAGGAATCGGTTCCGAAACGGTTCCGGGTCCGGATCCGGTTCCACATTCTCTCTCTTATTTCACTTGTTACGTAGCCCATGCGTTGAACATCGTTTTTGCTCGTCCTAAAGTGAGAATACAGCCCATGACTATTATGTATGTGTCTGAGTATCTCATTGCCATGCACAACCTAAATTTCCCGAGATATCTCCGCACTAAATACATGTTTGTTTCTACGAAATTATTCACACTTCAATACAAGGTGCAGAATTGTTACCATAATAAACCAAAGATCCTAATATCTACGATCGAGATTGTACGTGAAACCAGCAGAACCTTCATTTCAACCGGACAGAAAAAAAAGCCTACACTCGCAAACATTTAGGGTTCCAATCGGGTTTCCGATTACACAGAAGTTCCGACCCGTAAAAAACCGGGTCTGGAACCTATTTTCGGTTCCGCTTCATAAACGGGTCCGGGTCCAGAACCTAATTTAGGTCCCGTTTGATAAATGGGTCCGGGTATAAATAGGTTCCGACCTGCGGACCCGGAACCCGGCATATGAGCATTTGATATTGCAAATTGTACCTAAAAATTAACTTTTTCGGGACATTTTTACGTACAATACAAGCGGCAGTGGACTTGACTCGCTATTATAAACTGAATGGTGTGCTTGTTTTAGGAAACATGAAGAATAAAGATAAATTAGAATCGATTTTGGAACAGGATTTCTGTCCTCTAGGTAGAACCGAATCTCGGTTTTCCTATTGAAGCCCGGTCTGGAACCAACCAAACAAGTTGCTGGACAAAACCGGATTCAGAACCGGAACCGTTATTCAAAAACTGGTCCGAGTCCCCCATGGTTCCGATCCGGAACCGTTCCGTTTGCAGCCCTGCGAACATCACTGCCTTTCTGTGCTAGTAAGCGACCGTGTGGGTTTTGCTGCGGTCCTTAAATAGTTATCGAGCTTGATTTGACCAGTTCCATCAGTCGTTCAGCTTTCTGGTTAGGTCCAGAGAGTTTCCAAATCTAAGCATGTCAACAAAAATAAAGCTGAGATGTTGATTACAGGATTGCAAAACCTTTTGTGTCAATGCTCTAGATTAGATACGTGATAACACTCAATGCTTTTAAATTTTCTTTCCCAGATGTGCTCTCTTAAGGGGCCCTCTGTATGCTTGGAATTGAGTTTTTAAGAATTTATTATCAAGTGAATCACGCCGATGATCATTAAAGACTACGAGTGAAGAAAGATTTAAGGATGGAGTTGTAGACCGGAGCAAATTACTTTAATAGAGTGATATCTCGTATTTTATTCTTTAATTATTGGGTTGATATTTGATGTCCATTTATATATTTCTACTTTTATTCATGGGGAAGCATGTATGTTAGAAAGACTAGAAATTGATTTCAACACGTGTCAATTGCCAAAGTCAGCTTTTGTGATTTTTTCTTTCTATTCATATCATATGGGGGTTCATTAGACATGGGCTACAAGAAAAAAACACAACTATCGATTCTTTCAATCTATTTTATGTTAATTAGAAATGGAGAGGCCTTGCGACTTTATTTGAACATTCACTCAGCTTTACCGCGGCTGGAATCGGCGGTAAACTCGTTACTTTCCAGATTTCCTCCTCTCTGAGAGGAGGAAAACCGGAAATTGCAGGTAAACCGTGGCGGAAATATTGAAAACCGATTTTGTAGCCTTTTCTTTCCTCCTTTTATGATAATTTGAAATGAAAAGGCATTGCGACTTTATTTGGACACTCACTAACCTTTACCGCTGCTGGAATCGGCGGTAAACTCGCATTTTCCAGTTTTCCTCCTCTCACAGAGGAGGAAAACTGGAAACTGCACGTATACCGCGGATACTTACGGCGGAAATCTCGAAAACCCATTTTTAAGCCTTTTTTTCCTTCCTTTCCTTTATTGTGGGTCACGGGTCGGGGCTTGGTTCACAAAATGATGGATGGACATGTGTGAATAACAATTGGATGAAATAATATCAAATCACAATAAACACACAATAAATCGTAAATTAATTTTACTGTTGAAGTGAAGTGAATGGTCAATATAAGAGAGAACAAAATTTAGGATGCGGTAGAATCAAAAGGTGAGAGAGTAGCATTTTTATTTCTTCTCTTAAAAAAGATAGTGTTTTCTATGTTTGTAAGTGAGCTCATGGATTGGGCTTTGGGTATGGGGTTCAGTTATTAACAGATGGGCCATGCTCGGGCAGTTTATTTATTTATTTGCACTTAGTGCTTGAGAGCCGGAATCCCCGTTCGGCCGAGATATATATAGATATATTTATGAGGGAAGGTGGGAGCAGTGATGCGAGGACTCAAACCCATGACCTCTCACAGCTGAGCTGGCGTACGACTAGGGATAAAAATGGGTCCCCGATTCTCCGATTACGCGCAGGTTCCGACCCGTTAAAACCGGGTCTGCGTCCTTAATAATGCCCCGATAAGTAAATGGGTTCGGGTCCGGTTCCACCTTGGTTCAGACCCGTGGACCCGAAACCCAACATATTACCTCAATTTTCTGAAATCTCTCTTGAAAATAAAAATTTTTTTAATACCATTCTCTACCTAGACCCGGACCTGGATTTACACCCGTCTCATGTATTGTTCTGGGTTCGGTTCCAGAGACAAGGAATCGGTTCCGAAACGGTTCCGGGTCCGGATCCGGTTCCACATTCTCTCTCTTATTTCACTTGTTACGTAGCCCATGCGTTGAACATCGTTTTTGCTCGTCCTAAAGTGAGAATACAGCCCATGACTATTATGTATGTGTCTGAGTATCTCATTGCCATGCACAACCTAAATTTCCCGAGATATCTCCGCACTAAATACATCTTTGTTTCTACGAAATTATTCACACTTCAATACAAGGTGCAGAATTGTTACCATAATAAACCAAAGATCCTAATATCTACGATCGAGATTGTACGTGAAACCAGCAGAACCTTCATTTCAACCGGACAGAAAAAAAAGCCTACACTCGCAAACATTTAGGGTTCCAATCGGGTTTCCGATTACACAGAAGTTCCGACCCGTAAAAAACCGGGTCTGGAACCTATTTTCGGTTCCGCTTCATAAACGGGTCCGGGTCCAGAACCTAATTTAGGTCCCGTTTGATAAATGGGTCCGGGTATAAATAGGTTCCGACCTGCGGACCCGGAACCCGGCATATGAGCATTTGATATTGCAAATTGTACCTAAAAATTAACTTTTTCGGGACATTTTTACGTACAATACAAGCGGCAGTGGACTTGACTCGCTATTATAAACTGAATGGTGTGCTTGTTTTAGGAAACATGAAGAATAAAGATAAATTAGAATCGATTTTGGAACAGGATTTCTGTCCTCTAGGTAGAACCGAATCTCGGTTTTCCTATTGAAGCCCGGTCTGGAACCAACCAAACAAGTTGCTGGACAAAACCGGATTCAGAACCGGAACCGTTATTCAAAAACTGGTCCGAGTCCCCCATGGTTCCGATCCGGAACCATTCCGTTTGCAGCCCTGCGAACATCACTGCCTTTCTGTGCTAGTAAGCGACCGTGTGGGTTTTGCTGCGGTCCTTAAATAGTTATCGAGCTTGATTTGACCAGTTCCATCAGTCGTTCAGCTTTCTGGTTAGGTCCAGAGAGTTTCCAAATCTAAGCATGTCAACAAAAATAAAGCTGAGATGTTGATTACAGGATTGCAAAACCTTTTGTGTCAATGCTCTAGATTAGATACGTGATAACACTCAATGCTTTTAAATTTTCTTTCCCAGATGTGCTCTCTTAAGGGGCCCTCTGTATGCTTGGAATTGAGTTTTTAAGAATTTATTATCAAGTGAATCACGCCGATGATCATTAAAGACTACGAGTGAAGAAAGATTTAACGATGGAGTTGTAGACCGGAGCAAATTACTTTAATAGAGTGATATCTCGTATTTTATTCTTTAATTATTGGGTTGATATTTGATGTCCATTTATATATTTCTACTTTTATTCAATGGGAAGCATGTATGTTAGAAAGACTAGAAATTGATTTCAACACGTGTCAATTGCCAAAGTCAGCTTTTGTGATTTTTTCTTTCTATTCATATCATATGGGGGTTCATTAGACATGGGCTACAAGAAAAAAACACAACTATCGATTCTTTCAATCTATTTTATGTTAATTAGAAATGGAGAGGCCTTGCGACTTTATTTGAACATTCACTCAGCTTTACCGCTGCTGGAATCGGCGGTAAACTCGTTACTTTCCAGATTTCCTCCTCTCTGAGAGGAGGAAAACCGGAAATTGCAGGTAAACCGTGGCGGAAATATTGAAAACCGATTTTGTAGCCTTTTCTTTCCTCCTTTTATGATAATTTGAAATGAAAAGGCATTGCGACTTTATTTGGACACTCACTAACCTTTACCGCTGCTGGAATCGGCGGTAAACTCGCATTTTCCAGTTTTCCTCCTCTCACAGAGGAGGAAAACTGGAAACTGCACGTATACCGCGGATACTTACGGCGGAAATCTCAAAAACCCATTTTTAAGCCTTTTTTTCCTTCCTTTCCTTTATTGTGGGTCACGGGTCGGGGCTTGGTTCACAAAATGATGGATGGACATGTGTGAATAACAATTGGATGAAATAATATCAAATCACAATAAACACACAATAAATCGTAAATTAATTTTACTGTTGAAGTGAAGTGAATGGTCAATATAAGAGAGAACAAAATTTAGGATGCGGTAGAATCAAAAGGTGAGAGAGTAGCATTTTTATTTCTTCTCTTAAAAAAGATAGTGTTTTCTATGTTTGTAAGTGAGCTCATGGATTGGGCTTTGGGTATGGGGTTCAGTTATTAACAGATGGGCCATGCTCGGGCAGTTTATTTATTTATTTGCACTTAGTGCTTGAGAGCCGGAATCCCCGTTCGGCCGAGATATATATAGATATATTTATGAGGGAAGGTGGGAGCAGTGATGCGAGGACTCAAACCCATGACCTCTCACAGCTGAGCTGGCGTACGACTAGGGATAAAAATGGGTCCCCGATTCTCCGATTACGCGCAGGTTCCGACCCGTTAAAACCGGGTCTGCGTCCTTAATAATGCCCCGATAAGTAAATGGGTTCGGGTCCGGTTCCACCTTGGTTCAGACCCGTGGACCCGAAACCCAACATATTACCTCAATTTTCTGAAATCTCTCTTGAAAATAAATTTTTTTTTAATACCATTCTCTACCTAGACCCGGACCTGGATTTACACCCGTCTCATGTATTGTTCTGGGTTCGGTTCCAGAGACAAGGAATCGGTTCCGAAACGGTTCCGGGTCCGGATCCGGTTCCACATTCTCTCTCTTATTTCACTTGTTACGTAGCCCATGCGTTGAACATCGTTTTTGCTCGTCCTAAAGTGAGAATACAGCCCATGACTATTATGTATGTGTCTGAGTATCTCATTGCCATGCACAACCTAAATTTCCCGAGATATCTCCGCACTAAATACATGTTTGTTTCTACGAAATTATTCACACTTCAATACAAGGTGCAGAATTGTTACCATAATAAACCAAAGATCCTAATATCTACGATCGAGATTGTACGTGAAACCAGCAGAACCTTCATTTCAACCGGACAGAAAAAAAAAGCCTATACTCGCAAACATTTAGGGTTCCAATCGGGTTTCCGATTACACAGAAGTTCCGACCTGTAAAAAACCGGGTCTGGAACCTATTTTCGGTTCCGCTTCATAAACGGGTCCGGGTCCAGAACCTAATTTAGGTCCCGTTTGATAAATGGGTCCGGGTATAAATAGGTTCCGACCTGCGGACCCGGAACCCGGCATATGAGCATTTGATATTGCAAATTGTACCTAAAAATTAACTTTTTCGGGACATTTTTACGTACAATACAAGCGGCAGTGGACTTGACTCGCTATTATAAACTGAATGGTGTGCTTGTTTTATAAAACATGAAGAATAAAGATAAATTAGAATCGATTTTGGAACAGGATTTCTGTCCTCTAGGTAGAACCGAATCTCGGTTTTCCTATTGAAGCCCGGTCTGGACCCAACCAAACAAGTTGCTGGACAAAACCGGATTCAGAACCGGAACCGTTATTCAAAAACTGGTCCGAGTCCCCCATGGTTCCGATCCGGAACCGTTCCGTTTGCAGCCCTGCGAACATCACTGCCTTTCTGTGCTAGTAAGCGACCGTGTGGGTTTTGCTGCGGTCCTTAAATAGTTATCGAGCTTGATTTGACCAGTTCCATCAGTCGTTCAGCTTTCTGGTTAGGTCCAGAGAGTTTCCAAATCTAAGCATGTCAACAAAAATAAAGCTGAGATGTTGATTACAGGATTGCAAAACCTTTTGTGTCAATGCTCTAGATTAGATACGTGATAACACTCAATGCTTTTAAATTTTCTTTCCCAGATGTGCTCTCTTAAGGGGCCCTCTGTATGCTTGGAATTGAGTTTTTAAGAATTTATTATCAAGTGAATCACGCCGATGATCATTAAAGACTACGAGTGAAGAAAGATTTAAGGATGGAGTTGTAGACCGGAGCAAATTACTTTAATAGAGTGATATCTCGTATTTTATTCTTTAATTATTGGGTTGATATTTGATGTCCATTTATATATTTCTACTTTTATTCAATGGGAAGCATGTATGTTAGAAAGACTAGAAATTGATTTCAACACGTGTCAATTGCCAAAGTCAGCTTTTGTGATTTTTTCTTTCTATTCATATCATATGGGGGTTCATTAGACATGGGCTACAAGAAAAAAACACAACTATCGATTCTTTCAATCTATTTTATGTTAATTAGAAATGGAGAGGCCTTGCGACTTTATTTGAACATTCACTCAGCTTTACCGCTGCTGGAATCGGCGGTAAACTCGTTACTTTCCAGATTTCCTCCTCTCTGAGAGGAGGAAAACCGGAAATTGCAGGTAAACCGTGGCGGAAATATTGAAAACCGATTTTGTAGCCTTTTCTTTCCTCCTTTTATGATAATTTGAAATGAAAAGGCATTGCGACTTTATTTGGACACTCACTAACCTTTACCGCTGCTGGAATCGGCGGTAAACTCGCATTTTCCAGTTTTCCTCCTCTCACAGAGGAGGAAAACTGGAAACTGCACGTATACCGCGGATACTTACGGCGGAAATCTCGAAAACCCATTTTTAAGCCTTTTTTTCCTTCCTTTCCTTTATTGTGGGTCACGGGTCGGGGCTTGGTTCACAAAATGATGGATGGACATGTGTGAATAACAATTGGATGAAATAATATCAAATCACAATAAACACACAATAACTTGTAAATTAATTTTACTGTTGAAGTGAAGTGAATGGTCAATATAAGAGAGAACAAAATTTAGGATGCGGTAGAATCAAAAGGTGAGAGAGTAGCATTTTTATTTCTTCTCTTAAAAAAGATAGTGTTTTCTATGTTTGTAAGTGAGCTCATGGATTGGGCTTTGGGTATGGGGTTCAGTTATTAACAGATGGGCCATGCTCGGGCAGTTTATTTATTTATTTGCACTTAGTGCTTGAGAGCCGGAATCCCCGTTCGGCCGAGATATATATAGATATATTTATGAGGGAAGGTGGGAGCAGTGATGCGAGGACTCAAACCCATGACCTCTCACAGCTGAGCTGGCGTACGACTAGGGATAAAAATGGGTCCCCGATTCTCCGATTACGCGCAGGTTCCGACCCGTTAAAACCGGGTCTGCGTCCTTAATAATGCCCCGATAAGTAAATGGGTTCGGGTTCGGGTCCGTTTCCACCTTGGTTCAGACCCGTGAACCCGATACCCAACATATTACCTCAATTTTCTAAAATCTGTCCTGAAAACCATATTTTTTTTAATATCATTCTTGTTAGGAATTTTGTAGATTGCAATTTGATGGATGCATAATCATTCTAGCATCATTTGATTCACACACTTATGCATTGGTTTTATAAACTTGAAATCTTGTTTTATTCATGCATTTTTTTTAAGAGTTGTATAAGTATTGATTTATGCATGATTTGTCTTTTTATCTTGGATGCATTTGTTTTAGAAAAGAGTTTTCAATAAATCAAGCAAGCCTTTGTTTTAAAAGTTTTGAATCTTTTTAGGCTTTTTATGTCATGTTTTAAAAACCATTAGAATCTTTAAAACATGTTTTCCAAGCTTGATTTAGTGGCCAAAAGGTCCCCCAAAGAAATACCTTTAAAATGTGAAAAGTTGGAATTTTTGCAAAAAGGGGGATGGCCCGGCAGTGTCGCCGGTCGACCGGCGCAGAGGTCCCGGTCGACTGGGAACACTGCAGCAAAAAATTGCCTGGCGCACCAACGGTCAGAAATCCGACCGTTGTGTGTTCCCGGTCGACCGAGGCCTGTGTGCCGGTCGACCGAGGACTAGCCGTTGGCAACTTTTTGCTATAAATATGAGTTCTTTCCCTTGCCAAAAGTTGGGAATTTTTAACCCCTCCTTGAGAGGTATTGAGGCATATCAAAAGGGAAAAGAACCAAGGGATGAAGGGGATGATTAGGAAAGCTAAAGCTTGGATTAATGAAGTTAAACCACCAAGTAGGCTCTTCCTTCCTTAATCATATGTTTTCATGCTTTTGTTTTATTTTTGGTAAATCATTTCTAGCATGTTAAACTATGTTTGTGTTGTGTCCTTAACATATTTTATGTTTTGAGTTGATTTATTGTTTTGGATACAACACCATATGATTCAATCCAAGTAGTACTTAACTTTGGTAAATCTAAGTAGATCATGTTAATGAAAGAACCTTTGAAATCATATGTAACATGATCCATATACTTGGTTGAATCTTTGGTTGTTGTTTTCCATCATAAGAACATCTCTTTCAAAACTAACTTATGTTTTGGATTCAACTTCTTTACAAATCATATGTTTTCATGTTTTGTTTTATCATTGGTAAATCTTGTAACATGTTAACCTATGATGTGTTGTATCCTTAGCATGTGTTATATTTTGAATAGATCTATTGTTTTGGATACATCACCATTGATTCATCAAAGTAGTACTTTATCTTTGGTAAATCTAAGTAGATCATGTTAATGAAATATGTAACATGATTCATATACTTTGTTGAATCATTGGTTGTTGTTTTTCCATCATAAGAAAATCTCTCTCAAATGTATCTTATGTTTTGGATCCAACATCATTACAAATCATATGTGTATTATTGTTTTAATGTTTCACAACTTGCCTTACTTTGATAGGTATATCATTTTCAAGTTGTATTTATAATTACATATGATTTGTCCCCTCTTTTCAATCAAATCTATTTTTATGTTTTGAGCTTCATTGGTGATTTGATTGACATCCCTATGCATCACATGTTTAGAGCTAATCCATTTCATACAACTTGTGTAACTTTGATATCATTAACAAGTTGTTACTTTTAACATGTGATTGCATTACTTCCTCAATCATAAATGTTTTATGTGCTAAAACTTTCAAAAGCCTTAGGCTTACATATATGAGCTTTCATTTTCAAAATGATTGAGGACCACACACCACACTTCATGTGTTTTCATCTTTGCATTCATAGTGTGAGTGTGTATTAGTTTTTCACTTCCATATCCGCCTATTTAAGAGGCATTGTAATGAGCTTAATCGAATCTCCATCAAGTGTTTATAGACACTAATTTAGAGAGATAACCAACCTTGTGGTTGAAGAGGTTATTGCTTAGCCTATAAAAGCATAGTGTATAGGTTGATGTTAAGCCTTGAAAAACATCAATGTAAAGGTTATTGCTTAGCCTTGGAAAGCATATTGTAAAGGTTATTGCTTAGCCTTGGAAAGCATATTGTAAAGGTTATTGCTTAGCCTATTGAAAAGCATAAATAGTGGAAATCCGGTGGGGTGTTGGTTCACAAGCCGGTAGTGGATGTAGGCATTGAGGCCGAACCACTATAAATCCTTGTGTGATGGTGATTGCTTTGTGGTGATTCTTTTGTTAGCTTCCGCATCATGTATGATTAATCATCACATGTGACTAGTGTGTTTTAAAGAAGTTAAAATTGTTAAAATTGGTCATAAAAGAAGCTCACCCTATTCACCCCCCCCCCCTCTAGGGTTCGGATCCCCATGGACTTGCAAGTGGTATCAGAGCGAGTTACTCCATTTTAGGGCTTAACAACCCGGAGTTGATCCTTGCTAGATTTGAACCCTAGTGTTGGATTTATTGCATATCTTTTTAAAGATTTCCACTACGATTGAAATTAATATTTTCCCTTGCCTCATTGCACCACTCTAAGACTTTTCCAAATTATATCTTCTAGAGTTGGTGAGTCCTAAAAGTGATCTCTTAAGGACATCCTTTTCAAGACCTTAGGTGTATTTCCAAAGGTAGACTATTTGAGTAACCTTAGGCCTTGATACCCCTAGACCAACCTACTCTTTTTAGTTATATCTATTTGTTGGTCTTTGTACATTTGCATTGTGTTGCTTTATAGTCACATCTTTTAAAATGCAATGTTTCTTTGTGATCATTTGATTTTGTATTCATGAACTTCTAAGTTATATCTCATGGTTTTCAAAATCCTTTGATTGCAATAATTTCATGATGGATTTGCATTTTGTTCATATAGTCATATCTCTTGTAGTGCATATCTATTCATGATCAATTGATTGTGATTACAAAAGCCTTGTTAGCTAGAGTTTTTCATGATCAATTGATGTTGTGAAAATCATTTGATGAATGTCATAGTTAGATCCTTTTTGCATATCAAATGATTTGAAGCTTTTTAAGTTTTCCATTGATTTTCAAGTTATATCTCTTGGTATGGAAAATTTGTGAGTGTCTATTGTTTTACAAATTGAAAACTTTACAATAGTACACTTCTTGTTTTTCAAATTCACTTGCTCTTAATTCTATAAATGATTCTTTGGTAGAATTTCATACATTGAAGTGATTTGAAAAACTTTGGAAAATGTTCTAAGCTTTATTAGTTATATTTATAGAAGCATTTTCCTTGAATTTATTTCCTTGTGCCTAATTATGATTGTATCTTTTGAAAGGAAATAATTTTTACAAACAATTTGCATCTTTGCTCATTGAGTTACATTCTTTATGCCAAATTGATTTTGTTGTCTTACATTGCATGGTTGGATATGATTTCATTGATTTGCATGTTTGTGCCTATTTTGGTATATAGTTTCATTAATGCAAATTAATGAGTGTTTATGTGCTTTATAGTAAAATCTTGTATTTGAGCTTGTTAAGTGCATTTGTGATTTAATGTACTAAGTTCATTTGATATAGACCTCATATTCTTTTTCATTGCATTGTAAGCTTAGTACATTTGCTAAGAGTGGAGATGTTACATGATAGATTGATTCTTTTAACTCCATACCTTCTTGTGCTCACATAGTTATATTTTTATTGATGATATGGTATGAGTTAGATCTTGAGTGTTGATTGATCCTCTCTATGCAAATGTCAAATGGTTCTTTGTATGGTTGTGTTATTTATTACATTTGTAGAAACCATACTAGAACTAAAATCCATCCTCTATGCCTTATAGTCATATTCTTTTTGGATGGTTATGATGTTGTTTCATGTTTATTCTCTAAGTGATATCATCCTAATACATGTTTCAACTTCATAGTAGTGATCTTGCTCATATGAAACTCTTTGAAATCCATTCCTCATATTTCTCTGTGTTTGATGGATAACTTAGATGTTGAATTCATATGATTTAGTCACTTTTTAAATTGCATGCATTTCAAAGTCATATCCTTGTGCATTGCAATTTATCTTGTTCATCACTATGCTCAATAGTCATATCTTTAAAAGTGATGAATATGCATTTATGATGCTTGATGGAATTTTTGTCACATTCTTGCTCTTTATCATGTTATCAAATTCAATTGGTTTCAATTGGTATAATGTTTGATTGATTTGATTTCTTGTGAATGTGATAAATCTTGTGTGCATTGGATTGAACTTGTTAAGTAATATGATTGTTCCACGTCACACACCATTAGCATCATAATGTTCATGTTGCCACCTCTCTTGCTCATATAGGAATATCTCATGACCACCATGTTTATGTGTTCATAATATTGGTTGGTTATTAGTTGAGGTTGGTTTCATGTTTGATTTTCATTTCACTCAATTTGCACTTTAATAAGTCATATTTAATGATTGAATGAAATGATTTTCAAAACTTTCATAGCATATGTTCTTCTTAGTTAAATTATTTGATGCTATGATTAATAAACCCCATTTCATCATGGATAGCTCTAATTTGGATTTTTCCTAATAGGTATATTTTTAAATCCATTTTAGAGTGATTGATTTAATAGTCATATCCTTAAATCTCAATTGGTATTCCTTGTTTTTCCAATTGATATCCATGATTGCTTTTCTCATAGACCTAGCTCTCTTTTGGCAATTTGATCATATTGTGCTTTATAGTTAAATGAATCTAATCCTTTCTTTGAAGTTGACCCTCACTTGGTTAAACCATCTTCTTCTTGTACCTAATAGTTAAATCTTTGTCAAGAGTTTGACAAAAGGAGAGAATGGATTGAGGGGGAGTGTAAACCTTCATAAGAAGTATTAGTTTTGATCAAATTGACCCTTGGATTGCCTTTGAGCCCTTAGAGTCTACTACCTCACATGATAGCCTGTTATGTATTTCATTTTCGATTTCATTTGTTAACAGGTGCTACTAAAGGTATTTTCCTTATTTCATGTGTGTAGGTACCTTTGCAATTTAATGGCAAAGGGGGAGAAATTATGCAAGTTCTCAAAAGGGTAAAGAGAATGTCCAAGCTTCCTAAGGGGAGGTTTTGTACGATCTTCTACAGGGGAGAGAATACAAACCTTGCCAAAGGGAGAAAGAGGCATGGTCAAAGGGGGAGAGCAAATAGAAGAAACAAAGCTTGGAAGCTAAAGAAGATGCTTGGATAAAGAAAGAAAGAAGAAAGAAAGCTTAAACAATATTTAAGCACCAAGCATCATGAAGAATGAAGCCCAAAAGCCCAAGCTAAGAGAAGAAGCATCCAAGAAGATTTCAAGCCTTGTCCAGCTGAGGGGGAGCTGAAGACTAAGTGTGTATGTTCAGTGGTGAGTGTGTTTGCCATCAAATTGCAAAGGGGGAGATTGTTAGGAATTTTGTAGATTGCAATTTGATGGATGCATAATCATTCTAGCATCATTTGATTCACACACTTATGCATTGGTTTTATAAACTTGAAATCTTGTTTTATTCATGCATTTTTTTTAAGAGTTGTATAAGTATTGATTTATGCATGATTTGTCTTTTTATCTTGGATGCATTTGTTTTAGAAAAGAGTTTTCAAGAAATCAAGCAAGCCTTTGTTTTAAAAGTTTTGAATCTTTTTAGGCTTTTTATGTCATGTTTTAAAAACCATTAGAATCTTTAAAACATGTTTTCCAAGCTTGATTTAGTGGCCAAAAGGTCCCCCAAAGAAATACCTTTAAAATGTGAAAAGTTGGAATTTTTGCAAAAAGGGGGATGGCCCGGCAGTGTCGCCGGTCGACCGGCGCAGAGGTCCCGGTCGACTGGGAACACTGCAGCAAAAAATTGCCTGGCGCACCAACGGTCAGAAATCCGACCGTTGTGTGTTCCCGGTCGACCGAGGCCTGTGTGCCGGTCGACCGAGGACTAGCCGTTGGCAACTTTTTGCTATAAATATGAGTTCTTTCCCTTGCCAAAAGTTGGGAATTTTTAACCCCTCCTTGAGAGGTATTGAGGCATATCAAAAGGGAAAAGAACCAAGGGATGAAGGGGATGATTAGGAAAGCTAAAGCTTGGATTAATGAAGTTAAACCACCAAGTAGGCTCTTCCTTCCTTAATCATATGTTTTCATGCTTTTGTTTTATTTTTGGTAAATCATTTCTAGCATGTTAAACTATGTTTGTGTTGTGTCCTTAACATATTTTATGTTTTGAGTTGATTTATTGTTTTGGATACAACACCATATGATTCAATCCAAGTAGTACTTAACTTTGGTAAATCTAAGTAGATCATGTTAATGAAAGAACCTTTGAAATCATATGTAACATGATCCATATACTTGGTTGAATCTTTGGTTGTTGTTTTCCATCATAAGAACATCTCTTTCAAAACTAACTTATGTTTTGGATTCAACTTCTTTACAAATCATATGTTTTCATGTTTTGTTTTATCATTGGTAAATCTTGTAACATGTTAACCTATGATGTGTTGTATCCTTAGCATGTGTTATATTTTGAATAGATCTATTGTTTTGGATACATCACCATTGATTCATCAAAGTAGTACTTTATCTTTGGTAAATCTAAGTAGATCATGTTAATGAAATATGTAACATGATTCATATACTTTGTTGAATCATTGGTTGTTGTTTTTCCATCATAAGAAAATCTCTCTCAAATGTATCTTATGTTTTGGATCCAACATCATTACAAATCATATGTGTATTATTGTTTTAATGTTTCACAACTTGCCTTACTTTGATAGGTATATCATTTTCAAGTTGTATTTATAATTACATATGATTTGTCCCCTCTTTTCAATCAAATCTATTTTTATGTTTTGAGCTTCATTGGTGATTTGATTGACATCCCTATGCATCACATGTTTAGAGCTAATCCATTTCATACAACTTGTGTAACTTTGATATCATTAACAAGTTGTTACTTTTAACATGTGATTGCATTACTTCCTCAATCATAAATGTTTTATGTGCTAAAACTTTCAAAAGCCTTAGGCTTACATATATGAGCTTTCATTTTCAAAATGATTGAGGACCACACACCACACTTCATGTGTTTTCATCTTTGCATTCATAGTGTGAGTGTGTATTAGTTTTTCACTTCCATATCCGCCTATTTAAGAGGCATTGTAATGAGCTTAATCGAATCTCCATCAAGTGTTTATAGACACTAATTTAGAGAGATAACCAACCTTGTGGTTGAAGAGGTTATTGCTTAGCCTATAAAAGCATAGTGTATAGGTTGATGTTAAGCCTTGAAAAACATCAATGTAAAGGTTATTGCTTAGCCTTGGAAAGCATATTGTAAAGGTTATTGCTTAGCCTTGGAAAGCATATTGTAAAGGTTATTGCTTAGCCTATTGAAAAGCATAAATAGTGGAAATCCGGTGGGGTGTTGGTTCACAAGCCGGTAGTGGATGTAGGCATTGAGGCCGAACCACTATAAATCCTTGTGTGATGGTGATTGCTTTGTGGTGATTCTTTTGTTAGCTTCCGCATCATGTATGATTAATCATCACATGTGACTAGTGTGTTTTAAAGAAGTTAAAATTGTTAAAATTGGTCATAAAAGAAGCTCACCCTATTCCCCCCCCTCTAGGGTTCGGATCCCCATGGACTTGCAATTCTCTACTTAGACCCAGACCTGGATCTAAACCTGTCTCAGATATTGTTCTGGTTTCAGTTCCTGAGACAAGGAATCGGTTCCGAAACAGTTCCGGGTCCGGATCCGGTTCCACCTTCTCTTTCTTATTTCACTTGTTACGTAGCCCATGCGTTGAACATCGTTTTTGCTCGTCCTAAAGTGAGAATGCAGCCCATGACAATTATGTATGTGTCTGAGTATCTCATTGCCATGCACAACCTAAATTTCCTGAGAAATCTCCACACTAAATACATCTTTGGTTCTACGAAATTATTGACTCTTTAATATAGGGTGCAGAATTGTTACGATAAGAAACCAAAGATCCTAATATCTACGATCGAGAATGTACGTGAAACCAACAGAACCTTCATTTCAACCGGACAAAAAAAAAAGCCTATACTCGCAAACATTTAGGGTTCCAATCGGGTTTCCGATTACCCAGAAGTTCCGACCCGTAAAAAACTGGGTCTGGAACCTATTTTCGGTTCCACTTCATGAACGGGTCCCGGGCCATTGTTAGGTCTTTTGTTTTTGCAATTTGATGGATGCATTGCATATTGGCATCATTTGTATTCACACACTAGCATTGGTTTAGAAAACCCTTGAAATCTAGTTTTATACATGCATAGCTTTTAAGATTTGGAAAAGCTTTGGTTTTATGCATGTTTTGGTTTTATACTTGGATGCATTGGTTTTGAATCCCAAACTCTTTTTGAAAACCTATTTACTTGTGCACTACATTTGGAAAATCATCTTGTGTATTTAGGTTTGAACTTTGCATAATTTCATCTCTTCAAAATCATATTTGTATGCATTGTTTTTGAAAAAGGAGTTTTTAGAAATCAAGCTAGCCTATGGTTTATAGTTTCAAATCATTTTAGGCTTTGGATGTTTCATGTTTTTATACATCTTAGAATGATTTAAAACATGTGAAAATGCTTGATTTTAATGGCCCAAAAGATCCCCAAAGAAAATCTTCAAGAAACCCAAAAAATGGGAAATTCTGGGCAGGCCCGGTCAACCGGCCATGTGTGGCCGGTCAACCGGCCAAGAGGCCCGGTTAACCGGCCACACAGGGCAGGTCAACCGGGCTGGCACAACGGCTCTTTTTATGACCGTTGTGCTTGGCCGGTCAACCGGCCTGTCATGGCCGGTCAACCGGCTAAACTAGCCGTTGGGGCTGTTTTGGCTATAAAAAGGAGTTCTTTCCCTTTCCAAATGTTGGGATTTTTAAGCCCCTCCTTGAGAGGTATTGAGGCATATCAAAAGGGAAAAGAACCAAGGGATGAAGGGGAAGATTAGGAAAGCTAAAGCTTGGATTAATGAAGTTAAACCACCAAGTAGGCTCTTCCTTCCTTAATCATATGTTTTCATGCTTTTGTTTTATTTTTGGTAAATCATTTCTAGCATGTTAAACTATGTTTGTGTTGTGTCCTCAACATGTTTTATGTTTTGAGTTGATTTATTATTTTGGATACAACATCATATGATTCAAACCCAAGTAGTACTTAACTTTGGTAAATCTAAGTAGATCATGTTAATGAAAGAACTTTGGTAAATCATATGTAACATGATCCATATACTTGATTGAATCATTGATTGTTGTTTTTCATCATAAGAACATCTCTTTCAAAACTAACTTATGTTTTGAATTCAACTTCTTTACAAATCATATGTTTTCATGTTTTGTTTTATCATTGGTAAATCTTTAGTAACATGATAACCTATGATGTGTTGCATCCTTAGCATGTTTTATACTTTGAATAGATCTATTGTTTTGGATGCATCACCATTGATTCAATACAAGTAGTACTTAACTTTGGTAAATATAAGTAGATCATGTTAATGGAAACATCTTTGAAATTAGATGTAACATGATTCATATACTTGATTGAATCTTTGGTTGTTGTTTTCCATCATAAGAAAATCTCTTTCAAATGTATCTTATGTTTTGGATTCAACATCATTACAAATCATTTGTGTATTATTGTTTTAAAGTTTCACAACTTGCCCTACTTTGATTGGTAAATCATTTTCAAAGTTGTCTTTATAATTACATATGATTTGTCCCCTCATTTCAATCAAATCTATTTTTATGTTTTGAGCTTCATTGATGATTTGATTGACATCCCTATGCATCACATGTTTATAGCTAATCCATTTCATACAACTTGTGTAACTTTGATATCATTAACAAGTTGTTACTTTTAACATGTGATTGCATTATATCCTCAATCATAAATGTTTTATGAGCTAAAATTTTCAAAAGCCTTGGCATACATTTATGAACTTTCATTTTCAAAATGATTGAGGACCACACACACACAGTTCATATGTTTTCATCTTTGCATTCATAGTGTGAGTGTGTATTTGTTATTCACTTCCATATCCGCCTAATTAAGAGGCATTGTAATGAGCTAAATAGAATCTCCATCAAGTGTATTAAAGACACTAACTTAGTGAGATAACCAACCATGTGGTTGAAGAGGTTATTGCTTAGCCTTTAAAAGCATAGTGTATAGGTTGATGTTAAGCCTTGAAAAACATCATTGTAAAGGTTATTGCTAAGCCTTGGAAAGCATATTGTAAAGGTTATTGCTTAGCCTATTGAAAAGCATAAATAGTGGAAATCCGATGGGGTGTTGGATCACAAGCCGGTAGTGGATGTAGGCATTGAGGCCGAACCACTATAAATCCTTGTGTGATGGTGCTTGCTTTGTGGTGATTGTTGTTATTAAGCTTCCGCATTTTATTTGTAATCACCACTTGTGACTAGTTGGTTTTTAAGAAGTTAAAATTGGTCATAAAAGAAGCTCACCCTATTCACCCCCCCTCTAGGGTTCGGATCCCCATGGACTTACAATTGGTATCAGAGCGGGTTACTCCATTTTAGGGCTTAACAACCCGGAGTTGATCCTTGCTAGATTTGAACCCTAGTGTTGTGATTTATTGCATATCTTTTTAAAGATTTCCACTATGATTGAAGTTGAAATTTCCCTAGCCTCTTTGCACCACTCTAAGACTTTCTCAAGTTATATCTTCTAGAGTTGGTGAGTCCTCAAAGTGATCTTTCAAGGACAACCTTTTCAAGGCTTTAGGTGAATTTTCAAAGGTAGACTTTTTGAGTAACCTTAAGGCCTTGATACCCCTAGACCAACCTATGCTTTTTAGTTATATCTATTTGTTGGTCTTTGTACTTTTGCATTTTGTTGCTTTATAGTCACATCTTTTAAAATGCAATGTTTCTTTGTGATCATTTGATTTTGTCTTCATGATCTTTTAAGTTATATCTCATGGTTTTCAAAATCCTTTGATTGCAATTCTTTCATGATGGATTTGCATGTTGTTCATTTAGTAATATCTCTTGTTGTGCATATCTATTCATGATCAATTGATTGTGATTACAAATGCTTTCATAGCTAGTTTTTCATGATCAATTGATATTGGAAAATCATTTGATGATTGTCATAGTTATATCCTTTTTGGAAATCAAATGATTTGAAGCAACCTTAGTTTTCCATTGATTTACAAGTTATATCTTTTGATATGGAAAATTTGTAAGTGTCTATTGTTTTTACAAATTGAAAACTTTACAATAGTACACTTCTTGTTTTTCAAAATCACTTGCTCTTAATTCTATAAATGATTCTTTGTTGGAATTTCATACATTGAAGTGATTTGAGAAACTTTGGAAAATGTTCTAAGCTTTATTAGTTATATTTATAGAAGCATTTTCCTTGAATTTATTTCCTTGTGCCTATTTATGATTATATCATTTGAAAGGAAATAATTTTTACAATCTATTTGCATCTTTGCTCTATTAGTTACATTCTTTATGCAAATTGATTTTGTTGACTTACATTGCATGGTTGGATATGTTTCATTGATTTGCATGTTTGTGCCTAACTTGGTATATTCTCATTAATGCATTTTGATGATTGTTTATGTGCTTTATAGTAAAATCTTGTATTTGAGCTTTTTAAGTACATATGTGAATTTATGTGCTAAGTTCATTTGGTATAGACCTCATATCCATTTTCCATTGCATTGTAAGCTTAGTGCATTTGCTAAGAGTGGAGATGTTACATGATAGCTTAATGAATCATTTTAGATGAATTGGAATTAAACCATTGTTCTTAATAGGTATATCCATTTATATGGTCCATCTTCATCTTTATGTGATCCATGATGTCTCTCTAACCTCATACCGTCTTGTGCTTAAATAGTTATATTCCTTTTTGGATGATTGGTATGAGTTAGATCTTGAATGTTGATTAATCCTCTCTATGCAAATGTCATAGTGTTCTATGTATGGTTGTGTTATCTATTACATTTGTAGAAACCATACTAGAACTAAAATCCATCCTCTATGCTTTCTAGTCATATTTTTATTGGATGGTTATGATGTTGATTCATGTATATTTTCTAAGTGTTTTCATTCTTATACATGTTTCAACTTCATATTAGTGATCTTGATCATATGAAACTCTTTGAAATCCATCCCTCATATTTCTATGTGTTTGATGGATAACTTAGATGTTGAATTCATATGATTTAGTCACTTTTTAAATTGCATGCATTTCTAAGTCATATCATTTTGCATTGCAATTTACCTTGTTCATCACTATGCTCAATAGTTATATCTTTAAAAGTGATGAATATGCATTTATGATGCTTGATGGAATTTTGTCACATTCTTGCTCTTTATCATGTTATCAAATTCAATTGGATTCAATTGGTATATTGTTTGATTGATTTGATTTCTTGTGAATGTGATAAAATTTGTGTGCATTGGATTGAACTTGACAAGTAATATGATTATTCCATGTCACACACCATTAGCATCATAATGCTCATGATTGCCACCTCTTTTGATCATATAGTTATATCTCATGACCACCATGTTTATGTGTTCATAATATTGGTTGGTTATTAGGTGAGGTTGGCTTCATGCTTGAATTTCATTTCACTCATTCTTGCACATAATAGTCATATTTATTGTTTGAATGAAATGATTTCAAATCTTACATAGCATATGATTTTCATTAGTAATATTGATTGATGCTATGTTTGAGTAAACCCCTTATCATGGATAACTCTAATTTGGATTTTTCCTAATAAGTAACATTCTTGAATCCATTTTAGAGTGATTGTGTTAATAGTCATATCCTTTAATCTCAATTGATATGTTTGTTTCAATTGATATCCATGATTGCTACTCTCTTTAGACCTTGCTCTCTTTTGGTAATTTGATCATATGAGCCTTATAGTTAAATGAATCTAATCCTTTCTTTGAAGTTGACCCTCACTTGGTTAAACCATCTTCTTCTTGCACCTAATAGTTAAATCTTTGTCAAAAGTTTGACAAAAGAAGAGAATGGATTGAGGGGGAGTGTAAACCTTCATAGGAAGTATTAGTTGTGATCAAATTGACCTTAGGATTGCCTTTGAGCCCTTAGAGACTACTACCTCACATGATAGCCTGTTATGTATTTCTTTTTCGATTTCATTTGTTAACAGGTGCTACTAATGGTATTTTCTTTGTTTCATGTGTGTAGGTACCTTTGCAATTTAATGGCAAAGGGGGAGAAATTATGCAAGTTCTCAAAAGGGTGAAGAGAAAGTCCAAGCTTCCAAAGGGGAGAGTTGTGTATGATCTTCTACAAAGGGAGAGAATGCATACCTTGCCAAAGGGAGAAAAAGGCATGGTCAAAGGGGGAGAGCTAATAGAAGAAAGAAAGCTTGGAAGCTAAAGAAGATGCTTGGATAAAGAGAGAAAGAAGAAAGAAAGCTTGAAGGTTGATCAAGCTCCAAGCATCAAGAAGAGTGAAGTAAAGAGCCAAAGAGCCCAAGCTAAGAGAAGGAGCATCCAAGAAGATTTCAAGACTTGTCAAGCTTAGGGGGAGCTAAAGACAAAGTGTGTTTTTTTTCAATGATGAGTAAGTTGCCATCAAATTGCAAAGGGGGAGATTGTTAGGTCTTTTGTTTTTGCAATTTGATGGATGCATTGCATATTGGCATCATTTGTATTCACACACTAGCATTGGTTTAGAAAACCCTTGAAATCTAGTTTTATACATGCATAGCTTTTAAGATTTGGAAAAGCTTTGGTTTTATGCATGTTTTGGTTTTATACTTGGATGCATTGGTTTTGAATCCCAAACTCTTTTTGAAAACCTATTTACTTGTGCACTACATTTGGAAAATCATCTTGTGTATTTAGGTTTGAACTTTGCATAATTTCATCTCTTCAAAATCATATTTGTATGCATTGTTTTTGAAAAAGGAGTTTTTAGAAATCAAGCTAGCCTATGGTTTATAGTTTCAAATCATTTTAGGCTTTGGATGTTTCATGTTTTTATACATCTTAAAATGATTTAAAACATGTGAAAATGCTTGATTTTAATGGCCCAAAAGATCCCCAAAGAAAATCTTCAAGAAACCCAAAAAATGGGAAATTCTGGGCAGGCCCGGTCAACCGGCCATGTGTGGCCGGTCAACCGGCCAAGAGGCCCGGTTAACCGGCCACACAGGGCAGGTCAACCGGGCTGGCACAACGGCTCTTTTTATGACCGTTGTGCTTGGCCGGTCAACCGGCCTGTCATGGCCGGTCAACCGGCTAAACTAGCCGTTGGGGCTGTTTTGGCTATAAAAAGGAGTTCTTTCCCTTTCCAAATGTTGGGATTTTTAAGCCCCTCCTTGAGAGGTATTGAGGCATATCAAAAGGGAAAAGAACCAAGGGATGAAGGGGAAGATTAGGAAAGCTAAAGCTTGGATTAATGAAGTTAAACCACCAAGTAGGCTCTTCCTTCCTTAATCATATGTTTTCATGCTTTTGTTTTATTTTTGGTAAATCATTTCTAGCATGTTAAACTATGTTTGTGTTGTGTCCTCAACATGTTTTATGTTTTGAGTTGATTTATTATTTTGGATACAACATCATATGATTCAAACCCAAGTAGTACTTAACTTTGGTAAATCTAAGTAGATCATGTTAATGAAAGAACTTTGGTAAATCATATGTAACATGATCCATATACTTGATTGAATCATTGATTGTTGTTTTTCATCATAAGAACATCTCTTTCAAAACTAACTTATGTTTTGAATTCAACTTCTTTACAAATCATATGTTTTCATGTTTTGTTTTATCATTGGTAAATCTTTAGTAACATGATAACCTATGATGTGTTGCATCCTTAGCATGTTTTATACTTTGAATAGATCTATTGTTTTGGATGCATCACCATTGATTCAATACAAGTAGTACTTAACTTTGGTAAATATAAGTAGATCATGTTAATGGAAACATCTTTGAAATTAGATGTAACATGATTCATATACTTGATTGAATCTTTGGTTGTTGTTTTCCATCATAAGAAAATCTCTTTCAAATGTATCTTATGTTTTGGATTCAACATCATTACAAATCATTTGTGTATTATTGTTTTAAAGTTTCACAACTTGCCTTACTTTGATTGGTAAATCATTTTCAAAGTTGTCTTTATAATTACATATGATTTGTCCCCTCATTTCAATCAAATCTATTTTTATGTTTTGAGCTTCATTGATGATTTGATTGACATCCCTATGCATCACATGTTTATAGCTAATCCATTTCATACAACTTGTGTAACTTTGATATCATTAACAAGTTGTTACTTTTAACATGTGATTGCATTATATCCTCAATCATAAATGTTTTATGAGCTAAAATTTTCAAAAGCCTTGGCATACATTTATGAACTTTCATTTTCAAAATGATTGAGGACCACACACACACACTTCATATGTTTTCATCTTTGCATTCATAGTGTGAGTGTGTATTTGTTATTCACTTCCATATCCGCCTAATTAAGAGGCATTGTAATGAGCTAAATAGAATCTCCATCAAGTGTATTAAAGACACTAACTTAGTGAGATAACCAACCATGTGGTTGAAGAGGTTATTGCTTAGCCTTTAAAAGCATAGTGTATAGGTTGATGTTAAGCCTTGAAAAACATCATTGTAAAGGTTATTGCTAAGCCTTGGAAAGCATATTGTAAAGGTTATTGCTTAGCCTATTGAAAAGCATAAATAGTGGAAATCCGGTGGGGTGTTGGATCACAAGCCGGTAGTGGATGTAGGCATTGAGGCCGAACCACTATAAATCCTTGTGTGATGGTGCTTGCTTTGTGGTGATTGTTGTTATTAAGCTTCCGCATTTTATTTGTAATCACCACTTGTGACTATTTGGTTTTTAAGAAGTTAAAATTGGTCATAAAAGAAGCTCACCCTATTCACCCCCCCTCTAGGGTTCGGATCCCCATGGACTTACAGCCATAACCTAATTTTGGTTCTGATTGATAAACGGGTCCGAGTCCAAATAGGTTCCGACCTGCGGACCCGGCATATGAGCATTTGATATTGCAAATTATACCTAAAAATTAACTTTTTTTAGACATTCTTACGTATAATATTTGCGGTAGTGGACTTGACGCACTATTATATGTTGAATGGTATGCTTATTTTAGGAAACGTGAAGAATAAAGATAAATTAGAATCGATTTTGGAATAGGATTTCAGTCCTCTAGGTAGACCCGGATCCGGGTTTTCCTGTCGAAGCCCGGTCTGGAACCAACTAAACAAGTTACTGGTCAAAACCGGATTCGGAACCGGAACCGTTATTCAGAAACGGGTCCGAGTCCCCTTTGGTTCCGGATCCGGAACCGTTGCGTTTGCAGCCCTACAAACATCACTGCCTTTCTGTGCAAGTAAGCGACCGTGTGGTGTTTTGCTACGGTCTTAAATAGTTATCGAGCTTGATTTGACCAGTTTCATCAGTTCTTCGGCTTTCTAGTTAGGTCCAAAGAGTTTCCAAATCTAAGCATGTCAACAAAAATAAAGCTGAGATGTTGATTACAGGATTGCGGAACCTTTTGTGTCATTGCTCTAGATTAGATACGTGATAACACTCAATGCTTTTAAATTTTCTTTCCCATATGTGCTCTCTTATAAAAATTCTGCACAAGAGGACACCACTGGGATGTGTCTAGGTTTGGGGAAATCAGCATTCATGACCCGGGTTCAGCCATCATGATTTGTTTCCTTGTTTGCTGTGTAACTTGGCATTAGGTGTGAAACTTTCAAAGGTGAACCTTACGCAATTTCCTCACATCAGAAAAATCAAACATCAAAATACCAAACAATAAACATGTTAAAGAGTACTATTCGGTTATTGTAATTATACAATGTTATACCATTATTAACATGAACCCTAAGATCGAGAACAGCATGATAATCACATATAGGATTCAATCTTAAATAAGTTGAAGAGTACCTCCAGACATTTTGATGCAGAGAGCTTTCCGATCCTGCTGTCTGGCGCTGTTGTTGAGATCCGTCGAAGAAGAGGCTGGGTGAATGGTTTCGGTTTCTCTCTCCTTGCCTATAAACCTTAATGTGTTGAGGTTTTGTGTGTAGCCTTTGTGATGGACCAAAGGCTTTATTTATAGGTGGAGAGATGACCAAATTTCCAATTAAGTTTACTTTAGATTTAATCTCAACCGTCCATCAAGGTAGAGAATATTAAGGAAACTATCTCATTAGGAAACCGTTTTGAGTAATTATAGCATATGTATCCTATGAAAACGGAATTCCTATTATGACCATACTTCTAGAAAGGAAAGGACTTGTGGTCCAAGTAATGGGCCTAAAATAATTTCCTTACAGTCTCCCACTTGGTCAATAGGAAGATCCATTAATGTTTTCATTTTTAGGGATCATAAGGCGCGCATTATATGCTAAACACTGCTTTAGTCAGTTATCATAAGTGTCTTGGCTAATTCGGTTGTTAATGGGAGTCATGGCGTGCACATATTATTTTGCAACATGTTTACTTCCATGTACCACGTCATTTACAACCGTCATAACTAGACCATAAGATGAGATTTACATAATGGTCCCATAATGTCTTTGTTTAAAGACTGTTTCTGTTTATCAATTATCCAAACATAATTATGTACACAATGGAGAAACAGAAATAGTAGATGTAGAGTTGCATTAAGAGCTCAATAAATGTCAAATACAAGTACAGAAATAAAAGGGCAGAAAATGATAATTAAGAACTATCTTGAAGACCCATGCTTTCAGTATGTCCTTGAAAGGTCTTTAGAGGTAGTCCTTTCGTGAATATGTCTGCGACCATGAAATCTGTACGTATAGACTCAATGACAAATTTTTGTAATCTAACATCTTGCTTCAGAGATAGATATTTAAGGTCCATGTGTTTGGATCCCTTAGATATCCTGTCATGCTTAGAGAAGAAGGTTGCAGCATCATTATCACAATAAATAGTTAATGGCTTAGAGATGAAACTCAAGGCTCCAAACTGAGTGATATAATTACGCAACCATGTTCCTTGAATTGCAGCCTCATAACATACCACATATTCAGCCATCATGGTGGATGTGTAAAGCAACTCTGATTTCTGGCTTTTCCATGATATTGCTCCTCCACATAAGAGATACACATAGCCAAGAGTGCAGAGTCTGGTGTCAGGACATCCAGCAAAATCTGAATCGGAATAACCAGTCACCTGTAGGTGACTTGATTTTCTGTATGTGAGCATATACTTCCTTGTTCCCTTGAGGTATCGCAGTACTTTCTTTGCAGCTTTCCAATGAGCGATTCTTGGGTTACTTTGAAATCTACCCAGCATGCCAACAGCATGACTAATGTCAAGTCTGGTACAGACCTGTGCATACATCAAACTTCCTACAAGAGAAGCATAAGGATATTTTTCCATTTCTTTACGTTCCAATTCGTTCTGTGGACACTGCGTAAGATCAAGCTTGTCTCCTTTATGCAGTGGAACAGGACTCGAAGAACATGTCACCATGCCAAATCTCTCTAGAACTTTGTCAATATATGCTTGTTGAGACAATCCCAAAATACCAAGTGACCTATCACGGAATATTTCTATTCCTATCACATAGGAAGCCTCACCCATATCTTTCATTTCAAAGTTCTTAAAGAGATAATCCTTTGTCTCATGTAACAGACCAAGGTCGCTGCTAGCCAGTAATATGTCATCAACATACAGAACCAAAAATATGAACTTACTCCCACTGATCTTGAGATATATGCAAGGGTCAACTATGTTTTCTTTGAAATCGAAGGCAGTAATGATTTCATGAAACTTTAGATACCATTGCCTCGAAGCTTGCTTCAGTCCATATATTGATTTCTTAAGTTTGCAGACCATGTCTTCCTGACCTTCAATTATGAAGCCTTCAGGTTGACGCATGTAGACTTCTTCTTCCAAGTCTCCATTAAGAAAGGCAGTTTTCACATCCATTTGATGTAACTCGAGGTCATAGTGAGCTACTAATGCCATGATAATTCTAAGAGAATCCTTCCTGGACACAGGGGAGAAAGTCTCAGTATAATCAATGCCTTCTTTCTGATTAAAACCTTTGGCAACAAGTCTGGCTTTATGTCGTTCAATATTGCCTTTGCAGTCGCGTTTGGTCTTGAAGACCCATTTACAGCCAACTGGTTTGTGTCCTGGAGGCAATTGAACAACTTCCCATACTTGATTTTCATCCATAGATTTCAATTCTTCCTTCATGGCATCAATCCATTTACTAGAATTAACATCCTTAATGGCTTGTGAATAAGAAACCGGGTCTTTAATTGTCCCTTCTTCAGATTCTACTTGGTAAAGCATGTAATCATCGGAAATAGCTGATCTCCTTTGTCTTTGAGACCTTCTTAATGCTGGTCCCTCTGGTGCTTCATCCATATGTTCATTGGTGACAATCTCATTATGGAGTTGTTGATCATTTATTGGATTTTCCTCATTGTTAAATGGTTCAACAACGGGAGGATTTCGAACATCTTTCGGAATAGAGGGTAAAGGGATAGGTACCCTGATTTCCTGAATGATCACATCTTTAGGTTTATTACTCCCACTGATTTCACCATTTTCAAAGAATCTAGCATTACCGGTTTCAACAATTCTCGTACTATGGTTAGGGCAGTAAAACCTAAATCCTTTGGACTTTTCTGGGTAACCTATAAAGTAACCACTGATCGTTTTAAGGTCCAATTTCTTTTCATGTGGATTGTAGACTCTAGCCTCAGCTGGGCAACCCCAAATTTGGAGATGTCTTAAACTAGGTTTCCATCCTTTCCACAGTTCAAAAGGTGTCTTTGGAACTGCCTTACTGGGAACCCTATTCAAGATATAAACAGTTGTGCGTAGAGCATCCATCCACAAGGATATAGGTAAGTTGGCATGACTCATCATGGATCTAACCATTTCCATGTATGTACGATTTCGCCTTTCAGCTACACCATTCTGCCATGGAGAACCAGGCGTTGTGTATTGGGCAACAATTCCAAGCTTTTGGAGGAGTTTTGCAAAAGGTCCAGGATGTTGTCCTGTTTCATCATACCTACCATAAAACTCACCACCTCTATCTGACCTTATGATTTTCACTTTTCTATCTAGTTGCCTTTCGACTTCAGTAATGAATACTTGTACAGCATCCACAGACTGAGATTTGTCATGCAACAAGTATAGGTAACAGTAACGAGTAATCATCAATAAAGGTAATGAAGTACTTTTCTCCCCCAAAGGTTGGAACATCAAAGGGTCCGCAAATGTCTGTATGAATTATTTCAAGAAGCTGAGTACTTATTGTGGCTCCTTTCTTTGTGTGTTTTGTTGTTTTGCCTTTAATACAATCCACACATATTGTAATATTAGTAAAATCTAGATCCGGAAGGACACCATCTTTTACTAATCGTTTGATTCTTTCACTGGATATGTGACCCAGTCTTTTATGCCACAAGAAATAAGAGTCATTTTTAGATGACTTTCGTTTTGTTTCCTTAGAATGCAGGGTAAGATGGGTTTCAGTAAATGGACTATTAAGATGAAACTTGTATAGCCCGTCAATCAATATTCCAGAACCAATGCGACTAGAATCTTTAAATAAACTGAAATTACCATTTCCTACTTCAAACGAATAACCAACTTTATCAAGTGCACTTACAGAAACCAAATTACGAGAAATAGACGGAACATAGAGAGTTTGACATAAATCTAACTGATAACCGCTATCTAAAACAAGACGAAAAGTGCCAATAGCTTCAACTGGAGCTTTGTCTTTGTTCCCCATAAAAAGAAAGTTCTCACTTGGGTTTATGGTTTGGATCGTAAGGAATCCCTGCATTGAATTGGAAACATGAACATTAGCACCAGTGTCAATCCACCAAGTATCAGAAGAAACATAAGTAAGATTTGATTCGAAATAACTTACGAAACCCATAGGGTTACCTTTCTTTTCGAACCATTCTTTACGTTTAATGCAGTCTGCCTGAAAATGTCCAGGTTTCTTGCAAAATCTGCATTCGTCTTCCTTCTTTTTCTTCTTGGGGTTATGACTAGCCTCATTAGGTCTGGGTGGTGCCCTTTTATGGCCTGAATTATTCCTTTTCCCAGCTTTATGTCCAGCTCCTTGAACGAGATGAGCTACTTTAATACCTTGTTGATTCAGCCTGGCCTCCTCTTGAACCAGTTTGTTAGCCAATTCATTCACTGTCCACTTGTCCGTAATAGTGTTGTAGTGAATTTGGAAAGGCCCGTACTGAGGAGGTAAACTATTTAGGATAAATTGGACGAGAAAAGCCTCATCCACTGATAATCCCAAATTCTTAAGTTTAGCAGCAAGGTTGGTCATCTCAATGACATGCTCGTGCATTGAGCGAGTGCCATCAAACTTCATGGTTGTAAGATCTGCCATTAGTGTCCCAGCAAGGGATTTGTCTGCAGTCTTAAACCTATCTTCAATGGCCTTCATATAGTCCTTAGCATTCTCAGTTTTAGGAAGGGATGTTTTGATGTTGTTGGCAATAGTCATTCGCAAAAACATAGTGCTTAGTCTGTCAGACCTCTCCCAAGCATTAAAGAGGGCCTTTTCCTCAGGGGTACTTGTTTCAATGAGTGCAGCTGGCTTGTCTTTAATAAGAGCCATATCCAGTTCAAGTAGCCCCAATGTGAACTCAACTTGTTCTTTCCATTCTGAGAAGTTAGTTCCATTGAGCTTAGTGACAGAGGTAGCATGCGAATTCAGATTAGTGGGTACAATAACTGTAATAGAGAAACAACAATAAGGCTTCAATTAAAATTAAGACAACACATGCATAAGATAAGAATATATACGACATAAAATTTAGGTGCTCCTGTGGGTAGTCACCATAATTTCTACACATTATACCATCTAAGGTCGTCATATTCAAGGTGGTGCTAATGAGTGATGTTACTCTTAATTATGAACAAACACTCCTTAATTATTGTTCAAACGTATGAATATAATCCACCTGTGGGCGACTAAATGTTTCATGCGCTTGAACAATATGTAATGTAAACATCATGATGGTACTATTAGGGTCAAATATCAGTGTTTAATTGTTAGGGCCACTGTGGTGAGACCTAACCATAAGCATACAACTATGGTGATCAAAATTAGCTTAATATGAACATAAACATTATATGTTGCATGCATTCATGACATATAATTTGATATATGAAAAGTACTAATAAGGAGGCCGAGCCCCGGAGGGCTATCCGACGTTGGGGCTGGTGAGCTCAATTCTTCTGCTCTACATTGTCAACTCGTGGAGGAGTTTTATCGTATTCAGCCCCAGTCACAGATCAATTTCTTATCCAGTTATGAATAGTGTATACACATCAATTCTGTTGAGAACACCTTGTATATAAATTCGTGATTTATATGAACGCTGTCATCAGCATATCAAAGCCTTATTGCAATATGGGGTCGGCAATAAACACCAAGACTCCAAGAAAAAACCAAACCATGAATAAAATATACCTTAGAAAACATAATCAGTAGAATAATAGAAGTACAATAAGCAATATGACCTGAATGAACCTGTGTTAAAACAAGTCAACACATAAAGACAGACAAAAACCGACCTCGATGAAGAGCACAAAGACATCAATCGTGCCCCAAAATGCCATATCATCCTATAGCTTATTCTGTTACTAATGTCTAATCATAACGAAAACTTCTCTTGCACAAATAACCCAAATTAATACTTGTAATCCTTGACATGGAGACTCTCGGAAACACCTTCTCCCTTTGCAGCATCACCCTTGTAAGTTCCCAAGGTGGCCTCTGAGTTTGCCTTGCAGCGGGACAAGAAAGCATCCAATTTTTTTTTTTTCTCAACTAACGCAGGAGTTTTATGCATCATAATAAAAATTAAAAAAAAAAGTTACCCTAATTAATGGACGATCATGTGTTCTAAAACCTTGCTCTGATACCACATGTTATACCATTATTAACATGAACCCTAAGATCGAGAACAGCATGATAATCACATATAGGATTCAATCTTAAATAAGTTGAAGAGTACCTCCAGACATTCTGATGCAGAGAGCTTTCCGATCCTGCTGTCCGGCGCCGTTGTTGAGATCCGTCGAAGAAAAGGCTGGGTGAATGGTTTCGGTTTCTCTCTCCTTGCCTATAAACCTTAATGTGTTGAGGTTTTGTGTGTAGCCTTTGTGATGGACCAAAGGCTTTATTTATAGGTAGAGAGAGGACCAAATTTCCAATTAAGTTTACTTTAGATTTAATCTCAACCGTCCATCAAGGTAGAGAATATTAAGGAAACTATCTCATTAGGAAACCGTTTTGAGTAATTATAGCATATGTATCCTATGAAAACGGAATTCCTATTATGACCATACTTCTAGAAAGGAAAGGACTTGTGGTCCAAGTAATGGGCCTAAAATAATTTCCTTACATACAACCCTGCAAACTGAAAAACTCATGAGGAATTTCATCTGGTCTTCTCACTCTTTTCAAAAGAAACGGAATTCAGTCAGATGGGAGCTCGTATGTCTTCCAAAATTTAAAGGCGGTTTGGGGATAAGACGTTTATGTGAAGTGAATGACTTAAGCATGCTTAAACTTGGATGGAATGCCATGACTACTTCCTTCCTTTGGGCTAATTGGTTTAAGCACCGTTACTTTGAAAAGGATTAGATTCCTATCTGCTGCTCTTCAAGATGGTTGTAGATGGTCTGTTGGTGATGGCAAGCAGATTAGCATTTGGTTTGATTGATGGCTGGACTCTCGTCTAATTGCCCCTAGGTTTCCTCACTGTACTTTCTCTGCACGGAGACCGTCTCACCTATTGTCTCACCCTCTAACGGCAGAACCTACTCAAGACTCCATTTACTGGGACAACAACTCTATAGGCTCCTTATTTTCTTCCACCTCCTCTACTCCATTTGGTATGCTCGCAATGAAGCAACCTTCAACGGCAACTGAATTTCTTTCACTAAACTCCAGAGACAGTCTCTGCATCGCCTTGTTGGAGTTCTCCTCTGTAACCTTTACTGATATGGAGCTTTATGTCCATAGCCTTGTAAATCAGATCCCCTGACCCCTTGTTTTATTTCTTTGTTTTTCTTTTGCCCTGGCCTCCTTTCTTAGTCTTGTAAGCTTTGGGGCCTTTTTGCCTTTGTTTTCTTTTGCCCCTCTTACTATTATTTAGTGAAGAGAAAATCATTAAGCGCCTGTTTGGATGTATGGTGAATTGACGTATGGTGAATTGACGTATGGTGAAGTGAAGCATCAAATCAAGAAAGAATAAAATATAAGATCTTATGATGATGTTTTGTTTTTAGTTGTTTGGTATAGAATCTTTTTTTCTTTTTATATAGAAAAGTGGAGTTTTTTTTTCTTTTAGTGAAAAAATGAGGTTTTTTTACTTTTTTTTTAAAAGATGGAGGAAATATTAAAATTGTGTACTTTTGATATGACCCTTGTCAATTTTTATCTGAATTCACTTCACTTCACTTTAATCTAACTAAGTGCCGAACACACTCTAAGGTTCAGGATCATTGCCTGCACAGTACACATATCTAATCAACTGGTCTAGATCAGTCCCACTTGTAAATAAACGAGAATAAAAGCATGCTGCACATTTGCCGAGGCTCAAGGCCTTATAACTTCATAAGTTACACTGCTGAGAAAACAAATGGCGAATCAGTAACTGTGGAATACCTCATAATGTACCATAGGTAATCAGAGATGTCCTTGGTTACATTTATTAAATCCTCTAGGATGCCTTCTGCAGTGAAATTGTTTCCACCCCCATTCACTAATTTTCTCTTTCAGAGTCATCCAGTTCTTCGAGATGTGATAAACTCCACCATCGAGTAATAAGTATACAGGTTCCATTGTACTCTCCATAAGTGGGGAACCAAATTCTAGTGTTTTAATAGATATCTAAGCCCCAACCTACTATGAACAAGGAATGCCAATATATATATATATATATATCCAAAAAATTTGATTTGGGAACAAATTGATTATGCTCATTTAATCTATTTAAGTAGAAACTATCAGATATAATAGGTTAGATCTCCGGTTTCGATCTTAAATACTCCCCAATCTCAAAAGAGAAGTTTCTACCCCTATCTATCTTAATAGCAAATGATTTGTTAGTATTTTAAGAGAATCTATAAAAGATCTACCTTTTTCATGAAAATATTTAGGAGAGAGAACGGATTAGTGTATCATTGTCACAAAAATGGGAGGGAAAGAATGAGAAATGATTTTGAAAATGAGAGCTTTGCAATGAGTGGTTGGTTGCTTTGTGATTGTGACTGTGAGTGAGTGAGTGATCTGATGAAAAATGGCCTTGGGGTGGGGAGGCTGGGGTATTTAGAAAGAAGGACGAGGGTATTTAGGTTATTTCGCGATGGGATGAAGGATCCAACGGTGTAAATTGAAATTGGTTGCTGTGATATTAGCTGTTTTTTCAAATAATTAATCCTCAAGTGTCAGATCAAAATAAGTCTGTCCCACCAGCCGATGGAATACCATCGCCAAAATTTCAAGAAAGGCCCCTATATTATTTCAAAGCTAAATTCATTTTTTATGTGTCCCTCCTAATTTTTCTTTCTACATAGTGGCCATCCAAGGAAGAATTCCTCGATCCGCCCCTGATTATGATGCCATGTGACCTAAATAGCCAAAATATGCAGTTTTGTAAGTTCAAACTTTTTTATTTTTTTTGTTGGGATGGGGGGTAGGGGACCCAATTGGTGAATATTAGTTGGACCTGGATGAATTTTGGGATTAACTGAATAATGTTTGTGATAGGGTGTAGTAGGTCATAAGTCAGCTCCTGAAATATATATTGCAAAATGAATAAAAGTCTCTCGGCCAAAAGGTTTATGATTCTTGACATGAGGCCTGAACATGGATACTACTAATGCTAATGTCTTAAACTTTTATACTCAAAAGTAGACATAGAGTCTAACCTATCGAGTGATTGCTAGTGGGCCCTTCATAGAAAAACAACGATACGTGTGATATTGTTCCATTTTTGCAACCTGTGTTGCCGAATATTAACTGCACCACGCATAGTTTTTAGATCTGACATTCGCTGGCGAAGTATAAATTAATACTTTTATAGAATTGTCTGTCCGATATTTTAGGGTCATACGAAACCGCACACATCAGACCGTACGATATCCTAAAGTAGTACGATATAGCACGTAATGCAATGTGCGACATCTTAGGTTGTGCAATATTATATTATTTTTATACTAACAATTCTGTAAAAAATATTTATATTTCACTTGTTTTGAAAAACAATCTCAAAAAACCGAAAACCCACTTGGTAGACTTTCATAAAGGCTCTAACATCTATCCCGAACATTCAATACATGGAAGGAGGAAAGCAAAAGTACAATTATCCAACGTACTTGCAATCAAACACATAAAAAGGACGAGCCCATTGCTATCAACACACACATGCTCAGGATACTGTTGTCTAGCCGCCAACTAGACTTGCTGGTGAGACCTCCCAAGCCGTTCCAAAGTTTCTAAGTGGGGGCTGATCCATGAGACAGTCCATGGCTCCATGCGCGTGAACCAAGCAGCCAAGCTCAACTCAATTGATTGGGTGCCAATTTTATTACCCAGGCGTTGAACAAGCTAATATTCCGGATATCAGACCATGACTCACTCCCAAAAACTATCTGCACGCCCTTTCCAAAATTTACTTGTACAAGTTTTTCTTTGAGATTTTGCCCATACAGCTATCTGATCTGTTATTCGTCCATCAACGATTGAGATTTAATAAATTTTCACCGAATTGTTCATGCGATATCCTAAGACCGTGTGGTATCACACCTTTGTTGTACAAGTGGCGCCGTAAAAAATATTTAAGCTACAACCGTTCAAGGACAAATGTTAGGTCTAAAGACAGCCCCGTACACAGTCAAAAATGAAAATCCCTTCATTTTTATGCTTTTATGTATGAAAAGCGCTTACCCCGTGGCAACCAACTTAGCTGACATGCACACTAAAAATGTGTTTAATGCATAGCTGTCGATAATGTTTTCAACCTAATTCGGTTTGGCCTCCAAAATAAAAGGTCTCGGTCAATTCAGAATTTCCACAACTTCTTTAGAATTACATTTTAGAAAATTATAAAATAATATATACACATATATATGTAGAAAAATAAAGAAAATAAATAATAATAATAAATATGCATTCTAGTAAAAAAATATTGGAATTACATTTTGAAAAATTATAAAAGATACAAAGTACATGTGTATAAGAAGTAAAAAAAAATAATTAAATATGTAAATACCAATTCGGCCGAAGTCGGACGAAATCTTAAATTTCAATTGAAATTGATCAAAACTCAAAACGGAAAGTATCAAGTGGAATCTTATTTCAGCCGTTTAACCGAAGCCAAAATGGTTCGAAATTAATAACCATGGTTTGATGGGTTACCAACTCTTCATAAAAAGAACTAGGCTCATAATACATTTCTCTGCAACTAACTGCAAATAAATGATTCTTCGCGAATGCCGTTTAACTCTACCTTGGATGAGCCATACCCATTACCCACATGCCATGTGAAGCGTATACCTGGGTTGCAATATCACTTAAACATTTTCTTATAATGGAATTCTTAAATCTTGTACCTCCAGGACTACAAAAAAAAAGCCCCTGGAATGGATTTACCTTTTTTAATTACTGAATAACTAAAGATTTCATCTTTTTTTTTTTTTTTTTTGAATGGTCACTAAAGATTTTATCAATGTATGCAAAAAATACAAAAAACCTGAAAATTTCTCATCCAAGCATACCAGAGACCTGTTTATATCCAGTCATACATGTTGGGACCAAACAAGAAGCATGGGTGTATCATCGACAGAATAGAAGGTCCATTTTGCTCTTGGGTGAAGATTTCTAATATACCACGTATATTGAGGGTAGAGGAGTCCAACAAAGACCCAGTCTTCCCTTGGGATAAACAAAATCACAACCACCTGATAGATGGATGGATACATATTGGGGTGGGGCACCTGATAGATGGATAGATACATATTGGGGTGGGGTGGGCATGGACCTTTTCACAGCCGAACCTATGACAATGTCCTCACCATAACATATACCAAATGATTAACATGTTTTTTCTTTTTTTTATATAGAGGAGAAATTCAAGGATCAACAGAGACAAAGACAAGACTAAAACAAACGATAACCATGTTAAAGAGTACTATTTAGTTATTGTAATCATGAACAGATCAAATCATGTGACCTGTCAAATTAAATCAAACAGGGAACACGGGAACAGGCTGCTAGAGCTGATTAAGATGAACATGGATTAAATAACCAACAAGCAGATTTAATCTTCTTTCAGATAGCAGCAGACACCCCCACCAAAAGAAAGGAACTGATAAGATTCCCAATTCAGAACATTGGCATTCATTGAAGCTGTGAGTCGGTGGTAGGAAGGTAGACCCTGTGGATATTGTTCGCCGTAAGCTTGTGCCTGCATGTCGGGCACTTCTTCTGGGCTGCAATGGCAGCCTTGATGCATTTCTTGCAGAAAATGTGGCCACAGGTTGTCGAAGTCTCCTCCACTAAAGCACCCATGCAGATTGCACAGCTGAAGATGGGCTCCTTAGGCTTAGTGCTTTGGGGGGGTGGTGGGGGTGGTTCCTTGCTAGGCGTCACAGCCCTCTTTCTCTGGTGATTGCACCATTCCAAGTTAGAGAAAACATTAACAGTGTCAAAGATAACTTGTACTACTAACAATGTCTAGATTTTTTATAATGCCAATACTCCATCATCGCCTTAAAGTGTACGCATGAATGTGTAATATAGGATGTGGGATTCAAAGTAAATGGATCAGGACCAGTCCCCAAAACTTTGGTAAAAAATGTAATATAACTGGAAAAAAAAAAAACTTTGAGCAAAAAACAAAAAAAGAGAAAATGGCTCAAATCACATAGATCCAAGCCAGTTAAGAAGACAAATCAATATAACATATTGATTGACTTCAGAAAGAAATGAATATTTAAAAAATAAATAAAAAATCAAATATGGGCCAAATTATTGGACCATATGTGAGCAGATATGGAAGCCTTTTCTAAGCCAAACAATAGACACTAATTATCATAATGGTAAACCAAATATCCTGACAGTTATTAATCAAGCAAAGGTTCCACCATGTTATGGATATCACAGATGAACTGGGAGAAGTAATGCTGACCATTGGCCAGCAGCACCAGCATTTCGCTGAATATGTGGGGCAGAGACGAATCTTTTAATCCAATAACTAAATGAGATCAGCCTGCGCCATTGTATGCTTTGGCCCTCATTTCAAGTATATCCGCCAAACTCACACACCAATACACCATTGAGCTGGATGATGATATTTGCAGACTGGCTCCACCAAGGACTCATTTTCAGAGCAGTGAGATGGATCCAGGCCAGCATATTAGCCAAGTCATGAGTTTGGCTTGGACAAGTTGCAGATGTTTAAGCATGGTCCAGCACATGGCCAGCCCTCACAAGAGCAATTGACCTTTTAGCCAGTCACACTAACTGCAGATACAACGGAAGGCAGATGAATATATGTGATGTGGATCTGTCTTACATAAAAGCAATTAAAGCGGACACATGGAATGTTGATGTGGGATAGCGATAAATACTAAGAACAAGAACCAAGATCTCTTTCAATGGCCATAATTGAGGGTCTAATCCATTCTCAACTTAAGCCGATAGGTATTTGATTTTAATTTTGTACCTGTTAGTGCGTAGAGCAGCAAAAGAATGTAGGTGACATGATTGCCTGTAGTTCTTTTTAGTTGATCAAACTACAGTATATGCTACTAGTCACTGGAGGCCAACAAAAGAACCAGCCCTTTTGTTGAACCCTCTAAAGATATTGAGGAATCTTCAGGTAGGAACCAATAAATGACATGCTTGCTGGTAGTTCTTTTGGCTCCTCTTATTTTCCTTTCTGTTGAGGTTAGAAGTGTAGGAGCTAGGTTTTCCATATAGTTTGTCATACTTGTAATTATCCTATAAGATTAGAAGTTTGTAGTTATAACTAGAGACTAGTAATCATTTTTTCCCTCATTGACTGAGCACCAACCAGCACAGCTCGAAAAAAAGAGCACAGTAGCAGCACTACTATCGTGACTAGTACCACCGATCCAGCAAAACCTCGATTGCTGATGGCAATCCCATCAGAGTTAAGCCTCATGGATTCGATGGGAGGGGAAGCCACCTCAGTAAGCTAATGAAGGGAATCAAAGAGAAGGCCCCAACATCTCATGATAGTCGGGGAAAACCTTGAAACTGAGGGAGCGCAAAAACCCAAGATGTCACAGGTTTCAGCCTTCCAATCAGGGAGTCCTCATCTAAGGATTTTATTTTTCCCTCAAACCGATGTGCACTCAATTCATTCCTAAATGACCCAGATGACTTATAAAGGAAGATCTCCATAGAATTCTTCCCCTTTTAAGAGCCCCACGGCCATTTTCCACGCTTCAAAGACTTAAAGACTGCAGGGAAATATTTCTCAGACCTAACCTACAAATATTCATGCTCATCAAGAATGTCAGTCCTATTTTCATGACCCAGCACTTTTTTTTTCAAATCATCATCATCATACAAAAAGATGTCCCATGCCACTGTATGTTGATGACATCATCACTAGAGATGACCATAGTGGAATTTTGCTCTCAAGAACTTCATCATCAGTTTGGTGCAAAAGGCTCGAGGCCTCCACACTATTTTATTGGCATAAAAGTTGCGTACTCATGAAGAAGAGGAGTGGTCTACATGGGGAAAAAGGGTGGTCATAACATGGAGAAGATCTCAGTATCTAGTGAAGAAGAGGGATGGCCTACATGGGGAGAAAGGGGGTCATAACATGAATAAGATCTCAGTATATAGTGAAGAAGAAGAGGGGTGGTTAATAAGACTCCGGTTTTGGCTGGATTTTCAATCCTATTTTTTGAGTCTTCGTTTTTATTCGTATTTTTCTTGGCTTTCCAGTATATCTCTTTTGTACTGTTTAGTCTTTGATTAATACAAGTTAATATTCAAAAAAGAAAAAGAAGAAGAAGAGGGGTGGTCAACATGTGGAGAAAGGGCGGCCATAACATCAAGAAGATTTCTGTATACAGTGAAGAAGATGGGTGGTCTACATGGGGAAAAGGTGTGGACATAACATGAAGATCTCAAGAAGGTTTTCTAATCCTGCTTGGCAAGGACAACTGCTTAATATGTGAATGTGTCAGTCTAAATGGGTAAGTAACTTAATTCCCACTAGTATGGGCATCTGCATCTGTTACAAGTGGAGTCCAATTCAGGAAATCCAAACTAATATAATTTTCTGCAGAATAATTTCAACCAAATTTAACTAAGAATGTGTTCAGACAAAGGTAATGTACTATAAAAAGTACTGAGAAAAAGTGCAATATATAAATTTAATTTTAAACAGTTGAATAATAAACAATTAAATATTTTAGTTAGATTTCGATCGGAAAAGGTTACTATTTTTTTTTGAAAAAGTTGACTTTCATTGCACAAAGACTGTACAATATCAGAGGGCTAAAACAGCCAAAAAAGCCCCTACCAAAAACACGGGGAAGGCTGTACAAAAGATTTGCGACCCAAAAACATCGGGCACCAACAAAAGAAAAGGAACTTAAGTAGGGCCAGAAATGAAGGTTTAAGAACTCCCTCTTTTGCGAGTTTATCCGCCTCCACATTTGCAAATCTCATAATATGATTGAACGAAACGTTCAAATCACCTGACCACCGAAGCACATCTTCAATAATATCTGCCAGATACCACGGAGGTGAAGAAGACTAAATCGCCCACTGTATAACTCAAGAAGAGTCCCCTTCTACAAGCAGTAGTTGAGGTTGTAAGGGGGAAGCTTCTCGAAGACCAATGAGCAGGGCAAGTAGTTCTGCTTTGTTGATTGAACTGCTGGGCCGGAGTAAGACAATAATCATCCCCATCTTCATTACGGATAACACCACCAACACTTGCCATACCCAGATTACCAATAGCGCTCCCATCAAAATTTAGCTAAGCTCCATGTGGAGGCGGGTGCCATCTGGGGAAGATGCGCCTAGCAATAGGGCAGGATCTAGCCACTTCATCCCAATTGTGAATGATGGAGCTTATCGATATTCCTTTGAATAAAGGTAGGGGGAGACCCAAAGAGCCACCAGATGCTTGACATTATCTACTATCTTTGTTGCATCTGAGGATTTTCCATCAAAGCACCGCAAATTTCTTTCTTTCCATGAGGACCAAATTGCCGCTAAGAACGAGAGCTTCCACATGACCCTTCCTCTTTTAGAACCTACCCCTAATCTCCAAAGTCAAACAAAGAAGAGATAGAATTTGGCAGAGGGCCACAAGAATGGAACCAAGACAAAATAGACCTCCAAATGCACCGGGCAAGGGGACAATTAAGAAGCAAATGGTCTATAGATTCCTCACTAGTGAGGCACATCAAACGTGCATTAACTACAATCACTTTACGTCGACGTGAGTTGTCCATTGTTAGTATCCCACCAAGCAACGCAGTCCATCCAAAAGCTATTACTCTAGGCAGTGCTTTCGTGCTCCACAAGCTGCCCTAGAAGGAATGGCTCTCTACCACCACTTCAAACATCAAAGAGAAGAAGACGAAAAAAAAAAAAAAAAAGGTCATCAGAGGAAGCCGTCCAGATTCATCTGTCTTTGCCCTCCTTCGGGATGAAGACACTCCCAAGGATAGCTAGCATAGAGCAAAATTGGGACGACTCCACCTCTTTTAGATTTCTTCTGATTATAGGCCCCAGCTGATTTGATCACCTTTTCTCTCCATTCATTCGATAACTTTAGATTCCTGGTTAGTAGCACAGCTGAACAACTCTGGAAAGGGATTGGCCAGTGTGCTCTCCCCAACCCACAGATCAGTCCAAAAACAAATTTTGTCACCCCTGCCCACTCATAACCTTACCTGCTTTATATACATCTCCTTTGCTGCAACAATGACTTTCCACAAGCCACAGGTAGAAGGATCTTGAACGAACCAACCATTTCTAGCCCCTCATTCCCATAGCCCCTCAGTTTCATCCCCTATCCTCCATAGCCATTTACCAAGAAGAGCTGAATTTAGCTTCTTTAGAGCTCAAATTCCCAATCCTCCTCCTTTTTTTGGCTTACACACTTGAGACCACTTGATTGAGTGGAATTTCTTCTTCTCATTCCCATGCCATAGAAAGTCACGTTGCATTTTCTCAATGCGGTTCATAACTTCCAATGGGATTTAAAAAGGGACATGAAGTAAATTGGCAGATTGGTCAACGCAGCTTTAATTAAGGTAACTCTCCCACCAAGCGACAAGTATTTTGCTTTCCAAAGGGAGAGCTTCTTCATCCTCTCTAGCACCGGAGACCAAAGGGAATTAGTGGATGTCCCACCACAAAGAGGGAGGCCCAAATAACAATTGAAACTACTACTTACAAGACTGTTTATTATAAGAAAAGGGTCAACATAAAGTGACACATAAAGAAATTGCATTGAAGTTCATACTTGGTATGATTATAATTTATGAAAAGGGAACAGTTGAAAAAGGTACACAACTGATCTCGTCACTTGTGAAACCCCATTAACTATTGGACAGGAAAGAAATTACAGGCTCCATGCCCGTGGATCCCCATGGACAATAAAATAATTAGAGCTATTAGAGGCTTGCCGGATGTGCCAATGGAGATTTATCAGAATATGCAAAACAATGTCTTGTTTTCAGAAGAATCAAGATGACAGTGGGGATTCTACCCAAAAAAATAACAGTGGGGTCCGGCATCTGGTAAAGAAAAAGATCACGCAGAAGAAAGAAGCCAGAATGGCTCAAGTGAATAGTGAGCGATGTGTTTCCATAGTTGGGAGTTGCGACAAGGCTTTGATGATGATGATGATAATGAGTGAGCGATGTATTTCCCCACTTGATCAAAATGGAGTTAGAATGCTTTGAGAGGATTTAAGCGAATACAACACCAAAGAAGGTTAACTTGCAAGCTGCTTCATACAAGAACAACAAGGCAACCTCCAAAACAGAGAAAGTAGGATATGATGAGGAGCCAGATGGTGACGGGCCGTAAGAAAGATAGCATGTTGATGCAGCCCAAAAGGGGCTGCCAATATGGGCTTTTGGATCAGGGGCCAGCACAGTATCAAGCCCAATAAGGCCAGAGCCCATGGGCCATCTCAATGCCCATTGGAATAACAATAGTTAACTATATAATTCCAAGTCATTAATTACAATTTAGGCACTGGAAAACCATGTACTCTTCCTAAACAAGGAATCCTGAACTTGCTTAAATGGAAAAAAAAAAAAAAAAACCTAACCAAAAGGGAAAAATATTTGTTCTCATAGCAGTGAAATGGAATTGCACGCGTCTTGGGTAATGTCACTGACCTGTGAGCCCCAGCTGTGGGTCCCGTCTGCACAAATGCATCAGAAACCCTCAACTACTAAGTAGAAAAGGAAACCAACTAAAAGGGGGAAAAATTGTTCTCTTGAGTAGTGATGTGAAATCACCCATGTCTTGGGTAATTTAACTAACTGGCCTGTCAGTCCTAGTTGTGGGTCCCTCTGCACACATACATTAAGCTTGATCTCAGATACCTTATAGGGAACTCAACAGACAATGGTCCACTTTTGATAGTCCACTTGTTGAAATAACGAAAGAATTTCCATAATGGCTGCTTGAGACCAATGGGAATTTGTGTTTGGCCACTTCATTGGTTCAGGAAGTTGCTTACTATTGTCAAAGGCAATCCATCTATTGCCAATTGTTGGGCTTCATCATTGACATTATCACTGCGATTATCCAATTGGAGAATAGGGACATCACGTTGATCTAGGATTGCAATCTCTCCTTCCATCGCGTCAATAGCAAAGCCAATTTTGTAGTGAACTTCCCATCACTTGGATGGTCATTCATAGACCCTTAGCTGCTATGCCTTTTGGATGGCTTTTTTGTTATATTTATGTTGCCTATGGATTTATTGCCATACTTCTCTTGTGATGCTTGTATCTTCTACTTCTACATTTTTTATAAAAAAAATCCTAATTTTAATAATAAAAGGTGATGTAATAGTAATGTCGACAACAATAGTTTTAGATGATAGATGGGTCATAGAAATGCAAAAAGAAATATAAATCCAAATTAGATATGATCTGCAATATTACCTTTGCACCTTGATTTTTGTCCAAGTTGTAAAGCTCACAATTGATAATTGTCTGATTTGATGAACTTCTTCCACGACTGTTGAAACTACTGAGAGTCAACCTAGTTGTCGGTTCCTCTGCAGTAGACCCAATTCAAAAAACCAGGTATCACGCACCATGACAAAAATACAAGGTACAAAATGATTAAAACACCGAAAAAATGCAGATAAACATGTTTCATAACTAGAAATATTACCTAGATTCCCTAGATTCAAAAGGAGTAAACTAAATATTCCCCAGCTTCTCACATTATAACACTAGCATAAATTATGCCAAGGAACTCATACTCCATAGAAGTTTTAGGGGGAAAAAAGGAGCTCCCAAAACTACCACTTTCTTTAGTAATGCTTAATTTTTCATTTCAAGATAAAACTAGAATTGAGTGTGAAGAGCACATCAATTGGAGGCAGTTCCACCGACATAATTCAGTATTTCAGTCCATGGTTGTAGCTCAGCTGGTTAGGAACATTGCGTAGTGGTTAGGGTGGGTGAGTTAGAATAAAAAGGTGGGCTTGTGGGATAGAAGGACTTGATCAGAGGTTTGTTTGTAAGGCAGTGAAATATTCAGCATATCAACACTTCTAAAGGTGACAAGTTAGCCATTCATTTGCCTCTTTTCAAATGTTCACCTAAATGACGTTGCTCACATATTCTTACTGTATTGGTGTACATTGTGTTGACAGGAGCCAATATGTTGAACATCAAACAGTCAAATACTAGCTATCTGGTAAAGGTCTTTTGACACAAGATCTCAGGAATTTAAGATATTTTTGGGCATTGAAGTAGCAAGGTCTAATCATTGAATTCACATCTCCCAACGAAAATATGCCTTAGATCAATTAAAAGAAACAGGAATATCTGGAGCTAGACTAGCCCAATCCCTACTTGATATTAATAACCCTCTCCATACAAGTTAGAGCTGCTCTCTGATCCAGGAATGTTAAACAGCTTGTTGGAAAGCTATCCCTTGGCCGGACATTTCCAGTGTTGTCAGCAGCATCAGTCGCTTCATGCATAAGCCATGTGTACATTATTTAGATGCAATCTATCATATCTTGAGATGCTCAGCTCCAAGAAAAGGATTGATATATTGTTATCGAGGACATCGCTGCATCATTGATATTATGACCTACTTGATAAGATGATTAGACACTTGAACACCAAGTGCACATGTGTGTGACAGAGGATGAGAGGGAAGAGAAGAGGAAAGAGGAAGGGGTGGTGTTGGAATTGTACACACTAAAAGAAAGGTGTATAACATTTGCACAGTTTTATGGTGCACACCTATTTGAACCCACATGATCAACCTCAAAATTCACTACCAGCCACCCTATAATGTTGACACTCAAAAAGACAAATATCCACCTTTGGATTGCAGGTGTTTAGTGGAGGGTGTGGGGTGAGAATCAAGTGATGTCGTATGAGACCATTCAGGCATGTAAACAGCCCCATCACACAATATTGAAGTGTTACAAGTTCAAGGAAAGGAAAGGAAGGGAAAGACTAGTAAAGATCTGGAACAAAGTCACAAAAATGACACGCTTGATTATGAAGTTAGAAAGAATATGACCTCAGATTAGGTTAGTGAAAAAGAAGAACTCACAGAGCCAACCCTAGATGGATTAGATTAGGCTTAAAAATATATAAGAAGAGTAAAAATTTGTCAAATAGAAAAATTACAAATCTCAATGGTGCAGTGCCAATAGGTATAAGTATTCGAAAAGGCATCTGTTAGATATAGAACTTAAAATGAGTCAAGAAATATTTTTGTCTTTGATCTCATTTTGGTCTTCGAGACACTAGCATGACCACTTTACAAATGAATAATCGACACACACAAAAATCCACATCAACATATTACAAGTCCAGAACTTGATTGAAAAAACTTAAACAACACAGTTCATGCAAAATACAAAGCAGAAGTTTCATACATATTTCAAAAATTGAGATTAGTAATCTTTTTCATAAATGAAGTTTTATTAACCAAAAAAAGAAAAACATGAATACATCAAAGGCAATCCCAAAACAACAAGAAGATGAAGAAAAGAAACCCATTTTGCAAGTCTCAAACATGAATACATCAAAGGCAATGCCAAAAAAACTGCAATGATAATGAAAAGTTAAAGCTCATTAAAATGATATTGGACTTAGTAATCTGCTACTTAGCCACATGAATAGAAGTATGAGTCTTTCTGATATTTAAAAGAAATGAAACAAAACAGAACAGCGTGCACATAAGTTTCAAAAAGAAGCATGAACCACAAAGCAAACCACATCAATACAAGGCCATTAAAAACTGGGGAAGAACATAACATCTACATGTAAGAAACGAGATCCAACAATCAGCTGTTCAAATATAATGGATTATTATAAAAATCTAATAGAGCTATAAAAAAATTGCAATTACTATGGAAGTTCTTGAATTAAACAAGAGCTATCCACAAAACAGGAAATGGAAGAAAACCTGATCGGTTCTGACGAACATCTGAATCTTCATCAAGCACTACAGTCACCACTTGGTTCCTTCTAGAGTGGTTCCTAGCCTATATAAAAACAAAGAATGCCATGTTAAAACCATATGATCTAAATTTGCACTGGCCAATGCAGTTCAAGGTGATAGTTCACAGAGAAAGTAAATTAATCATAGTCATTAGAATTTAAAAACGAAAAATGCATGTGCAAAACAGAAATATATAGGCACTAATATATCCAAATAAACAAATAAACTACGTAGTAGCAATATTGAACATATATTGGTCTTGAACATGTCAACCATATGAATTTCACATTTACTATTTTACACCCTGGTTGGTATAATTCCAGAACTGTACTTGCAATAAACTTGATCATAGATCACCATGGCACGAAGGATTTTCATACATCCTAACCACCTGATTAATGGAGTCTTGTTTTCAACCATTCACACAATTACAGCCAATACATAATTACTTTACCACAATTTGTAATGCCAAATGTAAGATCTGAGCAAAGCAGAAAAGTTAACAGAACAGTGAAATCAACCCAAATCAACAGATAAACAAACAAAGATAAGCACAAAGCACGAGAATGGTCGAGCTTGCCTCAGTGAATCTTGTTGCAGAGGAGATAACAACATCATCATCAATGGCTTCAACATCAATCGGTGCATTAAGCAACCTCCCATTAACAGGTGCTGAACCCCCATCTCGTCCGCTGACTTGCACACCCTGTGCATCACCTCGAGAAGTAGTGGCTCCCAACTGAGCCCTGTTCTCCACAGGAGGCACGACATTTAGGTCCACATCAAGAACCATTTTCCTTCGGCGGGGATCCCTGACATACCCTTTCACAGGTCTCTTTGATGCACGTGTGCTCATGCTATAACAGGAAATTGATCTGAGTTACACAATCCAACAACCCCTGAAAATGATTAACAAGGGAAGAAACTAAGGCTCATTATCATCTTGATTCTATTCCTTTCTAAGGTAATGGATCCCCATACCGAAATAGTCAGAACCAAAAAAAAAGTTGTTTTTTTTTAATCACGAAAAGATAAAAGAGTCCCTCCTAAACAGTGCTATTTGCAATTTTCAAAGAATCTCACTCTTGGTGGTCGAATACCCAGAAAACACAAAGGGCCTATTTGCCTACAAAGTATTGAATAGAGGTGAAAAATGAAGGTTCTTGTGAGAAGTTGATGGCACCAACACTTTTAGGATAGTTGACTAGGATGACGGGTAGGTGATCATTACCATCAAAGGGGAGATTAGCTCACATCCCCTACTAGATCTTCACCTTTAATCATTCACTAACAAACCCCTTGCTAGAAAAGCATTGTAACAAATCCTTGGAATACCCAAAATGTTTTATTGGCTCCCAAACAGGAAGCACCCAACCACACAACCCAACAACAACTCAACCTGCCCAAAGACAACATCACCAAATAAGAAAAACCAATCAACATTGAAACCACAAAAAACCCATCACACCAAAAAAAAAAAAAAAAAATAAAATGATCAACATATAAAAAAAAAAATAGAGAAAGAAAGGGGAAAAATACCTAAATTTGGGTCATCCACAAAAAGAACAAAGGAAATCAAAAAAATCCCCAGAATCAACTAATCTCAACCCATATCATATCTCTCATGATTATCCTGAAAAAATCTTGAAATATCATCATCATCAAACAAAAAAGATGAATTTTTAACAAAAACAAAACGATGAAATCCACGAAGAACGACAGAAAAGCTAATAAATCTCTGAAAAAAGGAAAACCCTAGATGAGATTATGCGATTGATGGTGCTGCAATAATAAAGAAGAGAAAGAATCAAATTGAAAAAGTAATCAGAGAAATGATAGATCAAATGCGAGATAAAGAAAGAGGAAGATCGTATACCTGAAGAAGATGAAGAAATGGAGTTAGGGTTTTGAGAAACGCTCGAGGTTTGAAGACCAAGAGAAGGAGATGAAAGAACACGAAGAAAATCCCCTCTCTATCTCTCTCTCTCTCTCTCTCGGGACGACTGGTAGGCTTTAAATAGAGAGAGATTGGGTTCGATCAATTGGTCGGTGTACGCACCCAAACATGCCGGGGAAGGGGATGAATCGAACTGTCAATGGAAATTGGGTGCGTGGACCTCGGGTGGGTTGGGTCATCGTCCTTGTGGACTTCAGGCCCAACTTAAGTTCACATGATTTCGGTGTGTAACCGTCACGCAGGAAACCCATTTACATATGTAAGTTGTGCAACCAAACAATTCCTAGTATTTTTAGTTTTTTTTTTTTATTTGTCAATAAGGGTGTCCGGCCTCTTTAAGAACGGCGGGCACGTGAAGTCCCTATCCATGTACCTGCCTCGTCAACGCACTTTTAACAAATTAGGTAATATTGGGCCCTATCTCCTCCACACGCCTTTAATAAATTAGGTAACTATGGTCCTGCTCCTCCACGTGGCATGTAAGTGAGGCTTTTGCCTCGACACGTGGCACTAAGGAGAGTGTGTGAGTTTGAAACCGCAACTTCCTGTTCTTGAGCTTCGGCTCTAGCCAACTGTGTTATTCCTAATATGTTAGTGTTATATAGTATAAATTAATAAATTAACTACACTTTATATTATATATATATATATTAAAGTAAAGTGGGAGGTGCGCTGGGAGGGGTGCCACGTCAAGACCCAATTATTCTCCTTTCAGAAAAATCACTTAGAAAATAGTGAGAGAGCCTTTGCCTTTCAAGTGGGGAATTCTCAATTCTCCTCAAATTTCTTAAAATCTCTCCATCCCCTCCAATCTTCCCTAAAAAATCTCTCATTTAGTAGAGTACCTAAAATCCTTCTAACTTCCTATCAAATCTCTATTTTCCTAACTTTTCTATTTTATCTTTTTATCTTAATCCTCAATTATCAATTTTGATGGTGCAATATTATATACTATGGACCCCATCTAACTAAAGTCATAAATCTCCAATATTATGGAGCCTACCAAGCTATGAAGAATATTAATGATATAGAGTCCATCTAATAAAATATGACAAATCTCATAATATGTGGATGGGAATTCAAAGCCCAACTAACTGTGAAGAAAGTCCGAAGAAATAAAATAGCACACGTTTAACCAAAATTGTAGAGCTCACATACCATGAGTCTCATCTAAATGTGAAGAATATCTAATGATGCAATCAATGTTATATGTATGGGGCCTATCTAATCAAATGTCATAAATTTAAAAACACTAAATGTACAATTTCTATACATTTCTTTTTTTATGTATTTTTTGGTGTTTAATGATTTTTTTTCCTTTTATCGTAATCTTATTTTATTTTTCTTTCTATTTTGATAAGTTTTCATGGATTTATGGTTTTTCTTTTATTTCTTGGTTTCAATGTTAGATTTTTAGGTGTTGATTTTCCATGATTTTATTTGTTTCTTCTAAACTATTTTCTATCATTAGATTGTCTATGCACTTATGTTTTCATGTTATATTTTTGTGGTGTTTTTCTTAATTTTATTTTTTATTATGGGATTATTTTTCTAATTTTAAAATAATGTTTGAAGTAAAATACTCAATTAATTTCAAATAAATTAAAAAGCTCTGAGCATTGCCCATGTATGTTAAATTGGCCCGACGAGCCTTCATGGGCACAACAACACAAGGCATCGATTTTCATTGGGATGATGATAGTGGGCAATGGTCCCATGTTCTTTTATTACCAATGACATTTGAATTTTTTTTTATTAAATAGGCTGTCTTACTTGAATTTGATGATGGGTTTGAGAATACTATTCACCATAAAACTTGAAATTTCTTTTACTGTTTTCTTTATTTTTATATGTATTTCAGACATAATCAATTTGACAACAGCAAGAACTCCATTTATAAGGTCTCGATGATCCTATCATCAAAATAGTTGAATTCATTGGGCTTTGAAATTAGCAATGGGCAACAAAAATCTGAATGCATTTCTTATGACTAAAGATTTTATAGGTGTGATATTACAAAATTCTCATTATTATTTTTCACGATAATTTTTTTCTTTTAGCATAAAATCTTAAGGTCTTTTTCCATTTTATTTTCTTCTATTTTTTTTAAATAATAATAGTGGATTCTTCTTTTTTAGTTTTAATTATTATAATAATTTACTATATCTTTATTTTTATCCGGACTCAGCACGGGCGTTTGTTGCTAGTTATGTATAGTATTGTATTTGCAAAAATGTATATGCTTTACGTATAGGATTACTTTATTTTTTATATATATATATATATATATATATATATAATTGGATAACTTTTTGGCCAACCGAACCAGAGCTAAAGTTCATGTAGGCACACTTTTGAGTTTCGACCCAACCCGAGTGGCACACCTAATAAATATCGGGCCATGAATCTTGGCTTTTGCAGATCCCACCATGTATCATAAAAGGATATGTTGAAATGTTAGCCTGTTTTGTAACCAAGTCCTTTCGTTATATACATAAATAAAGCTCCTCTTTTTAGCAAAAAAAAAATATCTAGATGACTTCACCCCACGTGTGACATTCAAGATATGCAACAGGAGGATCACCCCACCCAGCCCAAAGAATCAGTGTCCCATCATAAAAGTTTGGTGTGAGCCCTTGATGTCTCCTCTTGCCAACCATTCATCTCATACATGTTTCATCACCTGATTGATGGATGGATGCACCTAAATTTTTAGGGGGATCTAATCATCAGCAAAGCAGAGCAATCATTTTTGCATGTGAACTATCATGAATTGTCTTTGACCCTAACATGACAAAAAGAAAAAAAGGACCTAAAAAAACTTGTTTGGAAACTCTGATCTATTTGGAATATAACTAATTTGATTAAATTTATTTTAAATAGAACTGCTTCAATTAGATCATTTTACAAATAAACAGTTTGAGGAGTTGCCTAGCATGTATGATTTAATTTAAAAATAAACTTATCATATAGTAAATGTTACGTAGACAAACTTATCATATAGTAAAAATAGTCCACGCGAACATATCATGTAGTAAACTTAGAGAAAAGAATTAGGGATCGTCGAGCCCAAATCAAGGTTAAGGGAGATCTCTCATTTTCGACAGGCCCCGAGGCCCAATATGCATCTTTCATGTTGGAAGTAGGTGGGCATTCTATTAAGATTTCAAAAACTTTTGACCTACTTAATGCAGGGATCAAACACCCAAAAGACTAAGAACCCAAAACCAAGATATAAAACATTAATCTCATGCATTAATATAAAAAATCTATCAAGAAGACAGATCAAAAAAACAAAGAAGCATACAAGATCTACTAAAATAAATAGGTTGTAGATCTGTACCTATGGAGCTTGGTTGTTATCAAATTAAGAACTTGAATACTTGATCTTTACGAAACCCTTTTCGCATGTTTGATTTCATCTTGCCTCGTGTTCTTTCACGCTATAACCCTTTTATTGAGAACTTCATAAGATAGATCTAAGACTTGAGCCTAACCTTCAAGCCCACAAGTTGGATCTACTAAATCGGCTAAAACAAGCATCAGATGAATCTGGTTAATCAAGTTTACATTAGTAAATGATATATTAAGGTGAAACTATGATCCTTAGCACTTTGCAATAAAAAGGTGGGCTCATATGATGAATTAACAATACCCTAATGGCCTCTTTCTTTGCATGGAACTCATGAATATATAGAAATTCATAGCCAACTGGGATCCAACAAAACATATTAAAGAGGGGAAGGGCGAATGATAAGGTAGATGCAATGGTTGGATATTCATTTCTTATCTCCTCTTATTCATTTTTTTTTCATTAAAGATGAAATTATTTAATGGTGACTTTTGAATGTTTACCTTTAGTTCTTCATTTTTATTACTTTCCGAAATACACATTTATAATTCCTAAGAATTAGATCACAAAGGGTCATTTGTTTGAACCCGTTTACACATGTAAATGTTGTACACGCATAACAATTTGTGCATGAGCACATTTGTTTTACTCATATGTAAATGATGCGTATGATAACATGTAAATGAGATCATTTTCCGTTGAAAATATATGCATTTGGAAATGTGTGATAACATTACACACATCTCGAACTAGGAAAAGCCCTAGTATGATTCTGCAATGCTAGGGTTTGGTTGCCCCCATTGTCATTTACTTTTTGCAACTCATCAATACATTTTTCAAGATCTTAGGGGGTACTGGGCTGAGCCAAAACACATCAAAACCCAGCCCATTAGCTTATGATGCACATGGACATGCACCATCATATCAGTTAGCTTGCCTTTAATGGAATGAGAAAGGAAATGAGACAATGACTGCAGATTTTGGTTTGTTTTGGAAATCACTTTCCGGAAAATATCTGAATGGCAGACCAAGACAAACAGGAATTCATGGAAATCATTCCCAGCCTCACACCTGGATCTGCATATCCTGCCAACCTTTACCATACATGGCTGGAAATCAAATCTCCTGTGCAAAACATTACATGGAAAAATAGAATGTTGGACGACCAGTTTGTTCACAACAACCTTCTGTCTATTTTGAAATCCAACATGGCCCCCAACTTGATAAATGAACGGTAGATTAGGCTTCCACCCAAAAATATCTCCATTGACCACAGATAATTGATGACGGCTGAAATCGCAATTACAATTATTGATCAGATGGCTAATAGAAACCAAAATGCATTGGAACTATATTATTGGCCATTATTATATTATAAAATTTTCATTTTATTAACACCTAGAACATTAAAAAATAAAGATTCACAAATTTTTCATCTTTTAGAAGGTTTTTTTTTTTTTTTTATAATCTTTTGGATGTTGCTGGTTGGGCATTATTGATAATTGCATGATGATGTGGGCCACCTTTCATCAGTTCAAATTGTTCTCTCCACCTAAGGCCCTGTTTGGCATCATGCCAAGGGAATGTTCCGGTGTTCCCATGTGATAAAACCGTGGAAACCGTGTCTGGTAAGTGTAATTAGCATTCTAAACTCCAATTTCATGGGAAAGATCTCGGGAAACTTGTCAAGCTGGATTAAGAATTGAAAAATGATCTAACTTCGTTTTTTTTTTTTGGGAACAACCGGCTGGCACGCAATTTGTTCAGGCACCGCTTAAGCATGTAGTCATCAAAAGCTCTACAGTTATATCTCCATCACCCTCACTTTCTCTCTCCCATAGGTCCATCTGACCCACCCCTTCAAGCATCTTGCAACTCTCTCTCTCTCTCTCTCTCTCTCTCTCTCTCTCTCTCTCATAGACCAAACGACCCAAAGTCTCTTTCCCTCTCCCCTAGTAGGGCAAACGAACCAAAGCTATTTTGCCCATAGACGACCCGAAACCATTTTTTCCAGCCACCTCTCTGTTGACTGAAACTACTGTGCAGAGTGTGCTTATAGAAAGGAAGATGGTAAAGACTCATTTAAGTAAATAGAAATTAACCAATCTTAAGTTAAAAAAAAAAATCTGAACGGAACCAACTAGCCTATTGTTTCCAAGATGAACCTATCAATCAAAGATCTATATAGTTGCATAGCACCGTTCGATGTGAGAGATCTATGGGGTAGAAGTTCAAGTAATGCTTGGACTTATCAAGTAGCCTCCTGTAAGTGTCTAAATATTACGGACTTGGATAAATGGATGTTTGATACTGCTTTGAGATAACAGAAATTCCTTGGGTTGCACAGCACCGTTCGATGTGAGAGATCTATGGGTAGAAGTTCAAGTGATGCTTGGACTTATCAAGTAGCCTCCTGTAAGTGCCTAAATATTACGGACTTGGATAAACGGATGTTTGATACTGCTTTGAGGTAGCAGAAATTCCTCGGGAGAGATCAGATGCCTAAAACCTGAAAATGGAAGAAGGAAAGAGAGGTCAAAGCCCCTGGCTACGGTCAGTCGAAGGGCACTCCGACGCCTAAGTTAGTGCTGTCACTGAACATAAGGGGAGTGAATGGAGAAGAAGAGGAGAGCTTAGGGGTGAGCACAAGCATATGCATGTAAGCATATGCGTGTGTGCGTGTGAGCGTACCTCCTAGGGGATTGCTCCTTGCATATATATATATATATATATATATATATATGCTAAGAGTTGACTCTTAGGGCGTAGTCTCATCAGGCCTTTCCTGAGTGGAGGTAGGTGAAAAAGGGAAGTCCCATCAAGCCCTTCCTGAGTGGAGGTAGGTGAAAGGGGGAAGTCCCATCAGGCCATGTCCTGTTTTCTTGTGAATCCCACTTTGCCAAGGATAGTGGGCGCTCCGTCAGGGATTCTAGACATGATCGTCAGATAGAGATAACTCCTTTCTGGACAGTACGTTCTACAACAAGGCCGCCCTGACGTCTGGCACTTCTATCGAGATCGGGTACTTTTTACCGAGATCAGGCAGTACTGCCAAGCTGCTTAATACCGAGACTGGGATACGCCTAGCTGGTACTGCCACCGAGTTGTGATGCCTAACTGAGCTGGTACTGTTACCGAGCTAAGGAAAGGCGCCTAGCTGGTACTGAGGGGAGGACCGAGCTCAGGTGCCGGGGCAAGGTACCGAGCTCAAGTGCCGGGGCAAGGTACCGAGCTCAGGTGCTGGGGCAAGGTGCCGAGCTTAGGTGCTGGGGCAAGGACGCTGAGGCAAGGACCGAGCTTAGGTGCCGGGGCAAGGTACCGAGCTCTTGAGCTGGGGCAAGGTGCCTATCTCAAGTGTTGGGGCAAGGTACAAAGCTCAGGTGCTGGGGCAAGGACAAAGCTCAGGTGCTGGGGCAAGGTGTCGAGCTCAGGTGCTGAGGCAAAGTTGTGCTGACCGAGCTGGTGCTGTTACCGAAATTAGGACAATCTCGGTAGTATGAAAATATCCACACACAATTGCCCCTAGCTCCTGACCTTTTAGAGTTCCCTAACTCTTGGAGGTCAGGAGCTAAGTATTATAATGGGTGAGCCCTTCTGAATGTTGGGCTTGCATAAGATCGAGTCCTAGCTGGTACTCTTACCGGCGCTGGGACGATCGTGGCATTGATAAGACATCTATTTTGGCACTATTGTCGAGATGGGTCTTGCAGAGGTGCCAAGCTAGTACTCTTACCTGAGCTAGCGCGATCTTGGCAGGTCCACCGAGTTCTGCAACTTGGTGTTTGTTGGAGCTGTGCAAGTCGAGGCTGGTGTTGTCACCGAGGCCACAGCTGGAGCTGCTATGATCGAAGGCGAGGCGTCCGAGTTGAGGCTGGTGTTGTCACCGAAGCCACAGCTGGAGCTGACCTGATCGAAGGTGTGGCATCGAGCTGCCATGATCGAAGGTCAGGTGTCCGAGTTGCCATGATCGAAGGCGAGGCGTCCGAGCTAAGGCTGGTGCTGTCACCGAAGCCACAGCCGAAGCTGACCTGGTCGAAGGTGTCCGAGCTGAGAAAATGATGGGGAGTTATTTTCAGCTCAGACTGAGATCAACACAAAATCTGCCGAGGTGGTTGGTGCTCTGTAATCGGGCTGATTTCAACTTCATTTTTGGACGCTTTTTTAAAGGTTTGAGGATCCGCCAACAAAGATCTTGCAATACGAATCGAGGGATTGCTCCCAAGATTGTGCTTCGGTTGTTTCGGTAACGTCGTCCTTATCCTCCTTGCCCCCCAATTTGGTGTCTAGCTGGCTTGGTGCCAAACTGGGGAATGATGAGATTTGGCTGGTGCTGGAGATTTACTTTGTCGGGAACGCTCCAGTAAAAGATCAGTCTGTTGCCGAGTTCCATAACTGCAGTGCTTTGCAGCTGGTTCTATAACAAAGTTGTAGTCTCTTCCATGCTAGTGCTGTCACCAAGCTGAGACTGCTGCCGAATTCCATAACTACGGCACTTTGCAGCTAGTTCTGTAACCGAGTTGTGGTCTCTTCCATGCTGGTGCTGTCATCGAGCTGAGACTATTGCCAAGTTCCATAACTGCGGTACTTTGCAGCAGGTTCTGTAACCAAGTTGTGGTCTCATCAGGCCCTTCCTGAGTGGAGGTAGGTGAAAAGGGGAAGTCCAATCAAGCCCTTCCTGAGTGGGGGTAGGTGAAAAGGGGAAGTCCCATCAGGCCATGTCCTTCTTTCTTGTGAATCCCACTTTGCCAAGGATAGTGGGGGCTCTATCAGGGATTCTGGATGTGATCGTCGGATAGAGATAACTCCTTTCTGGACAGTACGTTCTGCAACGAGGCCGCCATGACGTCTAACACTTTTATCGAGATCGGGTACTTTTTACCGAGATCAGATAGTACTAACAAGCTGCTTAATGCTGAGACCGGGATACGCCTTGCTGGTACCGCCATCGAGTTGTGAAGCTTAGCTGAGCTAGTACTGTTACCGAGCTGAGGAGAGGCGCCTAGCTGGTACTGAGGGGAGGACCGAGCTCAGGTGCTGGGGCAAGGTGCCGAGCTCAGGTGCTGGGGCAAGGTGCCGAGCTCAGGTGCTAAGGCAAGGTGCCGAGCTCAGGCGCTGAGGCAAGGACCGAGCTCAGGCGCTGGGGCAAGGTACCGAGCTCAGGTGCTGGGGCAAGGTATCGAGCTCAGGTGTTGGGGCAAGGTGCCGAGCTCAGGTGCTGGGGCAAGGACCGAGCTCAGGTGCCGGGGCAAGGACTGAGCTCAGGTGCCGGGGCAAGGTGCCGAGCTCAGGTGCTGAGGCAAAGTTGTTTTGACCGAGCTGGTGCTGTTACCGAAATTAGGACAATCTCGGTAGTATGAAAATATCCCCACACACCTCCAATTTCTAAAGTGAACATTTGAAAACACCTAGACTAAAATTCATGCTAGACTGTGTTTTTTAATCTAATTGGTTGAAACAACTACATTAGATTCACATAAAAGATAGGCCCCAATTATAATAATTTTCGTGATGGATCCATGTTAACAATTACAAACAGTGGTTGTGTAACGCCCCAATTCCGGATACCGATATACTCGTTCGACTACCCGAAATTGGCGCGCTACTTCCCGGAAAATCCGAGAACTTCCAAGATCGTAGGCCGCAGTGAGGTCCAATTTAAAACTTTTTGACCAACATAGTTATAACATTTAATATTGCGGAAGCATAACGATTTAAACAAAGCGGAAGCAATAGGTATCGATAAATATATAAAGTATGAGCAGAACATATGTCTAATTAAAATGATTCAATGTTAATCAAAGTTATACATTTTCATTCTACCCTTCTCACTACAGAATATCTCTCAAAAACCCAAAATAACAATGTCCCTCAAAACCCTGGAATGAACTCCTCGCCCTCCGGCTCGACATCCGTGTCGGCCGGGCCCCATGCGTACTCTCCTGCAACGGGTGCCTCCACTACAGCTAGTGTGTCATCTGGGATCTCGGGATCAAGGCCTAAGCACCATAGAATGGGTCAGATCTAAACGATCTGGCAAGATACAGCATACTACTAACATAGCATATATATATCAAAGGAATTAAAGACGGGTACATAAGTTAAATGAATAACAAGGGAAAAGAACTAGGCAGTTGTGCATTTAAATCATAAGGAATCAGTATAAATAGAAAACATCTAAACTACTACAAACAAGGTGGCACATTCACACGAGCTGGAATACCGCGGGATATTATGCCGCGACCCTCCCATACTGAACACAGTCGCGGTGGGGAATCTCACCAGGGAATAACTAATCCCGAATATCACTCATCAACTCATCATCTCATCACTCCAGATCGGCACGGTATGACACCTTGCCGTCTTAACCACACAGCTCATCATGATAGCTCCTCAATACTCAACTAGCTCCTACCGAGGATGATCAGTCCACCGGCTGAGCTTAAATCAACCGAGTGAATGTTCATGCTGACTCGAGAATAACTCTAAGGTCCGTGTCTGTCTAGGCTTTGCCTTGCGTGAACAAGGTCCTAACAATACCTCTATAAGGTCCACACATCTTAATTCAGTCTCTGGATCTTATTCAAGATCCAGGCCCACTCGTTGGATCCATACCAAGGCCCATCAGTACATGGCCTGGTCTAAAACCGTCCAAACGAGGCAACCAATCCATCTACTACTGACAAACAGTTCCATTATAATCCATATAACTTAACAGTCCAATAGAAACTATCTCTTCAAGCTAAAGGGTTCACATCACCACACTTAGGCCCAATAAGGGCCCGCCTAGACACAGACACGGGTCAATGATCTCCGAAGTCACATCATCGGGTCACCTCTAGATACCCTACGTTCAGGTCTTCCATTTATGTTCAATTAATGGTAAACAGCTATTCTAAAGATCTAAGAATGACAATAAATGATAACAGTGAAGTATAAACTTCAATCAGAGAATCAACGGGAAATCCAACGGTCCAATCCTAGGTAATGGGCCACTTTAGGTTCGGGTCTATCTCCGGTAATTCGATCTCTAAACGATGTCATTAATGCCGTAAAATATTGTATTTGGTGCTTAGTTAGTTAATGGCATCTATGACAACTCTTGGAGGTCGAATCATCTTAGATTATCAACCAAAACTCTAAACAGTGGTCCCCGCGAGTCAAGGTTGAGCCACACCGTTGACTCGGGCTTAGGACACTGATAAATACTCATTTGGATGGTCAATGGGCCCCACAACTGATCATATCTCCTAAATGTTGAAAACTGGAACAATCAGGGTTTTCCAGGTGAACCTGATGTGTTGTGAGCTCGGTTGATTTCCTGGCCTGGAAGATCAACCGAGTTCACTGACAAACCTGAATCAGGCTTCCTGGACAACTCAATTCGTTTTTAAAGGCTTACAGCGTGTCCGGTCAAACAACCTGGCCTGGATGATTGACCGCATACTCTGAAAACCTTAGAACGATTGATGTTCCCGCTTTAAACATCACCTAAAGTAAAATCCTAAGTATCAAGTCCATTTGGGTGTAAGGAGTCTGAGTTTTGATTGAAGAACCAACTTTCAGTCACTTCCTGCACAAACAGCGTGAATCGGGTCAACCGGTGCGAGACCAGGTCAACCCGACTATTTGAAATGAAATTTGTGCAAGAAATGGCTAAGGGCCAGTTTTCCAAGAAATCTCAGTGTGGCCGGTTAACCGGCCTGCATAGTCCGGTTAACCGGCTGCACTGCAGCAAGCCCCTGCAGGAACTTAACTGGGAGCTACCCTTCCAGAAATTTCAGTGTGGCCGGTTAACTGGCCTGCATAGTCCGGTTAACCGGCTGCACGAAACCTGGGATTTTTCCAGGTTCTGCAGTCCCTCTGTTTTGGCTCCACTTCCACCCAAACTACTTCCAATCCATTCCAAACATCTCCAAACCATCTCCAAACATAGATTAATTCCAAAGCCCAACAAATAACCCTACTTGGACCCATTGATCTACCAAATGGGGGGTGAAAACCCCCATCCATCAATGCCATTTCCATCCAAGAATACACAAACAAGCTCAGGTAGAAACTAAACCATAACAGAACATCAAATGAAATGGAAAACTACTGAATCATGAACTAAAATACACATCCTAAGTTATGAGTATGATGCACTTGCCTTTTTAGTGATTTGAGAGAGATTAGTAGAGAGAAACAGAGGAAGAGATAGTAACAGAGAAAGAACCCACTTCCAGCTGAATCAGAAATGATGAAGAAGAAGATGATCACCCAGCAGCTACTCTTAGGACCACCTAGCAGTAGCAGCAGTTACAGAGGGTGAAATGAAGAAGAAGCACACAGCAATAGTTCCCAGCTCAAAGGGGAGAAGAAGTATGGCAGCTGAAGCTCCTTAATGGAGAATTCCAGCACAACAGTAGCCTCCCAGGGAAATTCCAGCAGAGTAACAGATGAGGGAATGAAGAGAAGAAGATAAAGGAAATGAAGAAACAGATGGCTGCAGCTCCTAGATCATTTTCCCATATGGACAGCAGCTCCCAGGTGAGAATTCCAGCACAAACAGGAAGGAAGGAGCAGTAGTAGCAGCTGATACAGATTTAGTGGCTTGGTGGAGGTGAAATATGAAAGGAAGAAGAGGGTGAATCAACTGTAGCAAGGGTCTTCAAGATGGAAATTCCAGCAACAGGAGAAGGAAGATGAGATGCAGCAGCTCCAGAGGAAATTTCAGCAGAGTAACAGCAGAGAATGAAGAGGGAAAAGGGGTGGCTGCTCCAGCTGAAGTGAAGAAGGGCACAGCAACAGCTTCAAGATGGAGTTTCCAGCAACAGTAGCTGGTTGCACTGCTCAAACGTATGAGAGGAATTTAGGGGTGGAAGTTGGGAGTTGAAATGGGCTGGAGGTGGTTTCCTTGGGAAGAGGGCTGGAAGTTATCTTGGGAAGGGGGCTGCTTAGGGTTTAGGGTTTATTGCAAATGGGGGTTAAGAGATATTATATAGGTCTAGGGGGAAGTGATTAAAGACTATAACACCCTTAGGGTTTAGTGAGATTAGGGTTAGGGTTTAAGGGTGGTTGGGTCATTTGGTTAGGAAGTTTCTAGAAGAGAGGCACCTTAGCACTAAACCCACTTAATTAACTTAATTAATTAGACTCTACTAACTAAGCCTAAGATTAACACAACACCCAACTTAATTAAAAACACTAACCCACTAAGTTAATCTAACTAACTTAGGAAATCTAACTAGACAATCTAATTAGCCCCTAATTAGCCCAAATAAAACAGTAATAAACAATGATTAGCCATAATTAGCGAAGATTAACAAGGATTAGCAAAGATTAACATAATTAAACAATAATTAACATAAATTAGGATTAATTACTCTATAAAATAGCCCTTAGAGGGCCCACCAAGGGTGGGACCTCACAGGTTGTACTTTGTAATTCCTAAAGGTGGGTTATATGTTCACAATTTAAAAAGGTGGGCCCACATTATAATACTATAAAGGTATACCCACATTATAATTTAATCGTATGAATATGGGACCCATATTTTTCAATTTCTAAAATTATGTCCCATCTCCCATGTACTACTATAATAAATTTAGGTTCAATGGCGTTGCCTGATATAATTATGTTGGCTACTATAATATTACCAAACAAGTTCTGCATGATATATTCTCAGCAAAACTTTTTAGAATAATGCTACCAAACAAGTTTTGTATGGATAGTCTATGCACAACTTGGTCCCAGCACAACATGGTCTCGGCACAAAATCGGGAACAACATTAGAACGATGCCAAACGGGGCCTAAAATTCCCATCAACCCAAAGAGGATATGGGATCGCACCACACCCACCCACTCTAATACTCACCATAGGAAGTAATTCATTTGAAAAAAAAAGTGTAAAATGTGGTTAATTCATAAAATTAAAATGGAAGTCATTCCACTTCTGAAAAACATGTTTCATCCAAGAGTCACACCTTGCATTTTGTGGGGCCCACTGGGATTCATGACAATGAAGGGAGATGAGTATAGTTAGGAATAGACATGGATTAGAGGACCTAGAATTACAATGTCAATTTGATCAAATGATCCCAGCCTTTAACTTTAGCTCCTCAAAGTTTGATTGCTCTATTTCATGAAAATTTACTGTGGTTAAATCTAATGGTGAATAACATCCTGATTGGTATCCAATTAGTTCCACTAAGGGTCCAAAGGATGTACCAGTCAAGAGTTTGAATATAAACCCATTAACTTGTGCAGCTACTCCCCCAAGGGCTTTCATGGAATCTTTACTTCGAGATTCAACATCAGTGAATCAATTAGAGATGAGTATTCTTCTCCAGGATTTTCTTCAGATTCAACCTCCCAATCTTTCTCAGTCTTCCTGGTAGTCACTTTGTGTTTTTTTTTTTTTGGATTCTTTGAGGGAGGGCATCATCACCGGATATTTCTACCTTCTTCAGATTCAACCTCCCAATCTTTCTCAGAGTCTTCCTGGTAGTCACTATCACTTTTGTTTTTTCGGATTCTTTAAGGGAGGGGCATCATCACCGGATATATAAATAAGGAGAAGGAAGTGCTTTGAATCTTCTAGATGGCAGTCAATATTGAAGAATTCTGGAAGCTCATGGAATATGGTTTTAATGGACACTTCTTCCTTCATTGTTGAGAGAAAACAATCTGCAAAAGTAACTTTTAGTTTTAGCAAGGGATTATGAAAAGGAACTTCATTGTCTTCCTTCCACTTCTTTGTGTTTGCTCATGAAATTATAAAAAAAATATATATCAAAAGACCTCATTATCATCATCAAATCCTCATCCCAACTATGTTGGGGTTGGCTACATGAATTTCTTTTCTCTTGTTCCAAGCCAAATTCTCGGATAGATTGCACTTCTTTGTACTTATCCTTCTTACTTCCATGTATAGACTTTAAATCTCTTTGGATGGAGAAATACAATTAATTTTGTATTGGGTACAACCTTTTATGCAGCCCAAATCCATTACTAAGTAGAGCAACTCCACAGATAGGGGTTGGCCAAATCCTTTTTATGGATTTCACACACATGGACACTCATGATCAAAGAAACAATATCAGAACCAGAGAAATTCATAAATATTTATTTGAAATAAAGATGGGTGCCTCTCCCAATAGAGTTATTACATATTTTATATAAGAAGGTTTGGACGTCATCCTTCCTAGTGGGTTTCTACTTCGTAAAAATATTAAAGGAAACTAAATTTCTTATAATAAACTTAGCTAAAATCTCCAAGATTGTAAGAACCCTGATCAATTCAAAACTTCGCAATGGGCCCAGATAACCTAGGCCAAGCTCAACTTGGACCACATCTCCTCGTGGCTTGGTGGCGCTCGTAAAGATTTGGATTTGGACACTAAAAGTCAATAGTTGTGACCTACAAAGCATTGACAGAGAATAATGTCTAATTAGATTATTGGAGAAACATGGGTTAAGAAATCGCAATAAAAATGAGAAGAGATGGTGCACCTGAAAAAGTTGCAAAGAGAGTGTTAGGGTTGGAAGTGAATGTGTTATGAGAAGGATGTATGGCAAGTATTAGATTTTATACATGACCGACATGGGTCAGTAAAAAAGTCAAAATTGAATCCAAAGCCATTGGCTTTAATATATTATAATGTGATGATAATTCCTAGGGTTTTAAGTTACTTATTATGGGTGCAATTAGATTTTCTAATTTCTTAATTGAGTAATTGTATTCTTATAAATAGGCCTTTTGTGTATATTCTTGATGAAACTAGCAAAGTAGGCATGTGCACAACACAGGCCAAAATGAGAAGTTAAACATAAAATAAAATTCTATAACAAATTATTCAAAAGATTTTAATAAATTTGGAAACTAAATTAAAAAATAATATTAATATATAAAGGGAAATGCTCATGTAAGCAAATAGTTTAAATATAATTGAAAGTCCTGGGATCCTAACCCTAGAGGGGGGGGGGGGGGTGAATAGGGTGAGCTACAAATATGACCAATTTAAATCAATTTTAACTTCTTAAACTAAACTAGTCACAAGTAATGATAAACAATCTAAATGCGGAAGCTAATATAAACAATCACCACAAAAGCAAGCACCACAACACAAAGGTTTATAGTGGTTCGGCCTCAATGCCTACGTCCACTACCGGCTTGTGATTCAATCACCCCACCGGATTTCCACTATTTATGCTTTTTACTAGGCTAAGCAATAACTTTTACAATGTTGTTTTTCTAGGCTCAACAACAACCTTTACAAGATGCTTTTCAAGGCTAAACAATAACCTTTATATAATGCTTTTCTTAGGCTAAGCAATAACCTTTACAAATAAGGATTTCTCTAAGAAGGTGTCTTCACAAAAGAACACTCTAAGAGATACAATATAAGCACAATTGAATTGCCTCTAAATAGGCTTATATGAAAGTGAAATTCAAATTACAAACATACACTAGAATAAGCTAAAGTGTGTGCACAAGTGTATGAATGTTTTACTTCAATCAATTTCAACAATGAAGCTCTTACATGATGCATTTTAAAATCAAAGCTTAGAAAATTATGATTGAAGCTTAATGCTAATCACATGAAAGATCAAGCAACTTGAATTAAGGAACTAAACAAGTTGTAAGAAGATTTAACTATTATTAACACATGTGAATTAGACATGGATATTTGCAAACCATTCTAATATTCCAAAGATGATAATGTGTTTGTAAAACATCTCTTTAAAAGCTAGAAAACATGCATATATGAAAATACAAAGATTAGAACATGCATGGATTTCATTTGGAATGGAAATCAAAACACTAGTAAGATGTACCTTTTTAAAAACTCAAGCATTTGATTTCCAAAAAGCCTTCTAGCCTTATCACCTCATTCCCCTTTCTTAGGCTCCAAAATGGTCTCAAAAGTTCATCCAACAAGCCTCTCAAAAGATGGGATTGGAATGGACTTTAAAGCAAAAAACAGTCCAACGGCTAGTTTCTCCGGTCGACCTGGACCCTTACCCGGTCGACCTGGTACACACAACGGTAAGAAAAATGACCGTTGAGCCCAAAATCCCTGTCGACCTGCAGTGTGCCCGGTCGACCGGCCACACAGGCAGGTCGACCTGGTGAGTGCCCAGATTTCCTGAATTTTTGAAACTTGCAATATTTGAGGGCAACTTCCAAGGGACTTTGAGACACTTTATCAAGCATGAATTCATGACTGAAAGATGATGAAAACTGAAATTCTAAAGTCATGAAAACTCCAAATCAAAATAATGATTTTAAAGAAAGAACCTTTGGAAAGCTTGAATGGATTTGAGCTTAAGGTTAAAACATATGAAAGAAAGAAACATTTAGCTCAAACCTTCATGAAACTTAAAAAGCCTAAAATGATTCATAACTTTAAACCAATGGCTTGCTTGATTTGATAAAACTCTTTTCAAATCTAATTGCATCCAAGTTTAAAAACAAAACATGCATAACTCAATACTTATACAAATCTTAAAAAACAATGCATGTATAAAACAAGATTTCAAGTTTTTCTAAAACAATGCATGTGTGAAAATTCAAATGATGCTAGAGTGAAAATGCATCCATCAAATTGCAAATACAAAAACCCTAACAATAATGTATATACAAATATAAAGTAAAGACATGTAGCAAATAGTAACCCATCTAGTGTGGTTTGGTTTCATATTTTCTTTTGATATCTCATAGTATAATGGCACATGGAAAGAGCCGTTTGTTTTGTCAAAAGATTCAAATAGCTTGCAATTGTGGGCACATCCAAACACATTTTTAGATATAATATCAAGCCATGTTGGTATTGGTATTAGGATTTATATTTCTTATTATGGGTGTGACTTAGATTTCCTAATTTGAGTGATCGTATTCTTATTACTAAGTCATTTGGCTATATTCTCAGTAAAGTTATTAAGAATTTGACAAAAATGTATTTTATAGTTCGTAACTTTTAATATATAGTATGTAATTGGAATTCTAAAATATAACAAATTAACCCATCTACTTGTAAACATTCTTTATGATGAGTTGAGTGGGTGCTTGCTATTTTGACTCGCCACCCCAGACTAAGCCTGATGCTATTGTCAATGATTCTAAGTTGAACTCTTTTTTCTTTTCCATGTTGGGCTACTAGTTCACGAGTGATATTTTAACATGAGTACTCAATCCTAGGCATGCGTGTGAAGGTTAAGGTCCTAGCACCACCTAACAATGAGCGCAGTGGTTTGAGTTGACCCTTTTAACATTCTAAGGGTTGACTTTTTTCTCGGGATGGCAATGGATTTGACAAAAAGTGGGATCCACTCTATCGGTTTTAATCTGTGGTGATTTTGGTAATGTGTTGGTTAAGTGTCATGTTCAAGTTGGGTACGGCTTATTGGACTCAAACTTAGCTGGATTTGGGGTGTGTTTTCAGGTTTAGGCAGTACTTGACCCACTTCACTATGTTTATTTTCCATTTATATAGTATATTTATTAGGTTGTACACAAGACTCGATTAGCACGGGTACAGACATTGTTGAAACCATGCCTATATATAAACCGCGATGGATTGGCTGAGTGATCAAGGTCATAGTTCCTCCTTCTTTAAGAGCTGGAGGTCTTGATATCAACTCTAGTTTTCCCCTATTTAAGAAACGAAGGTTGAGTCCACTTGGGGGTTACTGGGGTTTTACCCAGATTCTCTATGGGCCCTCAGGGATGAGTCTAGTCCAAAGGGTTGGAAACCCTTCGTTAGTAGAAAAAAAAAGGCCTATACAAAGAATATTTCTTATAGTTTAACATAATGATCAACCACTAGCAAATCCCCTAATCTCTACGTTAGCCTAATGGTTTAGACCTTTGGCTGAAAGCACTGGTCATGGGTTTGACACGTGTCACCAGGAAAATAAAGAAAAAAAACAACACTAAGCACCAAAAAAAATAAATTTAAAACACTAACAAACGTATCACAGGGCATGTTTTCAAACATAAAAGTCTATTATAGTACAAATCACTATCATCCCCATGGTTTAAAATCTCGGCCGATACCGGTTCATATCGGCCGATATGAACCGATATTAGCCCATACTGTGGCAATATTTTGCCGTAATGAGTCAGGCAAAATATCCCAAAAATATCGGTTAATGTCAGCAGATGTAGTCAAAATATTGGTTTGACCGATATCTCGGCCGATATTTTGAAAATATTGGCCAAAATGGAGTAAAGGTCAAAAACCCTAATTTTTTGTAATTTTTTCCCTATTCCCCCACTTTCTTCTCATCTCCCCTCATTTCCTTAGAGCAACCATGTTTCTATAGCTCATTCTCTTACAAATTTTCAAATTCCAACACTATTTCTTGAAGAAATCATTTTATTTAGTAGGAGAAAATCAACTTAACTCCCTTATTTTTAATTTACTATTATGTGTTTTTTATTTTTTATTTTTAGATAAGCATAGCAATGAATGAAAAGATTATTGGCATATCATTTTTGGGTTTGCGTTGTACTCTCCACTTAGATCTACACACTTTCATACTAGATCTACTTATAAACATGATTTTGGGTGTAGAAAAATGTTTTTTTTTAAATCTTCTACTTTAAAAAAATATTGTTGGAGTATTTATGATACTAAATAGTAAATACTAATAGCTTATTAATAGTGTATAGATAATTGTTGTGTTATCTTTATTTTCTTATATTTTACACTAATAAATTGATCATGAGCCAAAATAATAGTTGGATTATATGAAATACTAGAGAAGAAGCGAACTGTAACACATACAGGACTCATAACTTAAGGTGATCGATATTTTGATTTATTGTTGTTACTAATAGAAAAAAAACATTTTTTGCTAGCATTTTTCTAATATTCTAGATTTTTTGGATATTTTTGCGATTTTTTTATTAAAAAAAATTCATACCGTGACGACCATGATGGACCGATAACCGCGACCGATACCGATATCATATCGGTTTTTGTCCCGGCCAATACCGCAACCAATACCACGATTTTAAACCATGGTCATCCCTACACTTTTTTCAACTCTGTCATTGAATAAATTGAATCCTTATAAACACCACACCTTCAAATTGACATTTTTCTTTCTGTCCCTCCTTCTTCTTCTTTTTTTCCCCTGTCATGGGACCCACCTTTAGTTAATCTGATATTTTGGTACATGCTGCTCACCCGCAAATAGTCCTAAGTCTAAATTTGCCACTTATCCAACTTTTTTTTCATCATTGGATTGATGTCATAAGAAAATAATGTCTTTGAAAACTACTAAAAATTTTAAGGCCATGGACCAAAGGGTTAGAATTATCTTATGGAGTCAAAACTTTGCACATATGTAGGTCTCATGTAGATCTTTCCATTCAATGGACTTTTAAGATAATCAAGCATCCCATTGGACCCAACTAGGAGGGGTGTTTTTCTTATAAAAATGTGCAGGCGTTGTCTAGCATAGATCATATATTCATTCATCCTAGAAAACCCAATGTTATTCCCTATCTTTATATTTTCTTCCTCCCTTTTTGTTTTCCTCCTTATATCACACATGTACCTATCGTATATTTGTGGGGGTAGTATAAGATTGCAAAGGGGGCGGGCTTAAGCTAATTCTTATCATGCTTATTTTATTTTTTTGTGAAAAAAAAAAAGATGAGTGCAATGGGTACAAGGACATCAAGATGTCAATGCCAATAGATACCTGCAACTGCAAGTAGTTCTTACACACGCACTACAAGAAAAATTGCTTTTGGTGACGGCTAGTGGCCGCCGGTAAAACATATACCGACAGTCATTGTGGCTGCCGCATGGTGATGGTATATCGCAGGTGGGTAAAGGTTGTAGCGACGGCCACTGTTTTTTTTATTGCGGCAACTCTATCCACCGGTAAAAGAAATTTGTGGGCTAGTGGAATGACGAAGGAAACTTTTAGCGGGGGCCAATATTCGCCGGTAAAAGGGAAGATGGCTGCCAGTAAAAACCCATATTTTTATGACCTCCGCTAAAAGCAGTTCCTTTTTGAAAAAAATACTACTTTCAGCGGCGGTCATATGGCCGCCATTAAAAGCAGTATTTTTTTAATATATATATATATACCAAATATCTAATATATTTCATGTATATTAACCTGTTTCCAGTATATAAGTAATGCTTAACAAATCTTGCTAATAATTAGAGTATTTCATATCTAAATACTTAAACATATTGAAATGGCGTAAGGTCCTCAAGTTGAAGATTTATAACCAACAAGATGATAGATGAAAGAATCCTTATATTTAAAAACAGATCAACATCTTAGCCACCTCAACATCACAACCTTTCACATGCAAAATTCCTTCACAAAGAAAAAAATGATGACACTCTAACTGAAAATGTTTAACCCCTTAGTACATGAGATATCAACTGTTGGAAAATAGATGGGCCTTCCAGATAGGTTTCAAAAACTTTTGACCCACTTGATGTAGGGATCAATTATCAAGAAGGCAACAAACACAATTCAGGATGCAATCCCTCAAACTCATAAACCATGTACAACAATATTACCTATCTAGAAGATAGAAAATCACACATAAACATGCAACCACGAAATCTACAACATACAAGGATGTAGATATACATTTGGAGCTTTGTTGTGCTCTAATGGAGAATTTGAGTTCTTTCTTTGATGATGAACACCTTCACTAATCAAATTAAGATCTCCAACACCTTTTGATCTTCCACGCTATGACCCGTATTAGATTCTTTTTTCTCAAGAAGATGGTGGGATCTCCAAGAGAAAAACCCCAAAGGAAACTAAAAGAGAAACTAGAAGAGGGAAGAGATGTACAACAACTTGCACAAAGAGAGGAAGATGATGATGGGTGTGAATCCCTAGGTGGGATTGTACATTAGGACGTCTAAGGCACTCCTCTTCTCTTTTTATAGCATTCAAGCCACCTCCTCTTACTAATTGAAATAGAAGTCTTACTTCCACTATAATTAGTTGCTTACTAAATCACAATTAGAAGTCTTACTTCAAATATGATTAGTAACTTTATCTTTTACTAATTAAAATAGAAGTCCTACTCCCATTAATAATTAGTAACTTACTATTACCACTATTAGAAGTCTCACTTCAAATAGAAATAGTAACTTTCTATTTCCTTTTAGAGTCCTACTATAATTAGTATCTTTCTAATATCTTGGGCTAGCGTGGGGACCACTAGGGATTCCTTAGAAAGATGGCTCCAACTGGGACACGCGACCCCACATCTCATGTGCAATCCGAGCCCACAGTTAATTACAAATAACTCCACTATATAAATGCAATTGCACTCCAGTCTTAGGAATATATTACAATGAAGACCCTAAACTTCCCAATTACCACAAGTAGGCCCCTCTATCATTATCCATAGATCAATTGGAATAAATCTGTCTCATCCAATCTTAGATCCACATCTTATTATCCTTGAGCCCCAATTAATTATAGTGGTCATTTGGTACCGTTCCAATTAACTCTTAATTGGAATGGGTGCGCACTTACCAATGATAAATCCATTAATTGGCACAAGGGGATAATGTAGATAGATTTCATCTTGATCATTGCATGTTCTCACAGTCCTACTACCACGTACCCAAGACATCGAGGTGTTGACTTACAGTTGGCATCACTCATTGGTGACTCAAAGTAAATGAATAGACAGAAACTTAAGTTCATCAATATCTCAGGATTGAGAGCCTATTGCTAGGGAATTATGAGAGCAGTCCTTAAATCGAGACAGTATTCATAAGGTGTTTCTCATGGTCCTTCAATACATCCAATGTACCAGCACTATGATCCAGAATCTTACATTCTGATGATTGAGACAAATCACACACTATTTTATAGTGATCAAAGTACTGCAACCTTGTCAGATGAGATGCCCAATCTCATCACTGGTTGTGAAGATATTTTAAGTATAAGATTTGTGACACATATCTCCCGTATGTGGATCTCATCCATATACATATATCATATCTAATATACTAATGAGACCCGGTTCATCTCATGAACCATTATATCATATGTATTGGCCATGTGCATTAAGTAATAAATCACCATTCATCTCATGAAAGGAAAGCATGATTATATTGATAAATAAAGAAATTAATCAATTTATTCATCACATACCGTATGTGGATCTCATCCATATACATATATCACATCTAATATACTAATGGCCGCCGTTAAAAGCAGTATTTTTTTAATATATATATATACCAAATATCTAATATATTTCATGTATATTAACATGTTTCATGTATATGAGTAATGCTTAACAAATCTTGCTAATAATTAGAGTATTTCATATCTAAATACTTAAACATATTGAAATGGCGTAAGGTCCTCAAGTTGAAGATTTATAACCAACAAGATGATAGATGAAAGAATCCTTATAATTAAAAACAGATCAACATCTTAGCCACCTCAACATCACAACCTTTCACATGCAAAATTCCTTCACAAAGAAAAAAAATGATGACAATCTAACTGAAAATGTTTAACCCCTTAGTACATGAGATATCAACAATGAGGGAAAATCACATTTCTTGATACCCTACACCATTGGTATTCTAGTTAAAGACCACTTAAATATTTAACATCATATCAGGAGTTTCTATAGAAATCTTAGAGTCCATCTTGATACTTCAATGATATCATAACCTTGGAATGATGAACAAACAAATTGCAACGAAGTCATAGAAAGAAGCTTAATATTAGTAAAATAACAACAATAAGACAAGTACATTCCCTTGAATGGATAAGAGCATGAATGTGGGGACAAACTCTTCCACCACAAAGGACCACTCCATTCACTAGTAATATCATAGAAACTGTATCCTAAACATGAATTACATAAGGTACAACTAATATTAATAGGAAAGTACCCAGCAACACATTAATAACCATTGTGGACTTGCATCCCCATTGAGTCAAGCAAATGATCTATAACTCCAGCACCCTAAGCATCTGAGTGCTAAGTTCAAACAACTTGTCAATACCTCCACCCTTACATTCAACTACACCATACTATCACCAATATCATTATCATCACATTCACACCAACATTCATTCATTCATCATCATATTATGTATTACAAAAGGAAGAAGAGAGGCAAGACATTTTTGGTGTATCATCATACATCACTAGCAAATTGTGCTCGTGCTAATATTTACAAATCTATATTAAGTGTGTGCCAAGCTCGAGACCAAATAAATGCACTTGGACGGCCGCTGCTATAAGTTTGACACTAAAAATGTATTTTCTTGTAGTGACTACAACATATACGATATATAAAAGTACAACACAAAAAATGATCACATATTCTAAAACCAAAAGTAGATATCAAATGTTTAGAGAATATGCATACCATTAACAATGTTGAGATCAAAATACAAATAGAGAAAAAGACTGCCCTTAAAGCGAAATGGAGACATTGGGAAAAGAGAAGAAGAAACTCAACGTCCTGAAGAACATAAATATGAGGATTCTGAATATGATCGAGTGGCAAGATTGTAGTTAGACCCTAGGTATATTTGCCAAACCGATGTTGGAAAAATCCCATCATGTGGGGCCACACATGTAACTATTAAATGTGTCATGCTATCTTTGGTTAAGCCTATATTAAAGTGATTTGATTAAGAATTAAAGTTCTAAGGCTCAAGGGTATAATTGTCATGGGATTAATGTGTAGATACCAGAATGTTATTTCTAATTTGATGAGGGGCCAAATTAGAAATAGCAAACCTATGATATCTTATATATTAGGGTTATGGTCCCTAATTCATATGGTGAATTCCTATTCTCTCTGACATCCCATCATCAGAAGAATCAAGAGGGTTTCTCTGGGTAGCCGTATTGGATTGGAAGATCAACAACCCGTGGACAACTTCGTTTAATGGATCCAGGTATGTTTCCGCTTTACTTCTCTCAATGATTTGACATGGAGGATCTTGGTTTATTAGGGTTTTCAAGATCAAAGATCTTGGTGTATTGTTTCTTATAATTGGTATCAGAGAGTCTCCATGTTAAGCCATTGGGAATCCAGATATAAATCAATCTGTTGATATTCTGTTCTTTGGTTGCAATCTGCCTTCTTTTCTTCCTGGGACAATGAAGCCCTAGATGGGAAAAAGGGGTTAGGGTTAGGGTTTCTGCAATCTTCTTAAGGGATGAGGGCCATGGCGACCGATTCCGCATTTGCAGAGGCCCAAGGGGAGTTCTCCGATGTCAAGCAGAGGATGGGGACCATGATGGGGTTCACCTTTGTCATCTAGGCCCAGCCTTGCCTCAACGTTGTCCCCATGGCCAATGGGTTCGAAGCCATCTGCTTGATCGCCCGGACCCACTATCCCACCCTCTTGGACCACTTCCAGAGGGAGCTCAGGGACGTGCTCCTCGGCCTCCAGGGCAAGTCCCTCATCCAAGACTGGCGCAAAACCCAGTCCTCTTTCTTTTGATCGAGGAGGCAAAGAGGACAGAAACCAACACTTGGCTGGTACTGTGGCCTGATAAGGATCCCTGCTATGTGATCACACACCTATAACCCTTGTAGAACTTTGGGAAGTTACTTTTTGGCAGCCACTCCGGAGTTCATCAAATTACTCTCCTTGTGGTAGGATACATGATTATTATCCCTACCTTTATGAAAAGGATCGATCCTACTCTCTGTAATACAACAAGTGCAGGTTACAGAACGTCTTTGTTATGTGGAAGGGGATGGTGGGTCGTATGGTGGTCTGCGGGAGCACACTTTATGGTGGTCCAAGGGTTTAAAAAAAAAAACTTTTTTTTCGTTTGTGGTGACATGTGAAGACAACTCATTGGTTTTCTTCAACGTCAATTCAAATATTTTATGGTATATCTTTTATGGTTAAATAAAATAGTCCATTATTCTAAATGAGCTAATTGAAACAAGATGTCACCAAAGTGATCTCTCTTATGTAGATTGTTCATGAGGAATATTGGATGTTTGTGTGTGTGTAAATTCATGCGGGTCTTAGTCGGCCCAAAGGAAGGTTAATACTTGGCCGAATTGCATACACACCTGTGGTGGTAAATGTGTGACGATTATAAGGTTTTTACATGTGAATAATAAGTCGATCCAAAGATAGATTTATTATTTGACATGAATTATTGTCAATGTTTGATCACTACAACCAGATGACCATTTACAATTAATATTACTGTCCAAAAACTTGATATTAATGTTGTGCTAGGTACCTTGACATGAGAGTTACCATTATTTGAATTTGTTGCTTCAGTATTTGGTTAATAATATTAGCATGTTTGTCTGTTTTTTTTTTTTTTTTTGTTCTCTTTACAGCTAGTGTTTCTACTATATATGCTAATATCAACTCTATACATGTACTTAATGGGACCAACTTTAAGGATTGGAAAGAGAACATAGAAATTGTTCTTGGCTGCATGGATCTAGACCTTGCACTACGGATTGAGCAACCCGCTTCTCTTACGGATGCAAGTTCTCCTGATGACAAGAAGAACTTTGAGAAGTGGGATCGCTCAAATCGCATGAGTCTTATGATCATCAAGCGCGGCATTCCGGAGGCATTTAGGGGTGCGGTATCTGAGAAGCTAACCACAGCCAAAGAATTTCTAGCCGAAATTGAAAAGCGTTTTCTGAAAAACGATAAGGCAGAAACAAGCACGCTTTTGCAAAGCTTGATTTTTATGAAGTACAATGGCAAAGGGAACATACGGGAGTACATTATGAGAATGTCTCATATTGCTTCTAAGCTTAAGGCACTGAAGCTCGAGCTGTCTGACGACTTGTTCGTGCATTTGGTATTAATATCACTTCCTGCACTATACAGTCAATTTAAGGTCAGTTACAACTGTCAAAAGGAGAAATGGACTCTTAATGAGCTCATTTCTTACTGTGTGCAAGAGGAAGAGAGATTGAAGCAAGACAGAACCGAAAGTGCTCATTTGGCTAGCACCTCTAAGGATAAGGGCAAAGATAATGGCAAAGAGAGAAAGAAAAATGAAGCTGCTAAGGGTCCAGTAGAAAAGAAACAACAGCCAGCAACTGAGGGTTGTTTCTTTTGCAACAAACCTGGACATGTGAAGAATGACTGTACCAAATATCACGCTTGGTGTGTAAAGAAAGGTACATTTCTTGCTTTGGTCTATTATGAGGTAAATTTAGCTTCAGTACCTAGAAACATGTGGTGGTTGGATTCTGGTGCTACTGCTCACATCAGTGTTTCTATGCAGGGTTGCCTGAGTTACCGAAAGCCAAGTGATACTGAAAGACACATCTTTGTGGGCGATGGAAAGTCGGTAGAAGTAGAGGCAATAGGGCATTTTAGGTTGTTATTAAAAACTGGTTATTATTTGGATTTATTAGATACTTTTATTGTACCGTCTTTTCGACGGAATTTGGTTTCAGTTTCTTTATTGGACAAGTTTGGTTATTTTTGTTCATTTGGAAACAATCAATTCAGTTTATCTATAAATTCAAATGTTGTTGGAATTGGTTCTCTATGTGTATATGACAACTTATATTTGCTTGATACAATTGTTTCTTATAATGAATCTTTGCATGTGGAATCACGAGGTACTAAACGCAAATTGAATAAAGAAAACTCAGCTACATTATGACACAAACGCTTAGGTCACATCTCTAAGTCCAGAGTTGAGCGACTTGTATCTGATGGCATTTTAGATTCCCTTGACTTTACAGACTTTGATGTTTGTATTGCTTGCATCAAGGGAAAACAGACCAAAATGAAGAAATTAGGTGCCAATAGAACTACAGATGTCATAGAATTGATACACACAAATATCTGTGGACCATTCCCTACGGCTTCCTGGAATGGCCAAAGTATTTCATATCATTCATAGACGATTCCTCTCGCTATGGGTACCTATTTCTCATTCATGAGAAATCACAGTCATTGGACGTGTTCAAAACATTTAAAGCTGAAGTTGAGAACCAACTCAACAAAAGAATAAAGAGTGTCAGGTCTGACTGTGGTGGTGAATACTATGATAGATATGACAGTTCAGGTGAACAACGTTCAGGACCGTTTGTGAAATTCTTAGAGGAATGTGGAATCGTCCCACAGTACACCATGCCAGGGTCACCTAGCATGAATGGTGTAGCTGAAAGACGAAACCGAACTCTTAAGGATATGGTAAGGAGTATGATTAGTCATTCCACTTTACCAGAGTCACTCTGGGGAGAAGCACTCAAAACAACAGCTTATATTCTGAATAGAGTGCCAACTAAAGCAGCTGCAAAAATACCTTATGAGCTTTGGACAGGCAGAAAACATAGTCTAAAACATTTTCACATTTGGGGATGTCCTGCTGAGGCAAGGCCTTACAGGCCACATGAAAAGAAATTGGACTCCAAAACTGTGAGCAGCTACTTCATTGGCTACTCTGAACGATCTAGGGGCTATAAGTTTTATGATCCCACACTTAGGTCAATTTTTAAGACGGGAACTGCAACATTTTTTGAGGATATTGAGTTTGGGGGGAGAAATAAGGTTAGAGACATTGTCTTTGAGGAAGAATCGGTTACGATTCCCACTATTGCTTTTGACAATGTGCAGGTTTCTATACCTGTCATTGATCAATAAGCGAATCCGGATCCTCAACAAAACAATGTTGATCAACCCCCCATTCAAGATGAGGAACAAACTCAACAACCTCAAGAACCAGTGCCATTAAGGCGATCCACAATAGAGAGGAGACATGCTATTCCGGACGATTTTTTCGTAGTTCTCCAGGAACATGAGGAAGAAATTGGAATGGTGAAAAATGATTCAATCAACTTCCATCAAGCCATGCAAGGTTCTAACTCTCAAAAGTGGATTGATGCCATGAATGAGGAGTATAAGTCTATGCAAGACAATAAGGTTTGAGAACTTGTCCCATTATCAGAAGGTGCGAAGCCCATTGGTTGCAAATGGATTTTTAAAACCAAAAGGGATTCAAATGGTAATGTGGAGAGGTATAAGGCTCGTCTTGTAGCTAAAGGCTTTACCCAAAAGGAAGGGATTGACTTTAAAGAGACTTTCTCTCCGATTTCATCGAAAGACTCTTTTAAGACAATCATGACACTAGTTGCACATTTTGATAATGAGCTTCGTTAAATGGATGTCAAAACATCATTTCTCAATGGTGACATTGACGAAACAATTTATATGGTGCAGCCAGAAAACTTTGAGTTGGGAGACCCAAAGAATATGGTCTGTGAATTGACAAAGTCCATCTATGGACTCAAGCAAGCTTCTCGTCAGTGGTATCACAAGTTTCATCAAGTGATTATCTCGTTTGGTTTTGAGACAAACGCTGTTGATAATTGTGTGTATCACAAATTCAGTGAGAGTAAGCACATATTCCTGGTTTTGTATGTCGATGACATATTGCTTGCCACAAATGATATAGGCATGTTGCATGAAACCAAGAGATTTCTATCAAAGAATTTTGAGATGAAAGATCGTAGTGACGCCTCTTTTGTATTAGGGATCCTGATACAACGAGATCGCTCTCGGGGTATTCTTGGATTATCACAAAGAAGCTATATTGATAAAGTGCTCAAAAGGTTTGGCATGCAGGACAGCAAACCAGGTGACACCCCTGTCTCTAAGGGAGACAAGTTTAGTTCCAATCAATGTCCTAAAACTAACCTTGAAGTTAAGGAAATGCAGAAGATTCCTTATGCATCAGCTGTAGGGAGTCTAATGTATGCTATGGTGTGTACGCGTCCGGATATTGCGTACATTGTTGGTATGTTAGGCAGATATTTAAGCAATCTAGGGATGAATCATTGGAAAGTAGCCAAGCGGGTTATGAGGTATTTACAGAGAACAAAGGATCATATGCTCACATATAGGAGATCGGATCAATTGGAGATCATAGGGTATTCCTACTCCGATTATGCTGGATGCCAAGACAGTATGAAATCCACATCAGGCTACATATACCTGTTAGCAGGTGGAGCTATTTCTTGGAGGAGTGCCAAACAGACACTCGTAACTGATTCCACTATGGCAGCAGAGTTTGTAGCATGCTATGAGGCATCCAACTATGGAATATGGCTGCGAAATTTTGTCACTGGGCTGCGAGTTATGAAGGGTATTGAAAGACCACTCAAACTATATTGTGACAATAAATCAGCAGTGCTATATTCCAATAACAACAGGAGCTCAATTAGGTCAAAGCATATTGCCATTAAGTTCCTAGTTGTGAAGGAGAGAATACAGGATGGACAAATATCCATAGAGCACATTGGGACAAACTCCATGATAGCGGATTCGCTTACAAAGGGATTACCACCCAAGGTCTTTCATGAGCACACTGCTCATATGAGTGTTATTTTGTATGAGGATATCACATTCTAGTGGGAGTTTGTGTGATTTTATGTTTTATTGCTTTATGTTTGATTTTGATCACACTTATGCATTTATGTATTTGGATATTATTCTGATCAGAAATACAGTATTCGGTTCATTTCACTCTGTTACATTGTGTTAAATATTGATCTCACTAAGGAACACAGTAGGACCAGTTGGAAATAGACATGTATAGATCACATTGATTGTATTTTCCATGCTACGCATCCATGATTGATCTATGTCATTTGGTTATGTTGGTGTACGTGACCATTGATGGGTTTAGTCATGTTGAAAGTGACGAAGACCGCTTTGATCCTATACCGGCATAATCAATGGACGAGATTGTTCGGTCATATCATAAATTATGATAGCAAACTTTTAGAGCACATACAGTCATACACATTTGTTAAGTTACACATATGGCCCAGTGGGAGATTGTTGAAAAAATTCCATCATGTGGGGCCACACATGTAACTATTAAATGTGTCATGCTATCTTTGGTTAAGCCTATATTAAAGTGATCTGATTAAGAATTAAAGTTCTAAGGCTTAAGAGTATAATTGTCATGGGATTAATGTGTAGATACCAGAATGTTATTTCTAATTTGATGAGGGGCCAAATTAGAAATAGCAAACCTATGATATCTTATATATTAGGGTTATGGTCCCTAATTCATATGGTGAATTCCTATTCTCTCTGACATCCCATCATCAGAAGAATCAAGAGGGTTTCTCTGAGTAGCCGTATTGGATTGGAAGATCAACAACCCGTGGACAACTTCGTTCAATGGATCCAGGTATGTTTCCGCTTTACTTCTCTCAATGATTTGACATGGAGGATCTTGGTTTATTAGGGTTTCCAAGATCAAAGATCTTGGTGTATTGTTTCTTACAACCGACACTATCTACTAAGATTGTGGAGAATCTTAAATGGAGAGTTTTCACAAAAGATTGCATTATCCTCAACCCAGAATCATTGTGACAATCACAAAGCTGCAGGTTCCTGTTGCCATTAAACGAAAAAGGTATAGCCACTTTTATAGAGGATTGCATGATCCTCAACGCGGATATCTGGCAATAACAAATAAACATGACCAACATCTGGCAGATTGATAACCTGGTCTAATACACTCAGTGCCTACCAGCTCTCCTATGTAAACAATACTAGAAGAAACCCAAGACACTTCCAAGGCAAGGTTATAACAGGTCTAATAAATTCAAGTCTCTTTTGTTATGGTGTGTTTCAAAACCAGAAACATGGGTGTTTTAAAATCAATAGAATTAATCATACAGGGGCAGCAATAATAAAAACCCAATCACACACCCATGAAGTTAAATCGGAGAAAACAGAAACCCACTTCATGAAAATCACAGACTCTGATAAAAACTAAAATGACATCAATAAAACCAGTTCTGCCCACACCTGTAAATGGCAAAACGTATGATAAAGAAAATTGAATTAGAGGGACAAAGTCATACCCACATTATCTTTTCAAACATGTACCTTTTCACCATCTGTACCACATGCATAGATATCAAGCATCATAGGCATAGATATTGAGTAAATAGTATTTTAGTATGTTTCTCAATTGAGTTTAAACCTTTTCAAGTTTCTTAAACTAGTTTGAGTAAGATCAATGGCAAAACAAATAAGAAAGCTGACATAATATTAAAAAATAAGTTCACCCTCGACTAATTGATTCAAAAGACCACACAAAATTGGCAAGCAGAAGCATAACAACAAGATGAAGTGATCTCTTATGTACACCAACAATATTGATAACCTGTAGCAATAAGTCAATATGGCTAGGGCCGTTAAAATGCCACACAACCCATTGACATGAACCCACACGATATTAACGGGTTCGGGTGGGCTCTTAATGGGTTCGGGTCATTAACGAGTCAAACCTGTTAAAAAGTTAAGTTAATGGGTCATGTACGAATTAGACCAGTAACTCATTAATAACCCTGTTAAACCCTGACCCATACTAACTTGATTAGTGTGTGTTTAGTCTTAAGTGAGTTTAGTTACCGTTGGGTTAGAAAATAATTAGTTTAAGTCTTGGACATAGCTTTGGGAATTTTGAGAACATTTAGTGTTAGTCAAATACGCTCAGGGAGGCCTGAGTGTACGTGCAAGCTTGGGAAGATCGTTTTGATTTTCGTTTTAATTATTATTTTTATTTCATTTGAATGGTTTTATTATTCTCTACAACTTTTGTTTTCAGCCCGTCCGTATTTGAAGAACAAAAACCCAAGTTTTGGCCCAAAAGAGTAAAATTGTCTTTTTATACCCAAATCTGGACACAAACTTCGAAATCTCAAAACCATATCAAAACTATACTTTTTGAAAATTAGAATTTTTTAGGATCATTTTATCCTTCTTCGTTGAGTTCATTCGAGGCCCGCAAAATCATGTTTTTGTCGACGTAAGAATTAGACCTAATGGGCCCCATTTGCAAAGTATTTAAGTCACTCTTCTCCCCTCTCTTGTTCATTCTTTTTCCTGCAACCCTAGAAAACCAAGCTCAAGGAGAAAACCTTTTTTTTCTTCTACTTTGCCCATCTTGCATACCTTAGTTAGGAATTTCCAAATGGAATTCTAAGATCAACATTTTCTTCCTCTCATCCCAAGCTCTCTATTGATGCTATTTTCTTGAAAGTTAAAGTTGAGCAAGCTCTCCATTGTCTACATCTCTTCTTATTTGGGCACCTCTAGCTGAGAACTTCAACCCATCCTTTCCATGGAGTATTTTTAACTCCTAAAGATCTTGTTTTTCATACATGCAAATCCTTTGTGGAAATGGGTTCTTTGTTTTCAATTTAAATGGGTTTTGAATGGTTTTCATGGGATCTTTGTAGTGTTTGACTTAGCTTTTGAGTAGGAGTGCTTGAAGAGGATTTGTTTGGCATTTGGGCAAAAAGGCAAGTAATCTCTATAGGTTGAATGTTATATGTATTTTGTAAACTTCATTGTTATGTTTTCCTTGGATTCTTCTTATGTGTTTTCCATTCAAGCATATGTATTTATGTTAAGTGTTTTTCCAAATTTCTAGATTTCTATTTGATTTTAAGCTCTTGTTTCATTTGAAAATTTGGATTTGTTTTTATAGAGAATGGACATTGAATGTTGAGATTGTGGATTGAATGGTTTGGAATTGTGAAAGTGACCCTTTGGAGAGCATGGAGGCTCAAGGGATTACATGTGGTCTAAGGAAGAGAAGGGGGGAAGAAATGTATTAGAAATCACACAAGAGAAGGGCAGTTTCTGCACTCAGCGAGCACAGGCAGAAGCCTGTTCGCTTTAGCAGACCTAAGGGCCACTGCCTGGTCCCGGCGTAAACAGAAGTCTGTTCTCTCAAGCAACCCTTGGGTCTGCTCGAGCGAATTGTCCATCGTCTGGCCTAGAGTAGGACAGAGACCTGTTCGCTCGAGCAACCTTGTAGTCCGCTCGAGCGAACAGTCTTGCTTGAGCGAAGTGTCAATCTCACTCGAGCGAACCTGCCAGATTCAGGGATGAGTTTTGTTTCCATTCATGTATTTTCTTGAGGATTGAAAACTAGACCATGTTAAGGGCTTTAGCTTGACATTGTGTAAATGGAACTTCGAAATGTAATCCAACTTTGAAGACACCAATTCATGTTTATTTCCGACATTTTGGGTCCCAATTATACAAAGGTCAATGAAAAGCCTTAACACATGCTTGATAAATTCGCGTTCAAACTTCAGTTTTGGTATGATAAATACCATCGTGTATTCATTTTGAATTTCAAGTATAAGCTTGCTTAAAAATTTATTTCAAGCATTAAAATGGGGATCACTTCTTGAGTGTAGTATGCATATAATTATGCCTTTTGCTAGCCGTGTCTTGTATCGTTTTGATAAGTGATTTCCCCCTAAGTTCAATCTGTTTAAGACGTGTTTTGCCATATTTTATGCATTCATGAATCCAAGTGAACACCACTGTCCGGGAGTCCTTAAACTTATGGATTATTTGCAGATTGGTCGTGTATTCTATTACATATCGTGCGTATCAGTTCCGCGGCCGGAAATCCTCGTCCACTTCAGTGTGGCATTGGAATCGTGTTTTGTCTATCGTGCTTGTCGTGCGTGCTTACTCTTTTCATTATAAATGATAGAGAAATGATGAGCTCTTTGTGAATTTATTATTCATGATATTATAAGTACTCATGTTAGCTTGTTTTAGTATTTTAGCTAAGTTTTGTATTCTCGATAATGTACCTCAGTTAAGTAATTGTTTATTATGATTTTCTTAAAACATCTATTGTTTCATGCTCATACCTAAATTGATTACCTACCAAACCGTCGTGTTTGACCCTTATGTCTTAGTGCTCAGGTGCAGGTGATGTTGCCTTTGAGGAGGAGCGTCTGGAGGAGGCTATTGAGCGACCCCCAGTCAGAGAGTGGCAATCCGACGATGTCAACTAAACGTCGGGAGGGATCTTGAGTTTCGCTTCTTTTTGTCATGGGTTCTTTTTGTTATTTGAAGAATTGTATTGGCCTTTATTGGCCTGTTATGAGTTGTAACAAAACTTAACTTACTTTTGTGTTAATTCTATAACTTAAACTTGATGGGAACGCCATGTTATATTTCCTACTTGTGATACCTTGTCTTTATATCATTATTCTTGCACTTAGAAATTTTATTCGTGCTTGCTTTGATGTGATTTGCTACGCACTTCCGCAAACTTGATTGTGTGAGCTAGATTTCAAATGTCTTGGAATCCTCACCGTGGGAACTTGTTGGAAATCTGTCGTGGGCCCGGGCCTTGGTCTGGGGTCGCGACAAACCCGCTTAACCCGTTAAATTTTTTTAGTCCCTAAGTGTAACTAGAATTAATTTATATGTATAAAGAAGAAATTGAAATTTATTGTTTTATAGTGGGGTTTTAGGTGGGATCCACTTGAGATCTTCACTTATAGTTTAGTGTAGCTTATATATTTTTCTCCTTATATATATATATATATTTTTATATGGATTTTCTTTTAATTTTCGAAATGACTTAATTACTTAACGGGTTAACGGGTTGAGTCGTGTAACCCTTTAAATTAACGGGTCATGTTCGGGTTGAATTTTTTACCCGAAAAGTTAACAGGTCGTGTATGAGTTGAGGTGATTTTAACATGAATTCATTAACTCGTAACTAGAATCTAATGTGATCTTATCAATCATAAAATATCGCAAGTGCACGGGTGTCTAGATGAGACAGTGGCAAGAACGGATCAAACCCACATGGAGCTAATTAAAGAAACTTTTAAATTAAGAAAACTAATTAGCTAACAATTAAGAAAAGTTTTGAGTTTTTAGATATAAAAATAAGAAACTAATTTAGAAATTTGAAATCTACCAATTAACGAAGGTGATTAGAGCATATAAATCCAATAAGCATCCACCAATTATTTATCAAGTAACCCTAACTTGTTCCAATTTTTACTTCAAATCAAAGACAAATCAATGTTTTTAATTTGGAAGATTTAACTTTTAAAATCCATTTTAATCATAAAAATTCAGAACTCAAGACTTCCTTCATCTCATAAAAGAATAAAAATAATTTAAGCACCACCTATCAAAAGTAAGCATAAACCATCAAAAGATCTAAATCCTAAGCATGGTCCATCAAACCTAAGCATGAGCATTCAAAAACTATTTTTTTTTTTAGAAATAAAAGTAGAGATTTGCCTAGGCACAAAGACAAGCCTATTAATCATTAAGCACATAATCATGGAACACAAATTAGAATTACTAAATAAATAAAAAGACAATTACTTACCTTCATCCATAACTCTAATCAAGAAAATTAGCCAGCCATTGCAAAGAATACTTCTTGATTTATCATTAAAAATTACATCTTTACAACTTCCCCTTCACAAATTTTCTCCTTCAAAATAAATCCTTGGACATGGTCCAAGGCTACCAAAAATAAACTAATGGAAAAGAAGAAAGGAAGAGAAGATAGGGTTGATTAGGAGAGAGGGCTATTTAAGAGAGAGGGCTGTGATGAGATGCTTGGTGGAGAATGGTTTTATAGATGTTGATGTCTCCTTTTTAGCAAAGAATCTCCTCTCTTTTATGACTTGTTTCCTTATTGGTAAAGACTTCTGGCTTAGTACTCAAGTTAGGCTTCACACTTGGAAAGAATTTGAATTGAAGAGGATTTGTTACTAAGTGTGGTCTCTTGGACTCCAAGTCTTGCCAAATTGAACTCCTCAAACATCTCTCAAGTTGCCAATTTTAAAAACATTTTATAATTCCCGTATAGAATTATAACAGCCAACTTTCAGAGGCTATACTCCCTTGATATAGTTCCGATTTATGAAATCTTGGGCTCCAGGGATATCTACTCGAAAAGATCTTTCCAACGGTATGTAGATTGCACTAATCCGACACTCAGATTGAAAGTTATGACCATGTCAATTTATTGCCTCTGAAAAATCCAAGAATAATTGTGCAATTAAGGGAACTTCTATGTTTGGCATGCAATGGGGTGTGTGGGACCCATGTTGGATGTTCAAGATATGTTTGGACTTTTTATTTGCTTTCTTATTTGATTATCTTCCCATATTTGACATGCTTCCTCACTTGCAACTTTGACTAGTCAACTCTCCTTGCAAAGTTTTCAATTTTCTCTTTCTTTCATGAAGGGCGTCCTATCTTAGATCTCTCTTCAAGTTTCACCAGTGCAGGTCCCACTATTGATTTCTCTTATATAAATAAAATTAAATAATGTCAATAATAATCAAACGTGAAGAATCTAGATTGACTATGCATGAAACCCTACATGCCTACTTAATGCACTAAAAATATGGGACTTTTCAAAAATAACACATAGTCAAAATTAGCAGGTATGCACTAGTAAAGCTTTTTTTTTTTTTTTTTTTTTTTTTTTTGTGATGAATGAGATGAAAATCCCTAATTTCACAAAAGTCATGCAATGTAATGAATTTTGACTAAATTTGACTAAGATTCCAACTTTGATGCACAAATGCATGAAATCATGAAATTAAGTGTAATTCTATGCAATTAACCTAATTAAGTCCACAAATGCATATAAAATGATGAATGAAAGCTACAATTTTGTGGACTTATCAAATTCATTAACACGACACGATTGACAGCCCTATGTAACATGGCCCCTCGAAGATTTTTCTTTTTTTACAGTGTGGGTGGCCATTATAGCAATGCTTATTGAGTGCATGAAGACACAATCTTTTGTTTCATTTCCAACTAGAGATCCAACAACTACTTATTAGATGCTCCAGCAGGGTACACGGTTTGGAATCCTCTATTAGCTTAGCCCCGGTTTGGCATCACTATTTTTTTGCATCTATTTCTAAATTTCTCTAAATTAGTAGAGATTTTGAGAATAGAAGCATTTGACGACGTTTGATAGCCTTTTTTCTTTTTCTAGAGAATTAGAGGTAATGCCTCTATTTTCCACAGCCCACCATGGATAGCATGTAGAAAGTAGAGGGGGAAAAAAAAAAGGCGAGTGAACAATGTTCTTGCCCACTCATGCTCCAGTCCGTTGTTTCTTTTTCTCAAAATCTAAGAGTATAAATCAAGATCCAAATTGTTGGAATTGTTCATAGGATTAAACACGGCTATAACACCACATTTCAACCGTCAGATTATTACCAATCTCGAGATATGTGCAAAAAAAGTGAGCAAGTGAATGTAATTTTCTGTGGGCCCCAAATGCAAAATCTACACCATTAGATCTCTTTGAAAGGCTACAAACAGTTGTATGGTCAATTTTTAAGGCTTGATATCTTATGGATCTCGATATATTTACAAAACAATATCAGATATTGATGTATTATGCTCAATATTGGATGTAATTTTCTAGATTATGTGGGCCCAAACACAAGATCTAAACGTTAAATCTCGTTGGAAGGCTAATCACGGCTATATTGTCAATTTTCAAGACTTGATACCTTGTAATCTCGAGAAATTTATGAAAAACTTTCAACCATTGATATATAAAAGTCTATTTAAAATAGATATTTGCATTACCAAACACTTATTTTGATTTTAGCATGCTTTTTTATTTTATTTTATTGCTCCTTACTTAATGGCTTTATTTTAATGGATCTACCCAAACAAGACTAGAAATATCAAACAAGGCCTTAGTTTGTCACACACATAACCCAGATGAATAACACACTTTCTTAAACTCCATGGTAGGATTCTATAATACTTTAATCCTAAAATTGTCAAAAAACAGATGGTGTTAATGAACTTATTAAAAAGAAAAAAACAATGGAAGTTGCAGTTTTAAACTCACACTCTCCCTGTAGCTATTGGTCAAGCAAAAGCTTTACTTATCTGGTGTGTGGGGACGGGGGCTAGTCAGTTTTCGAAAAGGCAGAGCACCCTAATCTAGATGGAAATAAAAAAACATTAAAAAAAAAACAAAAAGAAGATTGAAAAGCCTAGAAAGAAATACTTTCCGATTTCCTTTGAAAGGTAAACAACCTTGATGCATATGCTTTCCTCTTTGACATGGGTGCTTGCATGAATACAAATATTCCTGCTCTTGCAGAGCATGAATGTTTTCTTCCAATCATTAGACTTGGAGTCTACGTCTCTTCCTTGCAAGCATTGTCTCATTGAAAGTTCATAGTCAGCATTTATTTTCTTCTTTTACTTGGTTTTCGGAAATATTGATGACAAGAAGGACCCCACCAAATTAAAATGATGTAAGAGTAGAAAAGAAAAACCAAAATTAAGATAACAAAAGCTGCAGGTTTAAAAATATATGCAAAAATCATATATCCACATAAAAGTATTAATCAAATAAACTCTAATTTATCAGAAAAATCATTTTGATCACCACCATCATTATCAAATTCTAACTGCATCTATCTATAATCATCATTATGATTTTTATTGAGTTGTTTGAACTCATTCAAGTTTCCTACATCATCATCCATAGCTCAATTCAAATGACAAAATATCTCTAATTTAAACAAATCTGATTAGCATAGCATTTAGCTGATTTCATTCCCTCGTCACCATAATTAAAATGCACTACTCTCCTATGTGTTATCTTAATTAATCGTGTATTTTTCACCTATGTATAGATTGGCTTACAATAAAAATATGTACTTATAAGAGGCCGGGTGAATAGTTGATTTTTATTTATCTCCTTTTTATGATTAATATGGATCTTCATGTGTTCTGGTGAATAGTCAGTTTTCGAAAGAGCGGAACACTGTCTTCAAGGGAAGAAAAAATTAAAACAGAACAAGAAAAATAGTGTTCATTACTAAAAAGATTTGGATGAATTTTTAATCCCTAAATCATTATCCGTTCTAGTTTTTCTCTCATTATCCAAACTCACGCTCGAGGAAGTTGTGGAGATCCTCGGTCGAGCATAGTTCAGTTGCTTGCTATTTCTGTCGAGGTAAAGGTCGTTGCTTGAAGCTGAAAGAGGAAGAGGAAGAGGAAGAGGAAAGGAGAAGAAGATGTTAGGGTTTCGAAGGATCATGCAATTTCTGCTTGTTGCGATGACTCTGCAAATCGCAGCTTGCACTGAGTTCTTTAAACCCTTCAATGTAAGCTACGATCACAGAGCTCTGATCATCGATGGGAAGCGTCGGATGCTCATCTCGTCTGGAATCCATTACCCTCGTGCCACGCCCGAGGTATCAAATCACCCCAAAGCTCTTTTCTTTCAATTCCCTGTGGATTGATGATGTTAGAGCAGTTTTGTTGATGGAAAGTGTAATTTGAGATTGAGAGATGTTTGAATTGGGTGGTGTAATTGGATGCACCATTGACTACTGAGTTGAGAAATGATGATCAGGTCAAAATCCAATCACAGCACAAGGAAGAACACATTAAAAAGATGATTTTTTTTTTTAAAAACTTGTTTAGATGCATTGGAAGTTGTTCACTGTAGAATGAGTGCATGTTATTGTTCATCCAATGAATCATAGTACTCTGAGGTTGATGATGTTGAAGTAGTTGAAGGGTTTTATAGGGCTTTTGAAGTAGTTAAAGTCATATCTGTTGGCCTTGTTCATGAATCTTGTTTTCTTATTAAGCCTATGAAGGTGAAAAAATATTCCTGCTGCATATGTCATACAATGCTGGCATGGACTTGTTACTTCTCTTGTGCATCTTAATTGGATGCTTGTCTCTTGCAGCAATTACTTTGAGACTTAAAATGTTCTCTATGATATCAGATGTGGCCTGATCTGATTGCTAAGAGCAAGGAAGGTGGGGCTGATCTGATCCAGACATATGCCTTTTGGAATGGACATGAGCCAATCAGGGGACAGGTACTTTTTTTTGGCGCCCTAGGTGGACTGGGAACTGTAAAAGATGCTTTTTGCTAACAAGTCATGTTCTTTTCATGTCCTCTGTTCAGTACAACTTTGAAGGAAGATATGATATTGTCAAGTTTATAAAGCTAGCTGGGTCGGCTGGACTCTATTTTCATCTCCGAATAGGTCCTTATGTCTGTGCGGAATGGAATTTTGGGTACATTCCCTTCTCTAATGTTTGACATTTTGTACATTGATAAAGTCCGTCCCAAAATTATGTCATTTTTGTTTTAACAATAAATGCTTGCATTGATGTTATGTGACATAGATGGTGACTTCTTCTTTATGAATAAATAAATTTATGCATCCACTTTTGCGTTGCCTAGAATTTTTTTATTGCACCTGTTATTCAATGATCCTTTTGACATGGAAATTTGTTGAGTCACTTACAGTTTAATTCTGTGAGATCTTTCATCTTCTTGATCCATATTTAGGGGCTTCCCAGTGTGGTTGCGCGATATTCCGGGGATAGAGTTCCGAACTGACAATGCTCCGTATAAGGTACTTCCATTGTGGCCGAATATGCACTTCATTTGCATCTCTATGTGTGCACTCCGGTATCAGCTTGGCAATCTTTTTATTTCTGTTACTGCACTATCATATTCTAAAATCTAACAGTATTTTGTGACTGAATAATAAAATGGTACACAATATTTCAAGATCTTTATGGTCATTGATATGATGAGTGAACTATAGGCTCCATTTTCTTTTCAAGTAGGTTTTTTTTTTTTTTTTTTTGTTGCACCAAGATTCCAAGAAACATGAAACGGCCAAGAAACCCCATCAGGTAGGAAGGTTCAACCAAGAAAAGGAAAAAACCCCCATGAGACAAAGAACTCAAAAAAGAACCAACTATCCCCTGGCCCTCCAAACTAAACTGGAGACCTCTATAAAAGAGTTGCTTGGCCACTCCCCACAAACTTCATCCTATTTAGAAAACAGGTGAGAGCATTCTTATTGATGGAAAATAATGTTACCTGAAGTCCATACTGATCACTTGCTGAATATCCCTAAAGCAGGTAGTTCTATCTTTTGATTCTTCTTATACTTCCAACATTTGAAGTGTGGTACAACTCTATGTTCTTTCTTGTGGGTTCTTATGATAAGTGTGAGACATGTGAACTCTCATATTTTCTGTATGTTCAATGATAGAATAGCTTATTATTTTCATTCCAGTTGTTTTCAACCTAGGAGGGAATGGTTGATTAGTATGTTATGGTTTTTTCTTTGTTTTGCGACTCATTTTGTTGCGAAGGGAGAGAAACTTTCAAGATTCCATGGGCCACTGCCAACTATCTTCTGATGTACAGTGTGAAATGTGAAACATAATACAATACTCTTGCAGAGAGTACTATAAAAATCCTCGTAGTTACATTTTTTTATATCACTGGGGATCAAAAGTAGTAAATTTTCTGTTTAAACTTCAATCACTGTTATCCTTAGAGGTATATTACCTATGTAGTTAACCTATCTAAAGTGGATCAGGGCATTACTGAAATTAGATCTATTGATGTTCTGATGTCCTGTCTATTGTGTTCCTCTTTCACATATAGGACGTATTTTCGTAACATTGATATGTTTAAAACTTAACATGATGTTTATAGTGCTTGAGTAGCTGGTAACATATTTTTCTTCTTCCCTACATTCTCCAGGATGAGATGCAGAGGTTTGTTAAGAAGATAGTGGATCTGATGCGACAAGAGATGCTCTTTTCATGGCAAGGTGGTCCAATCATATTATTGCAGGTTGTGATTGAATCGCTTGAACTTGGTTAGACATGAAAGACGCTGTGTTTGAGGGCCATCATTTCATGATGCATTGCAGCTGTTCTTTCTTTTTCTTTTTTAATGAATGTAATATATATGAAAATTTTGTTTGTTCTTTCGTGTGTTTTTCTCTAAGAAAAGTATAATGAAAATCGCATTGTCAAAATATTTACACTATTATTGTAACATTTTTTTTCAGGATATTTCCTTTAAAAACCTTTAGTCTCAATGAAACCTATCTATTTCTCAACCTTGTTTTATTTTCAACCATATTTTGTTTTTTTAGGTTTCCATAAAAAATTCCTAAGAACATCCTGATCAAGTCGTGAAAATTTGAAAGATCCTTTAAAAATGCTTGTGGTTAGGAACTGACACGAACATGATTTTTTATATGTATATCCCTTTTCTTTGTATGAGTCTGATCAAATAATTTTATTTAGGTAATGATCTAAATTAGTAGAGTTTATCTTTAGAAATTTAGCTTGTTAGTTGTGACACTGTTACTTTTCCATCAATTTCTTTTGCATTAGTCGAGAGATGCCCATGTTTTTTGTATGTGTTGAGTCCTTTGGAAGCTATTCCATTTGTGCCTGTTGTCCTTAGAACACAGGAATTTAAATAACTTGAACCACCCTTAACAGATTGAGAATGAATATGGAAATATTGAAGGCTCATACGGGCAGAGGGGCAAGGATTATATTAAATGGGCTGCGGATATGGCAGTTGGGCTTGGTGCTGGTGTTCCCTGGGTCATGTGCAGACAAACTGATGCTCCAGAAAACATTGTAATTTCTCACCTTATATTGCTTTTTTAAATTGGATTTGGAGATAACACTTTGTTTTGATTTGTCTTGAGAACTATTCACTTTCCAAATCGATGTAGGGCAACCAGAATAACTCATCTAGTTTGTCAATAACAATGCCTTTTTTTATTATGTTTCAAATAACTTAAATTTTAGTTTGTGCATTGGCAAATATGTGAAATACCATTAAAAAAAAAGAAAGAAGTGAAATATCAATCTTCTTATTTCTTCTTCTTCTTCTTCTTTCACAGATAGATGCCTGTAATGGATTTTATTGTGATGGTTTCAAGCCAAATTCGTATAGAAAACCAGCACTTTGGACAGAGGATTGGAACGGATGGTATGCTAATGCTTTTTATGATTATTGTATGGTCCAATCTACATTTTGCTTTGCCTTTGCCCTTCTGCCTAGCTTTCTGTATCGAGATAGCTTGTTTCACGCCCTGTTGGGGCTTTAAATTAGCTGGGTTTATCTCATAAATTAGTTGGGTTGATCTGATACCCTGATGGTCCTTGTCTAACTTGGATCCCGGTAGGTGTGGCAATTCTTGACCCGATCAACCAAATTGAACATAACATGGTAATTCAGGGTTTTTGTTGACGTTCATTTTTCTGATATTGTACTCATAACTCATAAGCAAAGTTTTGTTGAACAATCCGGTTAACCAATCAACCCCAATGTTGCTCATCATATCCGAGCATTTATAGGTATTACCATCCAAACCAACTGCTTTGTTTTTCTTCATCCTGGCTAAAGAAGACTTTACTTCTGTTCCAAAATTTTTGATCACTCGTTGATTTGGTTCAAAATCATCATATACTTCACTTGCATACTCTCCATCTAAAAGGTTTTTAAAATATGCCTTCCATCTGTTCATGAAATCACTTTCAACCAAGACCCTTTCATTTTCATCCTTAGTGCACCTAATATGACCAGGAATTGAGATCTCTAGTTTTCCTGTCCTCTAACTTCGGTAAGCTTATATAAATCTCCTTTCCCCTCTTTGGTTCCCAACTTCGTGTACAAGCTGTTGTAGGCTTCAAACTTTGCCTTACTAACAATTTCTTTCTTTTGCTTATTGAAGTTGTACATTTGTCTTCTCCAATTCTTGTTTTTTTGTTATACTTTGACTATTTTTGAATTTTATTAAAAACCTTTAATGAAATCTTCGTATTGTGAATTATATGCAGCTATGTGTCACTCTAATTGGATTAATCTTTTCACTATTGGATAATGGATTAGACTGTCCTAATTCCTAAACCCTGGTCTTCCTTTGCCTCCTATGACAGGAGCATCTTATCCCAGGGGAGATAAGAGGAAAATGCATTACAAACTATAACTTATGAATTATGAACTATAATTTGTTTCATCTTTCTCGATGCATGTTGTGACGACTACTCGTATGTTTGTCTTCACAGTGGATGCTATAGCATCAACCAAAATCTGCTTCATCTTTCATTATTTTTGTGAAGGTACACATCTTGGGGTGAGAGGGTGCCTCATAGGCCAGTTGAAGACAATGCATTTGCTGTGGCTCGTTTCTTCCAACGTGGTGGGAGCTATCACAACTATTATATGGTAAAACTGTTATCCAGTTGGAATTCTTTTAATTTGCTGAGATGATGATGTCAACTACTTTGAGTCTCTGCTGTCAGTGGCTAAAGATTATTTGGCTATGTTGGAAAGGTCCATACTGGCTAGGAAGTGAGAAATCTGCCATGGATAACCACACTTTCCCTACAAAGGACCGGAGGGTCCATGGGTGGGTCTACATTAGGGATGTAAATGGGTCAGATCTGAGGCAGGACCATGGTGTATTCAGGTCCAGATCCAGTTCCATATTATACAGGTTGGTTGTGTCTCCGGACTGAATCTGACATGGGCCCTATGTGTTGGACTCAGATCTTGGATCAACTAAAACTGGATATCCATTTCCACAATCAGATCTGTGGCAAAAGGTGGGGGCTCGTATGAGTACTACTTGAATGACAGCCTCAAAATAGATCTGTTTGGCATACAAGTGGGGCTCTTACAACAACAATACGCTTCAATCTCTGCGGGCTACCACATAGAACGACTTAAGCTACTCATCTAAACTGAGATATCCCGAGATAACTCAGATCGAGAGTTTTACTCATATTTTTGGACATCCTACAGTTTGGCTATTCTATATTGCTTGCTAAACAATAGCATTCTTATTGCTGTCCATGAGATTCCTTCCCTTTCTTGTAAAGTTGATTGCTAGTTTTTAGCAAGCATTAGATATGGTGGGCCCCACCAAATTCGGTCTTCAAAAATAAAAATAAAAACTGATTGTGCCAAGTCTTGAACTCACGACCTCTGACTTGGGATTCTAGCTCTCCTCCAACAAGCCTACTTGCTCTTTGTGTAAAACTCTTCTCTAATGGGCTTTTAGGTTTAAACCTCTCCAAATTAAGCTCGAATATGCTCAGCTCCTTAAAATTCCTACATAATAAGAAAACGGATATAATTAGAACATTTAAGACAAAATAAACAACTAGAAAATTGAAATAACAGGGTAATTATTAATATTATGCCATGCTTACCATCTCCGGACTGAATCTGACATGGGCCCTATGTGTTGGACTCAAATCTTGGATCAACTAAAACTGGATATCCATTTCCACAATCAGATCCGTGGCAAAAGGTGGGGGCTCGTATGAGTACTACTTGGATGACAGCCTCAAAATAGATCTGTTTGGCATACAAGTGGGGCTCTTAAAACAACAATACGCTTCAATCTCTGCGGGCTACCACATAGAGCGACTTAAGCTACTCATCTAAACTGAGAGATATCCCCAGATATGTCTCTTCGGAGACATCTGATATCCCGAGATAACTCAGATCTTGGTAATAAAATTTCTTTTGAGAACAGAGAAAATGACTTCGAGAGTATGACTCATATATTTTTGGACATCCTACAGTTTGGCTATTCTATAGTACTTAAAGGTCTGACTAATCTCAGGCTTCAACAAATTGAGTGGCCTAGAGATAGTTATACTAGTCTCAAATTCCACCATACATTCAAAGAGACACAATCGGGGATGGATGAAGTGACACAACGGGTGAAGGATGAAGCTTTCTGTTATTTCTGTGGATCCTGTATCTGTTTGATTCATGGTTCACTGTATGTATTGTCATCCACATCTGGCGACGTCTATGGTAAATCAACACTATGGGCATTCTGTGTTTGTAAAGCTGTCGGTTTCCTTTTTGTTGGGATTGTTGCTGGTTTGAAACCTATATAAGTGTGCCTCATTGCACTGGGTATTTTGGAAAATAGATATTATTCTTCATTTCCTACCATGAACAGTCAACACTCTGGGAACTTTTTAAATCATGCCTCAAAAAATGGAGCTCAAATATTGATTGATAAATTGAATGCATTTTCCTGTCTCAATGATTTTATTTTCTGACCCAAGTTCATTTGTTGCAGAACTCCATTGTTGGTGGTGTTTCTGTCATAGGCTTTCGAACCTATATTCCTGCAGAATAATAGATGGGTTCGAGGCTATGACTGTTCTATTTAATGAAAACATGAACTTTCTATTTAATGAAAACATGAACTGATTAAATTAGTATTATGGATTAAGTGGTATATGGTAGTCCATTAGTAATAATTCCAAAGGGGTTATAGATAGTAATGGCGTCATTGTTTTCCTTGATAACCATGTAGAGGTAAATATATTTTTTGGGGCTATATGAAACCCAGATAACAATAACCTGGTTCCAGTATTTCTTTTTAGAAGTTATTGCATCTCAAACTGAGGCAGTATTGATGTAACTATAATTTATTTTACTACTCATCATGTGATACACATCCCATGTATTGACGAGCTTATTTACACTTGCCTACCTGATGGCTGCAGTTCTTTGGGGGAACAAACTTTGGCCGGACATCAGGGGGGCCATTCTATGTAACTAGTTATGATTATGATGCTCCAATCGATGAATATGGTACATGACTCTCTTCTTTTGGTTAAATAATGGAATATAAATCCTTGGTTTCAATGCAGTTTCCCACCTCAGGTGTCATTGTGTCCCTGTTATTTTTATTCGTTTACGTCAAAACTAATTCTAATGCTCGTTTATTACATGTTTAACTAACGATATGTACCCTTATTTCAAGGACTTTTGAGCCAGCCTAAGTGGGGGCATTTGAAGGATCTACATGCAGCAATAAAGCTATGTGAACCGGCTTTAGTCGCTGTTGATGATGCACCTCGGTATATACGATTGGGACCGATGCAGGAGGTCTGTAATGGGCTACAGAAATTTTGTTTTTTGTTTTTTTATTTTTTATTTTTAGTTTTTATGGGAGTGGTGATGTTGATTTGATACTCTGTGTAGTGTGTAGTTGGTGTTGTGGTTTCTTTTGAGAAGTTAGTGTATTTTGACTTAGTTCCAAAACTAATTATCAGCACTGAATTTACTTCATGTTGTGATGAGTTTTGAATTTATCATGTTCTCTGGAAGAATTCCATCATCCAACATGACTCATTGGATAAAGATAAATTTAGAAATCAATGAAGTTATAATTTTCTGGAAAAGAAATGGAAAAAAAGTGGTACTCATATATCTGCCAACGAGCACGTACTGTGGATGCTGTCTTTTTTCCCCTCAAATATTTTACATGCTGTAAAAGAATGATGTCAATCTTTCAGTTGTTTCCTCCATTGCCTCTGTTGTGCTACTTTTAATCTTTAATCATTTGTATTCATACCAGTTGGAATGGCCTATTTCAGGCTCATGTCTATCAGCATTCTAGTTATGTGGAAGATCAGAGCTCAAGCACATTAGGAAATGGGACCCTATGCTCTGCATTTCTTGCAAATATTGATGAACATAATTCAGCTATTGTTAAATTCCTTGGACAAGTTTATTCTCTACCACCATGGTCAGTCAGTATATTACCTGACTGTAAAAATGTGGCTTTCAACACTGCAAAGGTACCTTTTATCTTTCAATTGCGTCTGGAATATTTTTGAAATGTGCATGTTTATACTTTTCATTTTTTATTTATGTTTAGTATCCCAGTTTTTTTTTTTTTTTTTTTTTTGTGGAATTTGTGTCTTGCTTTTTGTAAGCCTTGCACATTATTTTATCTGAGAAACTGTGCTAACAGTCATTAACCTTAAGACCAAGAAAATACTTGAAATCAGCCAAAGGTTTTATCTTAAATAATTAAAGTATTCCTGCTTATGTAGATGGTATTACTGCTCACTATATCACCGTCATTAAACATGAAAATGCTACTTCCACATGAAATAAACATAGGAGGGTAATGTGATGCATATCCAGGGTTAACAACAATGAAATCTACGTGAATAGTGCATAACCCTTGTGGAGAATGGAAGTGTCTTCAGTTGGATTACGACTAAGAAGATCATTCTCAACATCAATTTTTTTTTATTATTTAATTTTGTGTGTGTTTGTGGGCGAGGAATTTTAACTATTGCCACTTCTTCCTTTAATATGATGCAACTTTGAAAAAGATTAATAGAGCAGCACCTACAAGACCAGTCAGATATTTTGGAGAACCAGTTTAGGTTTACGCTAGGTCAATCTACTATAGAAGCCATTTTCCTAGTAAGGCACTGAAGTAGAAAAGAGGGAAAGTCACATATTGGAGAAGGCTCACGACAAGACTCTGATATAGTTGATTCACTCAACAAAGAAAATGGCATACCTAATAAATATATCAATGTTTTACAAGACAACCAAACAAATATATCAATATTTTACTAGACGTGTATAAGAGGCAGTATTGATGTGAGAACTATGCCTGGGTGACAATGGAGTTCCCAATTGAAGTTTGACTGCACTGGTGGTCCATGTTGATCTCCTATTTATTTGTCTTGACTATGGAAAACTTAACAGCAATGATTCAGATGAAGACCCGTGGTGTATGTTATTCTCAAATGATGCAGATTTGATGCAGCCTAGGAAGAAGCTGCCATGAGCCCCAAGCTGAGCATAATCCACTAGACCCACAACAGGACTCCGTTGTGATTTATTTTTGTGCTTTGATTAAATAGTCATATTTTATACACCAAATGAGGTCTGAACCACTTGAAATTGGGTCCGTTGGGTGTCTTGTTGAGTTAGCCTTCAATGAGCCCAAATTTGTGCAATTCTAATTTCCTTTGAAAAAGTTATGGTCCATTTTATGATAGAATGTAGGATAGTGACAAACATTATGCATCTTCCTTAGTATTTTATTGAGAAGATTGTATCTATGACTTTAATTCATCAACTGCACAGAATTACCACAAATAGCAGTTTTGGTTGAGAAACACAAGGCATCCACTGTGCGATGGTTATTGATTTTCTTTTACCAAATAAGCCTCATGTCATTCAACAGCCCATTGAGAAAAGTTTGTAGAGTTGTCAACATACAATAACTACTATATTATCCTTCGGAAGAGGTTTTAGGTCCAAGTATAAGTTCTCTTACCGACTGCTAATATTTCAGATCCAAGTGATAATTGAGTCAGTTTCGATTTATCTGGGGATAATTTACTCTGATGAACTGTGAGCCAATATAGCTGACAAATCTACACTATGGGCTCAGTGAATCAAAGCAGTGTCAGATCAAAGCCTCAAAATACCTTTCCCTGATGGCTTGGGCGATCTTTTGTCACAGGGACAGGGTGTTCTCATATAATCTTGGAATGATGAAGATCACTCCAATTCAAAGCATAGTACTACTTCAATCCCAGTAAAATTTGGGTAAGCAGCAATGCCCAGGTAGGTGAATCTAGTGGTCTACATTAAAAAAAGTGTCCAAGTTCAGATTTGATCAGTGTTTCTGCAAGTTGTGGTACAGCGACCTGTATTTATTCAAAGGATACATGCATGTGAGAATTTGTTCTTTCAGACAAGTTGACGGATTTAGTATCAGAACCCGATTTGAAGAAAAAAACAAAAATGGACCATCATTGGGAGTTGTAAGTGTGAAATCTTGAAAACAAAGGTGGGGCTAGAGTTCTGACCACTTCCTCTTCTGATTACATTTTTTCTTAAAAAGCAACCTACATAATTAAGCAATGTATGACATTTGAAAAGGTAATCTTAGTGGCTATGAGATGTTTGATTGAAACTGGAGATCTGACCTATTATATCTGATAGTTTCCTCTTAAATAAATTAAATGAGCATAATCACTTTATTCCAAATCAATTTCTTTGAGTTTATTTTTATTTTTTATTTTTAATTAATTAATTAATGATTTTTTGCATTCCATGTTCATACCAGGTTGGGTCTCAGATATCTGTTAAAACAGTAGAATTTGGTTCCCCCTTTATTGAGAATACAACGGAGCCTGGATACTTATTACTCCATGATGGAGTTCATCACCTCTCGAAGAACTGGATGATTCTTAAAGAGCCAATTGGTGAATGGGGTGGAAACAACTTCACTGCAGAAGGCATCCTAGAGCATTTAAATGTAACGAAGGACACCTCTGATTACCTATGGTACATTATGAGGTATTCCGCAGTTAAACTGTTTCACCTTTTGTCTTAGCATGGGTAAATAAAAATTTGCATGAAAAGAGCCTTCATGGTTCAAAATATCGGCTGATACAAAGTTCAAATCTATTGGTACTAGTACGCATTTCTGATGTGTTATCATTATCATTCGGCATCCTTCAAATATCGGCAACTTGTCGGTTGTATTGTCTGATAAGTTCGGTTTATTGGCTGTATCGACTGTGTTGGAGATTCTTGACCAAGACGCTTATATTTTACTTTCTTTCCTCTTTGCCTTTTTAAAGATTTTTTTTCTTGTAAAGCAAAAACATCTCTATGCTAAAGGACTGAATTGATTTTGTTTCAGGAAAACTGCTTTATAATCCGTCTTAATGGGAAAAGAAGCATTAGTTTTTTTAGCATTTTCTTAACATGTTCATTTTTTTTTTTTGGAATGAAAAAAACACATCACAAGGGTCCACCGCAATGCCCATTACAATCATGATTATGAACCACGGTTGATCCTGCCTTGAAATCATGTGTACTATATATATATATATCTACGTATAACAATTTCATAATTACATGTTATAGGTTTTTATTAGAAAAAGTTTCGTAAATTTGGTTAAAGATCATGAAAAATTAGAATTTTTTTATGAAGACCTAAAGCTCCCTAGATTTCTTTTCAAATCACAAATTTTTTTATGCAATTATGAAAAAAAACCTAATCCGTCAAAACCACATGCTAGAAGAATAGCTAAAAAAATTAGCAAACATGTACCTTTCTGAAACTTGCTAACCTGAAGCCCACATAATGCTTTTGTTCTTGCAGAAAGATCACCGGTTCTTTTTCCCCCATCACAAGAAAGATTTGGGCACTTATAGGTCATTTGTCAAGCAGTTAATTTCTTGAGCAATACAAGCCGATATGGGTTTCTCGGTTGAGTATCATATAGGTCTCAGTCGATACCTATTATATATTGGTCGTTACACCATACAATGGCTGATATTTCAAACAATGGGTTGACCACCTTGGAAGACACTAGATAGTCAAATTTCTCCATCCTTCTCCACTCTTATTCTTTTCTCTTTCAGAACAACTTGTTTTTAATTTTTGTACTTCAAAATATCCTCTAGATTTGCAACATGATCAAACTAAGTATGATCAATCTTTCAGGGCCTTGCTTTATGTGTTTTATTGATAAGTTAACAAATTAAAATAGAACAAGACTTATTCACGTATTTTTAGGGTTTCAATCATCCTTAGATCCTTCTAGATGCTTGCATTTTTCTCGTTTGCAACAGCATCACAATTTGACGAAGTAATTCTTTTTATGACTCTCAAGAGTCAATGGTGAACTGTCCGATACCTTCTAAAATTCTAAAATTTGATGATCTATAGTCTAGAGAATAACTGCTTGATTCACCATGAACTGGCAAACAAATACTTTCTACAACACCTGACCTCCCCTGAAACAGGATATAGACCTGTAGAGTAAACTTGCAGAACTTAAGCTACTGAGCTTAACCAGGCTGCAAGGAATTCACAGGGAAGAATATTTCCCTCAAGAAAGGATCACTTCTTTCATCAGACCAAATGCCAGTACCGAACTTGGCTACGGAGCACCATTGACGATAACAAATAGTGATTTGATTTATTAAATACCCTACTAAAGTTCTTTTCTGTTTAGGCTACTAAAATTAGTTGCTTTCGTTCTCCATGCTTAAAGCATCGGTCAGGGTAACTTATAGTGAGCAATTATAATTTGAATCCATTGATGGAGAAAAGAAGTATGCATGGATATGAAGTGATGGAACACACATCAGGCTGATATTGGAGATAAGATTATTCAATGTTGGCAAGTAGAAGATTTGTTGCCTGTATGAGCAAAGAGCAGGACTTGGGATGGAGCTTAAAAAAGGATTTGGCAGTTCTCATGCATTTTATTTTTTATATCATGTAACAAGAAAAGAAGAAAAGGTCTTGGGAAACAGTATGGCTTTCTTGCTAGGTGACTTTTTTAATATAAAATACTCAATGTCAAATAAAAATGTGGACACCAACATTCATGAGAGCTACTGTGCTAGTCTCAAAATACATATGAAAAAGGCAGCACGAGATGGAAAATGGCTTAACCTGTCCCTACATAAAATGGACATTCTGATAGCGAATTGTTTAATATTTTGGTTGTATTTTTTTTTTTGTCATGATAAGATTGGGATATTTCAGTATCGTTTGTGTCTCCTGTCTCCCATTAACCAACAATTTGTTGCTTGCATTAGAAAAATCCACTTTTATCCAGCGCAGATATTGGTTTTACAATTATCTACAACAGTGAAACTTTTGGATTATGGAATGGTTAAATTTGTAGTGTTGGCAGTGCACTGTCAGCAATTACAATGTCTGGTCTACCAAAGCCATTGCGACGGTCATCACCAGACTTTTAGAGTAAAATGTTTTGCTCATGGCTAACGTCAAATCTCAAGTTGTCAATCATAAGATTTTGGTTCCAATTATCAATGCATATTTTCTCTTCAGTTGGATTACTATGATTGCTCGCTTTTAATTTCAATTTAGCATGTACTTCAATTTAATGCCATTTGGAATGTAGATTACATATTTCTGATGAGGATATTTCATTCTGGGAGGCAAGTGAGGTTTCTCCAAAACTTATCATTGACAGCATGCGTGATGTGGTTCGAATTTTTGTGAATGGCCAGCTTGCAGGTATTAGTTTAACTTTGGTTTTATGAGGATATTAAATAACTGAAAGACCATTAGATATACCCTGTATACTTGGATATGGGTTTGGGATTCTGACAAGGTATGTATCCAGATATTCATCTTGATCCCCGAATCTGAGAATATGGTTTCTTGACTAAGATTTCATATGTTAATAATTCTTTTTCATGGAGGTTCTATTTTATTGAAAGTTTTTTTTTTTATTTCTATTATAAAATCTCAGTATGTCATTAAAATTAGAAGTATTTTGTATACATGTTATATATATATATATATATAGGGTAGGCTGCCTAGACTGACTTCCAACAGGCTAAGAACGGCTCAAACTAGGGGCCGGGCAGGGCCGGGCAGGGCCGGGCTGGGAAATATCCAGGCCTGATTTTAAACAACAGGCCCGAGTCTGGGCCAAGCCTGACTGAGGCCATAAGTACCTACACTAGGGATGTTCATGGGCCGGACTGATTTTAAACAACAGGCCCGAGCCTGGGCCAAGCCCGACTCAGGCCATAAGTACGTGGCCTGAGCCCAACCCACCTAGAATAGGTTAAACCTGAGCCCAGGTGTATTATATTTTACAAGGAAAAGGGGAGAAGTTTACTGACCCAACTTGAAGCTCACCTGGTTAGGATGTTTGTTTGTATGGGAGAGAATTTTTTTTTTTAATCAGTAATATAACTTCCATTAAAGAAGACAAAGCAACTTAAAAAGAGCAAAACAAAGAAAAAAGAAAAAGGGAGTAACCGCTCCCACCTAAGGAGTGGACCTCTCAACCCCTGCTTAGCTAGAGCATCTGCCATGGAGTTACTTGATCTATTCACATGACAAAATTTGACAGGACTTGTAGAACATAACTCTCCGATTTCATTAAAAGGAAATTGAAATTTCCAAGGATGTAACTTTAGATTAGATGCTCAGGCTACCGCATTAGAAGAATCACTTTCCATAAGAAGCCTACCACTAAAACTTTTGGAGAGCAACCTAAGGGCTTCCAAGATGGCTAGAATGCGTGTTCAGCTCCTCCTTGTCACAATAAAAATATTTTTTTTTTTTTTACTTAAACAGTGCCTCTAAGGTGAAAATCTCGGGTTCCACGCGTGTTAATGCAGGTTCGAGATCTGTTAGCAACCATTTTGTGCAAAATTGCCAAATGTTAGGTCTGTCTATAGTCTGGACCCTCCTAGGACCTTGCTTTGGTAGGACCGCACTGGGTGATGACTTAAATAGTGCCTCTCACTCGGGCCGGGCCAGGCTTCAGGCTTTCTACCACTTAATTTGAGCCCATTCCATAATTAAATGGGCCCAGAGTTTATATCCAGGTCCAGCCTGAGTACTTAAAACTAAGGCTCAAGCCCGGCCCAAGCCATGCTGGGCCCAGGTCGGGCTTGGTCTGGCCCAATCCTTGAGCTCCCGTAACTGAAATCCTGGTACTCCCTATGGGAGTGGATGTCCCTAACACCAAGCTATGATTGCGGGGGACAATTGTTTTTGTAAATTTAAACTTTTGTTGAATATTAAATCTTTGGCCACTGTTATTTATATCTGACTTGGATCTGTACTCATGGCTTGTCATGTCCAGCATGGTTACTGAAAGGACTTTAAGGATCTGGATATCACAGAAAATAGCCCAGCTATTAGTACATATTATAGAAGTCCTGCATTGATTGTGTGCGAGTCTATATGGGGTGTATATCTTTGCAAAGAAATGTCTGCATCAGTATTTGAATCTTTAATCTATTTGCATTAATGTTTGTTTTTTCCTCTTCTTTTGTAATTATTTTGCATGTGGTAATATGGCTTAATGGAAATGAAGGCAGCCATGTTGGTCGTTGGGTGCGGGTTGAGCAGCCTGTGGATTTGGTGCAAGGATACAATGAATTAGCTATATTATCTGAGACTGTGGGCTTGCAGGTGATATTCAGTATTCACTAAAGTAAATCGTTGTTCGTTTCAATAATATGTTATTGTTTGACAGAAAAAATTGCCGTATTTGCTGCAGTCCCCAATTTCAAATGAAGGGGCTGCAACTCGTAACAGTTGCTATAAGACTGCTTCAGCAGGATTCAGCAAGTAAGGCGCTCTTGAATACCACAAACTCACTAGAAAGGGGAGAGAACAGCACCAGCACCAGCACATTAAATAGAGTGTTCTTAATTTGCATGCAAAGTGCAAACCCTATGATTCTTGTCCCTTCACGAAGCTTCAAAAGCTTATTTCTCAATTTGATAAAGTTGACCAGCAATAACAAGGGCTGCTGACGGGTTTATTGCTTGATATGTTGAAGATAATTAAACCAAAGCCCCAAACAATCTAAGCCATACATTCATGTCCAAAAATAAATGTATTAAATCTGAACTCTCACTCAACCTCTTAAATAAAGAGGAAAAAAGAGGAAGTTGCACAAGACATGCACATGGGCTGGGGCTGATTCATTAGTTTAGACAATGTGGGCTGGATCTGGATCCAATTTATGACCCAGTTTGTGGCCAGGTCTGGTTCGCACTGCCCTGATATTCTTCTTGAGTTGTACTTGTTAATAACCAATAACACCAAAAAGCTCGAGCTATTAGTGAACGGTAGAACAATGTATATCAAATGGTCCTGATAGCTCACTTCACGTGTGGGGCTCCAAACATGGACAAAAACATGCCAAACGATCTACGTGGACAGAAGCATGTCCAAAGGGATTCGAACACATGACCCTGGCACTGATACCATGTTAATAACTAGTAACACCAAAAGCACGAGCTATTAGTGAACGAGAGAACAATGTATATCAAAGGGCCTTGATAGTACTAATGGATTTGGATTCAGATTTTATTATTATTTTTGCTAGAAATTCAGCTTTTAATTTTATAAAGACGTTCGACCTTTAGGAATAAGCCATCCATATGTAAGCATGACATGCCTTTCCAATGGTCACATTTTCAATGGTCCTTTTTTATGCATTAATCCATTGATCTTAGTACTTAGATAGCCTCTTTTATTTTATATCTTAGCTGACGGTCCCTTGTGCGAGCATACTGTGGTGCCTTGTTGCCTGGTATGTTGGCCAACTCGATTTTCCCATGATTAAGTGCCTCTCACCTACAATTAGAGAGAGGTCTGACATATGGCTTCAGCTGATTGTTAAAACTATGCCAAAAACCATTTTGATCTGCTTTTCGCCTACCTACCTTGCAATTGGGCATTGGTATTCGAAAATGATGATTGGGATTTGATTTCCACTGCATTTTGTGCAACTGTTCACTGTAGTGTGTCCTGGCTTGTCCTTTAAGCTTATGAACCTAAACTTTCCATATTCCTCTCTTTGCTGGAACTGAAGTCCAAGCAGTGTTATTTTTGCTGCTGTATGAATTACAGCTGTTTATTTTGTTCCTAATGTCACTAATGAAGGTTCTTACTTGTTGAATAATTTGGATATGTTATACATGGTTGACTTCTTATTGCCTTTTATTTGGAGCTTACTTGTTGAAGTTTGGTGATTGAATAATCAAGTTGGAGTGTCATTTTATTCATTATTTTTCTGTTATATTATTTCATTCAATATGCAGAACTATGGCGCCTTCTTAGAGAAAGATGGGGCAGGCTTTAAAGGCCAGATTAAACTGACAGGTCTGAAAAGTGGGGAAAATGACCTTACCAACTCACTTTGGGTATATCAGGTGCTATTTCATCCGCATGAGAAGTACTATATTTAATGCCATCCTAATATAGTGTATTTCATTTAAAATTTTGCTTGCCTGTATCTTAAATCTATGATGTTAAATCCTTGTGGCCATTATTCATCAGCAATCTCCTGCATCCAGTGTCACAACTGTATCCAGATTACATGGTTCATCAGCAACATGTTGGTTGTGTCAAGCCAAGCCCAGGCCCATTTTGGGCCCAGTCTTCATATCTTCTTGTAAAACATATTTTTAGGATCTAGATAAGGATACTAGCATGTAATCAGGGCATTCAGCCCATTTAGATAAGAATAGTAGCATGTAAACAGGGATTCAGCCCCTTTATAATGAGAACAGTCGATCAAGACTGGAGACATTTTTTGACAGGCAAACATCAGTGTGAAATTCCATCTCTCCAAAGCTGTCATGGTATCAGAGACATTTTTGAATGTGATGCTTGTAAATTAGGAAAGAGTAAAACTTTACCCTTTCCACACTCTAACACACAGAGCACTGCCTGTTTTGACTTAATTCACAGTGATGTTTGGGGCATTGTTCCGACCCTTTCACATAGTCATTTCAAGTACTTTGTCACATTCATTGATGACTACAACAGATTTACTTGGATTTATTTATTACATTCGAAGTCTGATGTTCTTCATGCATTTAAATTTTTTGTTCAATATGTTGAAAACCAATTCTCTAAATGCATTAAGACTTTGCGCTCAGACTCAGGGGGGGAGTATGTTTCCAAGGATTTTCAATCCTTTTTAAACACTAAAGGAATCATTTCTCAACGTACATGTCCGTATACTCCACAACAAAATGGAGTAGCGGAACGGAAAAACAGACATCTTCTTGATGTCACTAGAACTCTTCTGATTGAAGCACCCGTTCCCCCTCGTTTTTGGACTGAAGCTCTCACCACAGCTGTCTATCTCATAAATCGCCTTCCTTCACCTACCATTGCTCATTTAACGCCTCATTTTAAATTGTTTGGCCATCATCCTGTGTTTGATCACCTACTTACCTATGGTTGTGTTTGCTTCGTTCATTTACCTCCCACCGAAAGAACGAAACTAACAGCACAATCTCGTAGGTGTGTTTTTTTGGGTTATGCCACTAATCAAAAAGGTTTTGTTTGTTATGATCCCATTGGTCGTCGTATCAGGGTTTCTCGAAATGTTATTTTCTTTGAAAATCAATATTTCTTCCACACTCACATGGACTGTCCTCATCCCTCTTCACCAGCTCTATTACCAGGTTTTTCGGATCCAACCTCTGTTACTAGGTTTAATCCTGCTTTTGTCTACCACCGTCGGGAGAAACCTCCCATTGCAGCTGGCCCTCCCCCTGATCCTCCACCGACAACTGGTTCCACACCTACTCCTACCTTACGTCGCTCCTCCAGACATTCTAGACCGCCTGATAGGTATGGATTTTCCCATACTTCTTTGATGACCACTCTATCTTCTATCTCTATCCCAAGTTCTTATTTGCAGGCTATCCACCAAGATTGCTGGAACCAGGCCATGAAGGAGGAATTGGATGCATTGGATCAGAATCACACCTGGGATATTGTGGAGTGTCCTTCAGCAGTTAAACCCATCGGTTGCAAATGGATCTACTCGATCCAGCTTAAATCTGATGGGTCATTGGATAGACACAAAGCTAGACTTGTGGCACTCGGAAACAGATAAGAATATGGCATTGACTATGAGGAAACTTTTGCACCTGTGGCAAAAATGACATCTGTTTGGTTACTTCTCGCCATTGCTGCCTCTAAATCCTGGCCTTTATACCAAATGGATGTCAAAAATACATTTCTTCATGGGGATCTGCAAGAAGAAGTCTATATGCGGATACCACAAGGCGTCCCCTCTCCCTCAAAGAGGTCTGTCTGTCGCCTGCGCAAATCGCTTTATGGTCTAAAGCAAGCTCCTCGAGCATGGTTTGAAACCTTCAGGGGTCGATTGTGCGAGAGTGGCTTTAACCAGAGTCCTTATGATCCCTCTCTTTTTTTATGCAACACATCTACTGGTGTTACTGTGCTTCTCGTCTATGTTGACGATATCATTATCACTGGCACGGATGATGGTATGATCAAAACTCTCCAAGCTTCTCTCAGGGATTCATTCTGTATGAAGGATTTGGGCCCTTTGCATTATTTCTTGGGCTTAGAGGTGCATCAATCTCCCAAAGGTCTCTTTGTTAATCAACACAAATACACATCAGACCTTATCGAGTTGGTTGACCTCCATGATTCTTCACCTGTTGATACACCTGTCGAGGTAAATCTCAAACTAAGTAAAGATGACGGCGATCTTCTTCCTGATCCTCATACATACCGGCGCCTGGTAGGAAGTCTTGTCTATCTCATCATCACTCGCCCTGACATATCCTATGCTGTCAATCTTGTGAGTCAGTTCATGACTGCTCCTCGACACCTTCATTTGACAGCTGTCAAGCGCATTATCCGCTATCTGTTCAGAACTGCCTCTCGTGGTTTATATTATCCCAAGGATAATCCACTGCATCTAACTGCTTATGCGGATGCTGACTGGGCTGGCTGTCAAGACACACGTCGTTCTACCACTGGTTGGTGCATGTACCTTGGAAATTCGCTCATTTCTTGGAAATGCAAGAAACAAGAACGTGTGTCCAGATCTTCCACGAAAGCTGAATATCGGGCAATGTCTTCTGCTTGTTCTGAAATCTTATGGCTACGGGGCCTTCTTTCGGAACTTGGGTTCACTCAAACCTCTCCTACTCCATTGCATGCTGACAATACTGGGGGCCTGGGGCTATCCGAATCACTGAAAATTCCGTTTTTCATGAATGTACAAAACATATCGAAGTTGACTGTCACTTTATTCGGGATGAATATAAGCGGGATGTCATTAGTCTACCTCATGTTTTTACAGAGTTTCAGTTTGCAGATATCTTCACTAAGGGACTCCCTCGGCCTCGACATCAATTTCTTGTTTCCAAATTGCTGCTTTATGACTCCCCAGCATCAATTTGAGGGGGGTGTCAAGCCAAGCCCAGGCCCATTTTGGGCCCAGTCTTCATATCTTGTTGTAAAACATATTTTTAGGATCTAGATAAGGATACTAGCATGTAATCAGGGCATTCAGCCCATTTAGATAAGAATAGTAGCATGTAAACAGGGATTCAGCCCCTTTATAATGAGAACAGTCGATCAAGACTGGAGACATTTTTTGACAAGCAAACATCAGTGTGAAATTCCATCTCTCCAAAGCTGTCAGGTTGGACTCGTTGCTGGAAACTCTGATTGGTTTCAGTCAATATGGCTAGAGCATATGCATTCTTAATAGATTAGCCCTCAACCTTTTCCCTTCTTTGATGGAAGGTGAGGAAATCTAGGAATTGACATGGCTGTTTTTGTCTTGAGCCCGGCCTTCCTCAACTTTTTGGGTTCCAAGAGAACTTTAGAAAGTAATCAGGGCATTATTGTTTTTCTCTTTTTATCAAAACATAAAAAAGGAACACATTCAAACTCATGTTCTGGAGTTGTGAATCCAAATAACTGTATCACAATAAAAATTTTTTAATATGAAGAATTATGCAGAGTGGTTGTAATTTGCTAAGATGGCAAGTGGAGGAACAAAGAGACTTGGTTACATTGATGAAGATTTACAAAACCATCAAGAGATGATCTAAAATATGGTGATTGGAAAGTCGAAAATATGTTGCATTTTCAATCTCATGGAAGATGTAATTGCTGTCAGTTTTCAATATAGCCAGGCAACAGTGGAGTAATGGGATTCAATATCTTCTGTGTATGCACATAATAAAAATAATGCTTACATTTATCTACTTGTTAGATTGCACAATTCGAACATAGTGATCCATATCTAAGATACTATTTAGAAATCTTGGGTATGTGGAGCGAGTTAAGCATATATCAGCCTATGTGTTCTTTCTGTACAAAGAAACATAGCAAGGAGTTAGAGGCACTGCATATTTAAAGTTATTGGAAGGCTTGAATCCTGAATATGAGCCTGTATGTGCTCCAACTTCGAGTGAGGATCCATTATCGCCATTTTTTTTTTTTTTAACAGTAACAGTAAAATCTTATTAAAAGGAGCTTAAAAGAGCTCATAAATAGAGCATACAAAAAACATCTTAAAGGTGTACTAGTACAAGAGAGATATACCAGCCACCCACCACAGCTACATTACATGAGCACTTAAATTACAAGACCGATCTACTCCTTGGTTAGCTAAACAATCCGTCATACTGTTTGCATATCTACTAACATGTTGAAAAGAGATTTGCAACTGAGAGACTAGAAGATCAATTTCATTAAATAAGAATTGCATATTCCAACGCCCTTTCAAAGATTTCACCCAAGATATGGCATTAGTTGAGCTGCTTTCCAAAATAAGATAATGTTGATATAATGAGTGATGGATACGTAGAGCTTCCAAAATGGTCAGAAGTTCCGCTTCATTATAATCTTTAAATCTGACATGTTTAGAAAACAGATACAAAACTTGCCCTTTGTGATTTCTTAATACGCCTCCGATGCCAGCTAATCTCCGTTATCGCCATTGAAAAGGGGCAGGCCAAAGAGGACATAGATGGAATTAGTAATGATAGAGCTGAAGAACTATAGCCTATGCAAGGACTTGGCCCAAGAAGGATAGATTAAATGGAGAATTTTTTTTTTTATGTAGCTGGCCCTGACGGTTGGGATAAGGGTTTGATGAATGATGATGATAATCCATTATTGCCTCTGAGAACAATATTTACCCTTCTACTGAGAGAAGAGAGTCGGCGATTTGCTCGCAGTTCTAATTGAGTCTTAGTGGTTCCAAATTGAGCATCCTTAGCACTGTTGATGCTGGAGGTTAAGGACAAGACCATGGAAGTGGTTGTGTTGGACTATCCACTGCATTCAGACATTGAAAGTAGGCAACATTTGTGAGAATCACCATAGCTCTCTCCAAAATATTCCGTGAGGTTAAAACCTGATATGGTAAGCTCCCTTTCATTATATAGACACCAATAATCACAAACATCCATTTGTGAAAAGCAAATCTAAAAAAAAGAGTCTTACTTCTGATTTTCCGTAATTCTGAAACCTTTTAGTGGGAGAAAGGCAAGCACTCCACCAAATGACTTCAGATTGTCGTGAAAAATAGCTTGAAATTCTTCTATTTCTTTTTCATCTTAGATGTGAGATTTTGGTCACTAGATGTGACCTTTTGCCCGTACTATTGTTGATGTCGACCAAACGGTCTAGGGCAACTGAAGCTCTTGAGAATACAAGCAACGAGGAAAGAAGAGTGAAGGGGAAAGAATAAATAGTAATGTTTTGGAAGAATTGGAAGCCCTCTGGCTCTGGTGCCATGTCATGGATGGTAAAGAAGAAGTAGGAGATTTGGAGGAAATTGTGAATTAATCAACCAAGATAGGCATTCCATTTTGTAGATCATTTCAAGAAGAAGAGAGGAGGTTAGGGGGAAATTGTGAGTTGATTGACCTGTAAGATTTTGAACTTTGAGATGAAGAGAAGAAGCTTTGGAATATTGGATGACCTGGTCGATCAGTCCTCTCTTTACTTATAATGATTTCTAGCCTTAATCAAGGCAATTACAATCTATGTATGAGGAAAGAATATAAAGAATATAAATTACAATCTTCTATACATGGAATGAAAAAATAAACAGATTGGTGATGAGTCAACTAATCCCACGTGATATATGAGTATGGGCCTATTGTACATGGGCCTTGGGTCAGATGGTGCTAACAGTTTTACAAGGCCCATTATCTTCTACACTCCCCCTCAAATTGATGTGGTAAGGCAGAAAATATCAATTTGCTAGTAAGATCACGATGGCGCGTTTTGGGAAGAGCTTTTGTGAAGACATCCGCCAACTGGTTAAGAGTAGAGACATGAGGCAGAGTTATCTTCTCAGTAACAACATGCTGACAGATGAAGTGGCAATCAATCTCAATATGCTTCCTTCTTTCATGAAAGATCAGATTGTTTGCAATTCGGGTAGCACTGGTGTTGTCCCCATGAAGAGGTGTAGGGCTACCAACAGTGACACCGAATTCACAGAGAAGACGGCGTAACTAGATGATTTCAGCACTCGCGGATGACATGGCCCGATATTCTGCCTCAGCAGAAGATTTCGAAACGGTGGTTTGCTTCTTGCACTTCCATGAAATCAGTGAGTCCCCAAGAAATATACACCATCCAGTGGTAGATCGTCGAGAATCGGGGCAACCAGCCCAGTCAGCATCCGCATAAGCGGATACGTGCAGGGAAGCGCCTGAAGGGTAGAAGAGACCATGATTAAGGGTGCCTTTGACATAGCGAAAGATGCGCAAGGCAGCAACAAGGTGAGGTTTGTGAGGATTGCTCACAAACTGGTTAACCGTATGAACGGCATGAGAGATATCCGGCCGAGTCATAGTTAAGTAGAGTAAGCTACCAACTATCTACTGAAAAACAGAGGGATCATCCAGGGGAAGGCTATCATCCTTATTGATCTTGTTGTTTAACTCCATAGGTGTATCATGAGCATCATCAAGTCTTGCCGAAGTAATCAAAGCTGTAGCATATTTCCGCTGATGAACCCGAATGCTAGATTTGTTACGCAAGAATTCCAGCCCCAGAAAGTAGGTGAGAGGTCCAAGATCCTTCATTCTGAAGTGGCGAGTGAGATGATGTTTGAGATCCGTAATGCCAGCACTATCATTGCCATTGATAATCATATCATCAACATAGACTAAAAGGAACGTGTAGCCCTTCGTTGTCCATCTAAGAAACAGTGAACTATCCGAATGACTCTGAAGAAATCCAGCTTGAAGAATTGCAGTCCGGCATTTATCAAACCATGCTCTAGGAGCTTGCTTAAGTCCATACAAAGATTTCCGCAACTTACAAACATGCTTAGGAGGACATGCATATCCTGGAGGAGGCTTTAAGAAAACAATCTCTTGCAAATCGCCATGAAGAAATGCATTTTTAACATCCATTTGCCACAGAGGCCAGTTACGGGCTGCAGCGACAGAGGAGAGTACGAACGGTGGTCATTTTAGCCGCTGGTGCAAATGTCTCTTCATAGTCGATTCCATACTCCTGTTTATAACCCTGCGCAACTAACCGAGCTTTGTAGTGATCAAGACTCCCATCGGAGTGAATTTTTATGGAGTAGATCCATTTACTACCAATCACAGAGGCGCCTTCAGGAGTCGGTACCAAGTCCCATGTTTGATTAGCTTCGAGAGCGAGCAATTCCTCATTCATAGCATCCTGCCAGTAAGCAATCTTCGAGGCCTGTGAATATGAGGTGGGGATAGGAGCACTATCTAAGGATGAAAAGAGAGCAGGAAAGCCATAGCGGTTAGGGGCAATGGAAAGACGATTAGATTGTCGCAGAGAGGTGAGATTATCTGAAGAAGCATGGTTACCTGTAGGAGCAGTAGGCGGCATTGGGAGATGATCAGGAGAGGGAGGCACCATAGGAGGAACCTTGTTACGCCGGACATAGACCTTGAGAGCAGGTGATGGAGAAGCAGACTCCGGGAATTGTGGCAAATAGGACACAACAATGGGATGATGATCTAAACGTAATGAAAAGAAAGGAATATGTTCCAAGAAGATCACATTACGAGAGATTTGCATGCGTTTTTCAAACCGGTCATAACACAAGAACCCTTTGTGTTAAGAACTATAGCCAAGAAAGATGCATTTGGCAGCCAGTGGGGATAGCTTAGTGCGTTCAGTCGGTGGGAGATGAACAAAACACAAGCAACCAAACACACGTAACTGAGAGTATGAAGGTGGATGTTCAAAGAGAACTTCGTAAGGAGTAGTTTTGCCTAGAACAGCACTGAGAAGACGATTGATCAGATATACCGTAGTCTATACAGCATCACACCAAAATTCTGGAGGAACTAAGGATGCAAGTAAAAGGGTGCGAACTGTTTCAAGAATGTGTCTGTTCTTTCTTTCCGCAATTCCATTCTGCTGAGGAGTGTGCGGACAAGATTTTTTATGAAGAATTCCTATATCAGAAAGGAAAGCAGAGAATTCATGAGACAAGTATTCTCCGCCAGAATTGGATCTAAGGATCTTGATATCTTTCTTAAATTGAGTGTGTACCATGTTATAGAATCTTTGAAAATTAGAAAACACTTAAGATTTTAAACGCATGAAATAAATCCAAGTATAACGGGAATAATCATCAATAAATGTCACATAGTACTTGAATCCTGCCCTACTCAAAGTAGGAGCAATGCCCCAAACATCAGTGTGAATGATATCAAATGATTCTAATGAACGAGAGTTATGATCAGAAAATGGCAAAATATGACTCTTACTTAAACAACTAGCTTCACATTTTGATTGAGATAAAGAAGACTATCATTTTATTATCAATTGAAGAGTCTAAACAACCAAGTTTAAACAAAGAAATTAAATTGGCATTGTTCACATGACCAAGATGTTTATGCCAAACCGTCCACAAGTTTTTGAAATTATTAGAAGAAGAAGCAAAGAAGGAATGACGTCCAATGTCCAGCAAAAATAGGCGTCCATGTTTACTCCCCGTCGCGATCACCTTCCCAGTTTGTCGCCCCTGTATGACACAACCAGAAGAAGAGAAGTGAACAAGATAGCCCTCATCAATAAGTTGTCCTACAGAAAGTAGGTTGGCCAATAATTTTAGAACAAAGTAGACATTGGAAAGGGTGATGGACTGGCCAATAGCACTAGATAAAGTAATGGTACCAACTCCAGAAATGAGTAGTTGATCACCATTAGCGGTGGTAATTTTTTCTTTTCCAAGGTAAGGGTGGGAATCTGTAAAGTTATGTTCTACAGATGTCATATGATTTGAGGCTCTTGAATCTAAAAACCATGTGGAAGAGGTGATAAAAGAAGAAAGAGATGCAGAAGAATGAAAGACAGGAGATGCTAGATGAGAATGAGGTTGATACCGACCACCAGATAAGCCCATAGACGCATGTGCAGAGGTGGTTGTGCTCTGGATCAGCTCTTGAATCTGAGCAGGAGTCATGGATATAACTCCGGAGGAAGTGCTGCCTGTATCTGATAAGGGCGCTTGAGCCTGAAAAGCGGATGGAACATTCTGTCTTGGCATATGGGAGGGAGGCTTCTTAGGCTGTGTCTCATTCCGTCGCTGCAGGCTTCGACAGTCATCAATCATATGACCTGTCCGTTTGCCATATTTGCAAACCAATTTCTTGCGACAATTTTTGGCAATATGTCCTTTGCATTCATAACATTGAGGCTACTTTGGAGTTGCCAGAAAAGCCGAGTCAGCAGGAAGAGGCGCAAGGAAGGCTTTGGGTGCTTCCAGAATAGTGCGTTGTGAAGTGAGACGAAGTTCTTCGCGAAGACCTCTTGGAGGCAAGTATCAAGATTAGCAGAATTCTCTCCATTCATAAGTGCAGACCAAACATATTCAAATTTAGGTCGGAGATTCATAAGAAACTGGCTGATATGAGTTTCTTCTTGTAACTGGAGAGCCTCAGATAGAAATCCAGAAGAGACCGTTTGGATCAGCATGGAATCCCTTTCAGTCCACAAGATGAGGAAACTATTAAAGTATTCCTGCACAGTTTTATCCCCTTGACTGTATCTGGCAATTTCACTATCAAGATGAAATTTCCGGGCTTTATTTGTTTGATGGTAACTTTCTTCAGATGAGCCCACATATCAGCTGCTGTGGTGTAGGCTTGAAGGGCCACGGCAAGAGAATGATCAATAGAGTTAAGGATCCAACTTATGACCTTAGCATTTTCTTTGGACCAGGTGGCTAGGCCTTTTGACTCGGAAGTACTTGTAATCTGAGGTTTGGTTATCGATCCATCAAGATAACTAAAAAGACCTTGTCCTTCAACAAAGTTCCTCAAGTGGAAGGACCAGGACATATAATTTTGCCCGTTGAACTTAATTGGGATGATGTCGTACTTGTCCATTTGCAAGAATGTAGTAGATAAGAGACAACAAAGCAAAACAGCAGAAAAAGGAAGAGAGCACCACCCAAACCAACCAAAAAGGTGTTCTGATTTGCTATAAAAAGGCTAATACAGCATAATTTATACTAACAGAGCAGTAACCAGCACTGAACAGTATTTAATCAGTCATAAGCAGCATCAACAACATACAACAACAATAGCAGAAGAGATCAGAGAAGTAGCAGAGGCTTCCAAGTAGAAACAAAACACACACAGTGCAAAAATTGCACTAAAACAGCCCAGACGAACTAAAAAAATGAGGTGGGATCCTTGCGTGGGGCCCACAGAGGGATCTGATTGGTGATCAGATTAGTAGCTAGAGACCATTATCTAATTTCCTTTCCAGCAGTTCAAGTTTCATCCAGCTCCGATCAGAATTAAGAATGTTGTGCGGCTGTGATGAAAACTATTTAAGGAAAGTGAATAATCACAAGATGGATCAAATCGCCTACCTCTGATCTCTGAAAAATGCTGAAAAAATCTCCAAAATACCAAGGAGAGATGGACGACCAATGCTGGAAGGAAACTTGTGGATTTCGAGATGATCACAGGTGGGCCACAATGATCGCAGTGAAGAAACAGTAGGTTATCACCTACGTTTTCCTTCTAGACAACACAGATTCTTGATTTGAGTTGCTCTGACGATGTAGATGAGATCTCCAAAGTATTATGGCTCTGATACCATGTAAGATTCTGAACTTTGAGATAAAGAGAAGAAGCTTTGGAATATTGGATGATCTGGTCGATCAGTCCTCTCTTTACTTATAATGATTTCTAGCCTTAATCAAGGCAATTACAATCTATGTATGAGGAAAGAATATAAAGAATATAAATTACAATCTTCTATACATGGAATGAAAATATAAACAAATTGGTGATGAGTCAACTAATCCCACGTGATATATGAGTATGGGCCTATTGTACATGGTCCTTGGGTCAGATGGTGCTAACAGTTTTACAGGGCCCATTATCTTCTACATGACCAAGATGGGTGTTCCTCCACCATTTCAATCTTTGGACGTGCTAAGAAATATTCTTAGATGACTAACTACAGCCACCTGATATTGGAATGTGATTGTGTAGTATCTTATGGGGTAACAATTAATGCTTCTCTCTTGTGTAAAGACTTGCGAACACCTTCAGGTCCTTCCGTTGCTCCCACTATCGCCCGTTCTACTTTGTTTACATGCTTAACAGAAAAGGCATCAACTTTGGTAGAAGTTTTTTTGTTTTTGTTTTTGTTTTTTTTATCTCGAATTCTATTCTTCTGTTCAAATAGCATTCAGAATTGGTCTAAATTTTGTCTTGTAAGACTGACTTGGTTGCTTCAATCTGGTTATATGTTCTAACAAATTGTGTTGTTATTTTGTTATAGAACAATAGAGCAAAAATAGTTTGGCTGCACTTACTGAGTTGTCTTCACTTCACTTGTAGGTTGGGTTGAGCGGAGAATTCATGAAAATATTTTCTTTAGAAGAGCATGAGAGTGCAGATTGGGTTGATTTGCCAAATGATTCTGTACCATCCGCCTTTACCTGGTACAAGGTAAGTTTGTCTTTTCATATCTTTTCTATTTACAAAGATGACATTGAATAATCAACAGTCGTGGAGGATTTTTTCTCATCACAGTGCCTATCATTAATGATGTTTTGTTTTACTGATAATTGTTGACCCTCATGAATAATCCTGATCTAATATTCGATTTAGCACACAAGATCATGAGTTGATTCACTGATCTCCTAGCTACAATTGAGTTGTTTTTCGTTTAATGTGCAGATATATGTTGTCTAAGCTCATGTGAAACATAACTAACTTCAGTTCTTTGCTTAAAAATTTACAAGATATCTTTAATCTGTCATCATCAGTATCTAGACCGAACATCCTCCATAAAGGCTTTTGCTCCTAATTGTATTCTGAAGTGAATCTAAATTCTAAATCCATATGTGGGATATGCAGAAATATGCATCTAGTCTTTTTCTTTCTTTTCCTCATTACACTGTTTTTTATAACAAATTTTAATAATTATCTAATGATAATTCTGCGACCTTTACGGATCAAAAATGGAAAAAAGTACAATGGTGTTCTGCGGCCTTTAATAGTACTGTAGTGTTTTTGGCCACTTTCTTAGTTCTGGCAGTAACAGCCGCCTCCTGTCCATGATCTTAGTATTCATTTGTCTGCAGACATTTTTTGATGCCCCTAAAGGTGAGGATCCTGTTTCACTTTATCTGGGAAGCATGGGAAAGGGCCAGGCGTGGGTCAATGGACACGGCATAGGAAGATATTGGTCACTAGTTGCCCCAGTGGATGGATGTCAGAGTTGTGATTATCGTGGAACTTATCATGAAAGCAAGTGCGCAACAAACTGCGGAAAACCTACTCAAAGCTGGTATGTTAATGAAAAAAGCATGTGGAGTGAAGCCTTTATGAAATGAAAGGGATAAAGTTTTTGAAGATGGCATGGCTTGTCAATGGGCCCTAATGGTCCCACTGTATAAAACAGGGATTCGTGGATCAATTGTTTTGTAAAAGTCAGTTTCATTGGAAATTTCTTGCCAATCAATCAAAGGGAGTGACTGCGAATCATTCACTCTTCCTATGTTGGCTGTCCATTTTGTCGCGTTCAATTGGATGGCTAGCAACATCTAGTGGTTCTGTTTTTGGTAGATACCAATCCATGAATTCTTCTTATATGATGGGACCATTGGAGTGTTGGACCACACTTTTATTCTCATGCTTTACATAAAATAAAAGCTTTCCCCCTTCATTTTGGACAGGCTTCATTACGCTACTGAAACTCTGTTTGGTTCCTGCTTCAAAATGATAGCTTTAATGTAATCATTAAAATGTAAATTTTAATGTCAGATAGTTTCATTAATAGGTATATTATGATGCGAAATCTTCATAAATTTAATGCTGATTGAATAATTTCATGCTGCCATAATGTCTTACATTGAATACTTGTATAACATTATTTCTGGTAGAGTTGTCACTTTCTAGTAATTTGGGTCTTAGGCAGATTTATAGGGTCTTGTGCCTCATGAAATATACATTTTCCCATTTCTCTCTCCGTGCATGTGGTTCCCATGATTCAGTGACCTAAAGCGTCTCTCTCCTTTGTTTCTTCTATTTTCTCTTTTGTAAATAGCTTGATGATGTCATTTCCTTTCTATTTTTTTGTTAAATTGATTTTTTGTAATTTCATTGCCAATAGCGATTAAATATTCTTTACAGATCAAAAACATAAAATAAATACTCTCATGCCACCCACTGATAGAGCCCAAGACCTATTTTTGTTTTGTATCAAAATCTCATTTTGCTCCTCTCCCTAATATCCTCAATATATATTCATACTCATTTTCGCTTAGATTTCTCCATCTCCCGACCATGATCTTCTTCTTCTTTCCCAAATGAACTCCTTTTCAATTTAATTACAACTTTATCGCTGCCAGAAATTTTAAAGAAGTGGGGTTGGGACTTGGGAGGAGATTGGGCCTGGGGGTGTTTATGGGCCAAGCTTGCCTGAGCATGACCCACATTGGGTGGATTTGCTCTTTGTTTTTATATCTGTGGGCTGGACATGGACCTAAATTTCGGGCCCAAAAATGAAATGTTCTGTGCAGCAATGTACGCTTAAAGGCTCCGGCTGACCAAACATATTTAGAATGAAGGAATGTATATATTAAGCAAATGTGATGGGTCTGTGTCTGACTTTCAGAGCCATAGGATGGACCCAGGCCTGAATATTAGGTACATTAGTGAATGGGTTGGGTGAGGACAAGCTTCAGCTTGGCCAGGCCCAGCCCATGAACACCTCCAGGTTCAAGAGAACGGCTTTGATTCAGGAGATTCTTCAAGAAACATTATTCGTTTTCCCTATTTAATTCTTCTATAACTAGATCCTTAATTGGAGCCCAACGACTCTAATCAAAATGTATTGGCAGAGGAAGATTACAAAACCCAGGAATTCTTGCGCATGTTTATACTTAGGTCGAATTCAGGGTCTTGGAAATGTTACCAGGAAAACAGAGACTGCAATGCATCTACTTCTTCTGCATTATCGGGTTTGGTACTACTTTTTTCATATATCTAGTGTATGAGCTGCATTTTGTTAAGATGGCCCAAGGCCTATGAACATATCCTGTCCAGAATATCACATCTCACGTGGATATTGATTGGGTCAACTTGTAACAGCTGTACTTATTCTCTTAATTAGATTTTCTCTCTTGTAATTAGTTAGTTTCCTAAAGTTAGAAGAGCAATTGATTTGATTAGCTAGTTTCCTAACTTAGCAGCCTTGATTGAGGCTTGTAATTCTCTATATATTGAAGCTTGATCTCCAAAGGAGACAGACAGAAATAATACAATTAAGAAGAAGTTTCTTCCAAATTCTGAGATCATCAGTTTGTCATGGTATCAGAGCAGAGTTCAAGAAAACCTTGTTTTTTTATCTTGCATAGTATCCAGGGAATAAGATATCATCACTGATCATCCCTGATCGTCACAGATCATCCCTGATCGTCATAGATCAAGACGTGGCCCACTTCAGATCGTCATTAGCCTCTCTGGAAATCCCTTCCATCCTGGTCGACTAGATTTATCCAATTTTTTGGTGATTTTTTCAAGATTTTATGATCATCAGACCACTCCAGCACCTCCAGCGACTTCCAGCGACTTCCAGCGACATCAACAGATCGATCCTCTGCGTGGCCCACCATAGATCATCAGATCAACTTCCAGAAACCATCCCACACTGGTCGACTGGTATTTCTAAGAATATTGGCTATTTTTTCAGGATTTTTCAGCACCTCCAGATTGGATTTTTCGTCATTCTCGAGATTTTTCAGTTTTTAATACTGTTTTCATCAAGACCGTCCAGAATCTTGGATATTCAGTAGAATCAGATCAAACTTGTTTCAATAGAAGCCAGAATAGTGGGCCTCCTCAGATCTGTCCTCTGATCTTTGGCCAGCACCATAAGTGGGACCCACGTAGTGGATCTACAGCACCTGTCAAGGACGTCTGGGGTTTTGTTTTTACACAATTACTGTGCTGTTTTGGGTTTCTTCTTCCTGCTTGGTTGGATCTTGATTTCTTCTCACAGGAAAGGCTTCCTACATACTTTCTCTTGTCCGTTGCTAGTTTTTATAGCTGTTCACTCTATTTTTACCATTATCGATTAGAGATGGAAAAATCTGAACTTACCTTGATCCGATTCACGGGGAAGAACTACCCCGCTTGGTCTTTTCAGTTTCAAATATACCTTGAGGCTAAGGAATTGTGGGGTTATATTTCTGGATCTGACCCTAAACCCACTGAAGATGAGAAGAAGATCTCCTCTTGGCTTACTAAAGATGCGAAGATCAAATCTTGGATCCTCGGCTCTATCGAGCCACATCTGATCATGAATCTCAAACCTTACCCCACTTCCAAAGACATGTGGGGGTATCTGAAGAAAGTATACCATCAAGATAATTCCGCACGTCAATTTCATCTTGAATGTGCGATTGCTGAATATACGCAGGGAACCTTGTCTATCCAGGATTACTATTCTGGCTTTCGTACACTGTGGTCGGAATACGATGGTATTAAGTATGCTGACGTGGCTCCAGATGTTTTGCTCATTATTCAGGATCTTCAGGCCTCTAGTCAAAGGGATCAGTTTTTGATGAAACTGCGCAGTGAATATGAAAGTGTCCGATCTGCCCTGATGAATCGGACGCCATTACCTTCTTTGGATGTATGCTTAAATGAACTCCTCCGCGAAGAACAACGCATTGCGACCTCGGCTCATTTAGCGCAACAAACGGCTGAGACCTATTCAGTCGCGTTCTCAGCTAATAAAACTTCTCAGCCTCCGCCGCGTGACTTGAGCAAAACGCAATGTTACAGTTGTCAAAAATTTGGGCACATTGCAACTCAATGCAAACAGAAGGTCTGCAATTACTGTAAAAAGTCGGGACATATCATCTCTGAATGTCGCCGCCGCCCACAACGTCCATCACCACAGCCTCAGACTCCACCGTATCAGCCTCCGCATGCGTATGTTGCTTCTTCGGTTATGCCTGCTCCTACATCTGCACCCTCACAGCCTGGGCCCTCATCTCCTCTCACTCCTGAATTGGTTCAACAGATGATTGTCAATGCTCTCTCTACTTTTGGTTTATCAGGTACATCCCCTCCATCTTCTACTTGGTTCCTTGATTCCGGGGCATCTAATCATATGACGTCTTCCTGCGCCCCACTCTCCAATGTGCAAAGATACACTGGTCCTCATCAAATTCAAACTGCTAACGGGGGCCATGTTCCCATTACTGCTGTCGGTGACATCCCTGGTCCCCTTCCATTGAAAAATGTTTATCTATGTCCAAATTTAACTTCCAACCTTTTGTCAGTCGGGCAACTTGTTGAAAATAATTGTAACATCTCTTTTTCTTCTTCTGGTTGTGTTGTGCAGGACCAGATGTCCGGGAAGGAGATCGCGAGGGGGCCTAAATGTGGACGCTTGTTTCCGTTGGATTTTTCCAAGACTTCTAGGAATAAAATTGACAATGACGTGTTTTGTTTTTCCATTAGAGATAACTGCCAATTGTGGCATAACAGACTTGGACACCCGAATTCAAAAACTTTGTCCCTTCTGTTCCATTCTGGTTTATTAAATAAAACTACTGGTTTATCTTCTTGTGTGCCTCTTGATTGTGCTACTTGCAAACTGGGAAAGAGCAAAACTCTTCCTTTTCCTATTTCAACTTCACACAGCACTCAGTGTTTTGATTTGGTTCATAGCGATGTATGGGGAATTGCTCCAGCTCTTTCTCATGCTCATTATAAATACTTTGTGACTTTTATTGATGATTTTAGTCGGTTCACATGGGTTTACTTTCTGCATTCCAAATCTGATGTCTTTCATGTTTTTAAGATTTTTCTGGCTTATGTTGAAAATCAATTTTCCACCTGCATTAAAATCCTACGCTCTGATTTGGGCGGGGAATATATGTCCTCTGATTTTCAACACTTTTTGCAAAACAAGGGAATTATTTCTCAAAGAACTTGTCCTTATACTCCACAGCAGAATGGAGTCGCTGAAAGAAAAAATAGACATCTCCTTGATGTCACTCGTTCCCTTCTCCTTGAATCATCAGTTCCTACCCGTTTTTGGGTTGAGGCATTGGCTACTGCAGCTTATCTTATTAATCGTATGCCATCCCATTCGCTTGAAAATCAGTGCCCATATTATCGCTTATACAAGACATCTCCATCCTATGATGATCTTCATGTTTTTGGCTCAGTTTGCTTTGTACATTTGCCTCCTTCTGAACGGACTAAACTTACAGCTCAATCCGCTCAGTGTGTTTTTTTAGGATATGCACCCTTCCAGAAAGGGTTCCTGTGCTATGATCCCCACATTCGTCGCATCCGTACCTCTAGGAATGTCGTGTTTTTTGAAAACAAGTATTTTTTTCAAAAACATCTTGATCCTCCAGACGACTCCTCTCTAGTTTCCTTACCTGGTTTTTCCGACGACACATCTATTGTTCGCTTTAATCCTAACTTTGTGTATCACAGACGGACCACAGACGGGCCTCCCAGGGATCCCCCTCCCGATCTCCCTCCAGCATCTGGTCCACCTCCGGCATTTGGTCCATCTGAAGTTCCTCCATTGCGTCGCTCCACTCGCATTTCGGTACCACCCGACCGCTATGGGTTCTCCCATACTTCCTTAATGGCCACTTTGTCCTCTTCTTCCATTCCCCAATCCTATTCTCAGGCTGTGCAGGACAAATGTTGGAAACAGGCTATGCAAGATGAATTGGATGCTTTGGAGAAAAATCATACGTGGGATGTTGTCTCCTCTCCTGTGGGTATCAAACCAATTGGCTGCAAGTGGATTTTTTCTCTAAAGTTAAAATCAGATGGCACTCTAGATCGCTACAAGGCACGCCTTGTTGCTCTCGGAAATAGGCAGGAATATGGCATTGATTATGATGCAACCTTTGCTCCCGTTGCCAAGATGACCACCGTTCGCATCATTCTTGCTGTTGCTGCATCTCAATCTTGGCCTCTCTATCAAATGGATGTAAAAAATGCATTTCTTCATGGTGATCTCAAAGAAGACGTTTATATGCGTCTGCCTCCGGGGTCCTCATCTGGGAAGGGTCTGGTTGCTAAGCTCCGTCGCTCCCTCTATGGTCTGAAGCAAGCTCCTCGTGCATGGTTTGAGAAATTTCAGGCTGCCCTTCTGCACTTGGATTTTCATCCGAGCCAGTATGATCCTTCCATGTTCTTACATCATGCTTCGTCCGGGATTACTGTCCTTCTGGTCTACGTTGATGACATAGTCATTACTGGTCCTAATGCACAAATGATACAGGCACTCCAAGCTTCTCTTCATCAGACATTTCAAATGAAGGATCTAGGCCCCTTACACTATTTCCTTGGTCTTGAAGTTCATCAATCGCCTAAAGGTATAGTTCTCAATCAGCACAAATATACGGTTGATCTTATTGAATTGGCTGGGCTTACTTCTTCAGCTCCAGTCGATACGCCGATAGAACTGAATGTTAAACTCAGTAAAGAGGAGGGTGATCTTCTTCCGGATCCTACCGCATATCGCCAGTTAGTGGGTAGCTTGATCTACCTCACGATCACGCGTCCTGATATCTCATTTGCGGTCAATCTCATGAGTCAGTTCATGACTACTCCTCGTCATCTTCATCTGGCTGCAGTTCGTCGCATCATTCGGTACCTTATTCGCACACCATCTCGCGGGTTGTTTTTTCCATCAGAAAATCCTCTTTCTCTCAGAGCTTATTCAGATGCTGATTGGGCTGGTTGTCCGGATACTCGCAGATCAACCACAGGATGGTGCATGTTCTTGGGTGATAGTCTGGTTTCCTGGAAATGCAAGAAACATGACAAAGTGTCCAAATCCTCTACCGAGGCTGAGTACCGAGCTATGTCTGCTGCCTGCTCCGAAATACTTTGGATCCGTGGTCTTCTCTCTGACATTGGATTTCCTGCAGCAGGCGCTACCCCCCTCTATGCAGATAATACAAGTGCAATTCGGATTACTGAAAATCCGATTTTTCATGAACGTACTAAACACATCGAGGTTGATTGTCACTTCATACGAGATGAGTTTAAACGTGATGTCATCAGCCTTCCGCATGTCTCCACTGAGCTTCAGATTGCTGATGTCCTTACTAAAGGTCTTCCCCGACCTCGCCATCAATTCTTGGTTGGCAAATTGATGCTCGTTGATTCTCCCGCATCAATTTGAGGGGGGGTGTTAAGATGGCCCAAGGCCCATGAACATATCCTGTCCAGAATATCACATCTCACGTGGATATTGATTGGGTCAACTTGTAACAGCTGTACTTATTCTCTTAATTAGATTTTCTCTCTTGTAATTAGTTAGTTTCCTAAAGTTAGAAGAGCAATTGATTTGATTAGCTAGTTTCCTAACTTAGCAGCCTTGATTGAGGCTTGTAATTCTCTATATATTGAAGCTTGATCTCCAAAGGAGACAGACAGAAATAATACAATTAAGAAGAAGTTTCTTCCAAATTCTGAGATCATCAGTTTGTCACATTTTGCATGTAACGAAAGTCCTCAAATTGACAATATCTTAGACCTTAATTTTAGTGTTTAAAATTCTATTGTTAGTTGGACTTCTGGTTGTAGTCAAATTTCAAAACATCGGTTCAAAATATTGGCTAAAGCAGACTGGGTATTGGCAGTGAAATATCATCTGTATTGGCCAATTCGATGGTAAAACTAACAGGTATTGATAAAGCCAACCCAGAAATGAGAGATTTTACTTTCTTTCAACTAATGTCTCTGTTTTGTTAGTGGAGTACGGGAATGCTACTCTTGAGCATTTTAAGGTCAGATTTGAGCATTTTCTAGCAAAATGCAAAAATGAAAGTCACCTGTCAGCAATATGCTGAATTTCCCCTACCTTGTTGGCTAACCTCCACGGAACTCGTTAAGTCAGTAGCCCGTTGTAATGAAGACTCCGTTTTTTAAATTATCTGTGAAAATCAAGATGTACTGCCTCATGGTATGTGAGATTGTTAATTCATTTTGAACAAGAAGCTGAAAGAAATGAACAGTGACATCCTAGAGAACGACTCTCAAAAGTTGAACCCCACCACATGCAAGGGTATCGCCTATCTCATTTGCCTATTTGGGATCTTTGAGGATACCTTCAAATTACTCATTAGCATTTTCTCTAACTTCAGTGAGAAATTTGAAACCTTGATGATGATGACAGCAACAGTGACAATCACAATCATGGGCCCCATTTCATCCACCTTGACAATCACGCTCAACAGACGGCGCTTATTTTTGTGGGCTTGGTAACATGACTTGAATGCAGCCTCCTGGCTGTGACATGGAGCATATTCCAACTGTAATACTGGCTCTTTGGTTTTTTCTTTTTCTTTTTCATTATTTTGTGTGGATTTGTATTGATGATAAGAAGAGTTCACAAAGGACTCAACCACAGAGAAAACCAGAAGCGTCGGTATAACTCCTTGGCATTCTTTGTAATGTTACTCACAAAAAAAATTAAACAGGTACCATATCCCAAGATCATGGTTACAGCCATCCAACAATCTATTTGTCATCTTTGAGGAAACTGGAGGAAGCCCATTGGAAATATCAGTCAAATTGCACTCTACCAGTTCGATATGTGCCACGGTGTCAGAGTCTCACTATCCACCACTACATTTATGGTCACATCAGGATATTGTCAATGGAAAAGTATCAATCAGCAATGCTGTGCCGGAGATACACTTACAATGCGATAATGGACAGAGAATATCCTCAATAGCGTTTGCTAGCTTTGGAACTCCTCAGGGCAGCTGTCAAAAGTTCTCTCAGGGTGACTGTGATGCTCCTAACTCATTCGCTGTTGTATCTGAGGTAAGTATTATTCAGCAGGAAATACGATAATCTAAAAACGGTGTGTTTTGTCTTATTCATTGGTTGGGAAGAAGGGGCTCACATTCAGTGGCTAAGATCCAGTAAGATTTACCATTCCTAGGCAATATTGGATGAAATAAATATAAAATATAAATGTTCTGTTGGAATCATCTCAGGCACTGATTGTGTGGACTTCTCAATGGATGGTTAGCATGAATGTAGGCTTTACAGTAAGGGGCTAAGATCCAGTGGGATTTACCATTCCCAGGCAGTATTGGATGAAATAAATATAAAATATAAATCTTCTGTTGGAATCATCTCAGTCACCAATTGTTGGCTTGTAAATGGATGGTTAGCATGAATGTATCATGTATGACTATTTGTCAATGTGCAATGAAAAATCTAATGATCAGATGGGTGGGACAGTGATTGGTGAGGTTTTAATTCTATTAACCCTCCATATAATGGTTCACCAGATGAATAGTTTTTATCGCTGAATGGTGGAATTACTTGTATGAAAATGTCATTAATGTGTTACCCGAAGTTAGCTTTGGTGAGGAGAAACTTCATGTGCAAACAGATAGTTTCTTAAAATCCAGCGACAAAGTTCATTTGTTCAAATATAGTTTATGCCTTTTTGGTGTCAATTGAAATTGTTGTTTCAGGCATGTCAAGGAAGAAATAACTGCTCCATTGGCGTATCAAATAAGGTGTTTGGAGGAGACCCATGTCATGGTGTTGTTAAGACATTAGCAGTTGAAGCGAAATGCATGTCATTCTCTGAGATTGATGCACCTTGGTTATGAGTTGTCAATTTTGGATCGACCTTCAGTATGAGGGGTGACTGCTTGTACAGTGTAATCATCAAAATGTATATAAACACAGCAAGACCGAGGTTCTTCTGGAGTGATCCTGTATGTTTTAGGCATTCCAAACTTATCCTTTCGCTGTGTTGTATGTATTATTGAATAAATGCAGAAATCCCACTTTACGATGATAGAACCAGCACATTGTCAAGTCTGACAAGCACTGCCAAAATTCTGCATTAGGTCTTTGTTTTCTGTTGCAGTGATCCTCATACATAGTGTAAGTGCAAGTTCTCATTGGATGTATATTATCTTCAGCACTGTCCTATTGCAAGCATGTCTTAGTACATAGATAGTGAATGTACAAGTCAAAAGAAGATCATCTAGCTTCATCATGATCATCACATTGGTATCTCCTGTCCTTGATACTTGGGCTGCAAGAATGATTGATCTTGAAAGTTGGATGGGCGGGGTTCCACTTTCGATTGCCATAATGAAATTTGCTCCACATTTCATGACCCAGAGTTACTATCCTATATATGTATGGCAAGATCATTTCAGATATAGAATTTTTCTTGGCAATCCAAGTTTCGCCCACCTATATCAGTGATTTGGGTCAGTTTGATTCTGAGATTGGCTCTCAGAGGCGAAAGGCCATACACAGAGATGGTTAACCCTAGCATGTACATCCAGTAATGCTTGAATTGGACAATTCACATCACCTGCCTCTGTGAGATATAGTGTGCCAATATGCTTTCCAGATTCTTAAATAATTCGTAGCGTCTTTGTCTAAGTTGTTTGCAGGAGGTTCAGCTCATTAGCATCTGTTGCAGCTGCACGTTTTCATATGCATGACTTGTCACTATATAGTTGTAGACAAAGGGGTACATTGCCCTTTTTTTGCCTTTTTCTTCATCACCGGCCCATTCACACTTGGGGTTCATTTGAACAAGGAGAAAATTTTTGAGAAATCCTTATTGTCAAGAGGCTCGTAGAATACTACTTCATCCTGAGTGGTTTTTGATGTACCTTGAAAGTTGAAATCCTATTTGCTTCTCCATCCTGAAGATTGGTATTATGGTCCATTTCTTTGCTAAGTTTTAAAAGTCTTGGGAATTTTAGGACAAGCCTCCTATCAAAGGGGGGGGGGGGGGGGGCGGCTGTTGAATATGTGAAGCTCCACAAATGGCCATCAGATGGTTGGTTTCTTACACAAGGAAATGAGATCAGATATGAGGAAAGAGAGGGCCCCATCTACATCAGTGCCTTCAATTCTCAGCTCTTCAGCATACCCACATCATAACCCACATTACTATGAACGCCTAGGAATTCAAAAGAAGTTGGCGAACAGGCTCTAAATTACTTGTAGGTACAAGCATCATTAACTTCCTGATAAAGCCTGAAAGTAACTGATAGCTACTACTATGTGGCATACTATCCGTGGCTGTAATGTTAGACACCTTCAACAATTTTAGAAAAGAGACGAGACACAAGGCCCATGTCCATCATCACACAGACCATAGTGAGTATGCTAATCAGAGGGATCAAAAAAATGAATTAACCTCCTCAAAAGACATCCGACGAGGAAAAACAAGAAAGAACAGAACTGAAAAAAAAAAAAAAAAGCCTTCTCTAGTAACAATGGAGGCTGCAATCACTGTGAAATGTGTTCATTGGTAAATGATTATAATACTAGAACTCAAAATTTTAAGACAATAAAACACAAAGTTCCATGTGCAAAATTAACACTAGCACCACTTTATGGGGCAAATATAAACATATACCATGATTAATTCCATTACTTAAATAGAGGATCTGACCTAGGATAGATAGGAATGACAAAATAGAATTCATATAGCTGATGATCACCACAATCTTAGCTTGCTATAAGGGATATATGGTCGCGGCTACTTTTTTTTTTATTTTATAATTTTCTTTCACTAAGCCCACTCCAAACGTTGGGATGAGGCTAAGAGGAGGATGATGACGGTGGTGAGTGATATATCATAATGAAAATGCACGTCCGAAATACCGTAAAATGTGCTCCTGGGTTTTTTTCACATCTGACTTCCAAAACCACCAAAAATGTCTTTCTTTACTATACAAATTACAAAATCCTGTAAGCACATTATCCAATATAAACAGTGCTGCCTTATGCTGAATCCATTGCTTCCTATCAATAGATCACATTGCTCAGACGGGCTACACATGCAAAAATCTGTGTCCTTATCCATCACTTACCAATAGCCCCCAAAAACAAACAGTTTGGACGCAGACGTTTGGTAATATAAGCCACTCATCATCACTGGAAAGGCATGGCCCCAACACTCCCTATGTACATTTTGATCATTGTTTCCAATGGAATGGACAAAAACAATCAATAAGTAAATTTCTGATTGGTGCTTCAGATTGTAAGAATCATAGGAAATAATGGGGCTGGGACATCTTCCCTCCACCAAGGTCCCCAATATTTTGAATGATTAGGATTGCCAAAAGGTAGGTCTCACATGTAAATCATATATTTCCTAAAAACGATAGTATACAAAGAAATTATCAAAAACTAACAATCAAGGTAGCAGCAACAAACTTGGAAAGGATAAAAGAATCTAAATCTTAGTTGCTTATGTAAATACAACAAATATTATGAGAAAAAGAAAGGCGAATACAAGGTTTACCCCTCAAAACCTCATGTTTATTGTCACCAAAAGGCACACACAAGTAGAGAGAAAGAATGCAATTCTAGAAAGTTCCTTTGTATATAAACAGCCTTAAGAGCTATCTACAGAACCGCACTCCCCATGAATCATGAACTCATTTTCTTCCAAGTGGAAAGCACCAACACCGACATTTCTGAAAGAAATGAACAAAGACAAAACTGTCATAAAATCTGCAATTTAAGGTTGTGTTTGGATGTACCCCCAAAATGGATAACTGATCCTGTTTGGAACAATATGAAAATCAGAAGCCACATTAGGTTAGTAATGTTTTCCAGTCAATTTTTTCTCCAAATCACTATTGCTGCCAATTGATTTGGACAAAGATGCGACAAACAGTGTCCACCCTAATGTAGTTTTCTGCATAATCAAAGTGCAAAGTGGTCGGATAACACTCCAATCTACAGAACAATTTGGTCCATTGCAAAATCTCTGATGCAAACAAACACAACCTAAAATCCAACAATATATATATATATATATATATTTGCTCCAGTAAATACTCACACACCCACACAAACACACCCTTCCCAAGTCCCACACCATTAGCACTACAGCGGGGGAATTGATCCTTGGTTGTTTCTGTGGAGGGTAGGTGCCTCACCAATGAACTACCAGTGGATTGACACCTAAAAGCCAACAACAATGTAATAAAGTTGAGGAATGGATCATACGCACCGCAGGTCCAAAATCTTGAGAGTTGTCCTTTCTATGGTCATTGTTGTAAGATGACTCAGTTGGCATGGCGGGAACTTTCGCTGCTCCTGTCTGCTTCTCCTCCCTCACTTTGTTGAAGATATGGGTAAAACCATCAGCTGATGCAGGGTTGTTTTCATCCCATTCACCGAATTTTGGTACTGCTGGACCTCTTTCAGGCTGCCATGTTATAGTTTACAGGAAAAAACCCAATCAGCACAAGCATGTTCCAAACAGAGGGCATGTTTGTCTGTTCGCACATGGTAATTGCATAAAAATGAATTTAACATAGTTGGATTTACCCAAAATAGCAACTTGTTTGGACACTTAGTAGAATGGACTCTCTGATTTAGGGCAGCAATATAATCAAGATAATATTTAATGGGATCCGCAGATTTTGGGTGGAAAAGGCAGAAACAGAATCCTCACTAGTATGTTAAATAGTTTCCGCAAACCCCAAAATGAAAACCTGACCAGCCCTGCTACCCAGATACTCCAAAATAGTCAGTATATCTGTAGTGTATCGTATCAGATCCGATGCTTCATACTATATGGGTAAAATCCGTGTTCATGTATCCATGGCGTGTCCTTGCCTTGTCTACGCCATATATGGGCATAATAGCTGATGGATGACCCGTCATTCTACCAAACTATTCAAGCATATTGAAATTTGGATGTAGCCAACATACCCTATAAAACCATATAAAAAAATGGAAAAGCATACAGTTTCATCATTGGCAGATCTCAATTTGGATCTAGCAGGGGTAGAAGGAGCAACCCCATGGCCGCGGCCAGCTTCAGATGAACCCTTCCTTTCCCATGATGGAGAATTCACCCCACCCTTACTTACAGCCCGTGTCTGATGATGTGGGTGAAGAGGCGAGTGCTCAATGCTGCGGTCTGATGTGCCACTCAACCTGCTGCCTCGAGGGTGGTTGCCAGAGTTGCCTCCACGATCATTGTACCGTTGAGGTGACTCAGCGACAGCTTTCCGCCCCCCAATATCATTGCGTGCTGGAGACTCAACTGACCGGCTAAATTCACCATCTTCCCCACTTGAGTTCCGCACATGCTTGGGCTTTGATGCTGCTGGTGCTGCCCTGGCTGCAGGGACCTCAGGATCGGATGAAGTTCTAAACGGAGGAGCTTGAACTGGGGGCATTTCGTCAAAAAATGCATCTGGATTGTCCTGAGGATCATTTGGATTAATCATCTTTCCACCTCTACCTTGCCTCGCCTTATCAAAATAGGCAGTGTATGGGACAGTCTCTCCACCCTCCCAGTTGCCGAATTTAGGTACGTGGGAACGTTGCTGCCAGAAAAACAGAAGCCGTTACTAAGGAATGGCATGAAACTACTCTCATCTGTTCACAATTCTAGATATGATACGGCCCAACCCCAAATTGATTCACTGAAATATTAGATTCCTGTTTGATGAACCCTGATGATCAGATAATTAACCCAAATGCTAGTTGATTAAAGGATTAAATCTAGAAACAACTCTACTAAACCAAAAGATAGCAATCAGCTAACTTTTCTAATTTTGCTAAAAATTTGTTTAAGGATCTGGTTAAACAATCAACCTCACCATTACCCATCAAAACCCAGATCTATTTGAAAATTGAATTGATTGTTAGATCCAGACTTCTATGTCATGTTTCACAATCTAATATCCAGTGCATATACATTCCTCGAGGACCTATGTACTGCATGTTGGATTACATATGGGCCTCTCAGCATACAGATACGATGAACCCAACAACATATCTTTGATTGGTCAATAATGAATCAGCTCTAAATGATTTATGAAAGCTTTGACGGTGGACATAAGAAGTCCCTCCCAAGCTAATATGTGATAAAAGTTGTTGAATCATTATAAGCCACAATAAAAAGCTTGATTTGATTCAATCAATACAAAGCTCATCATACTCCTATGTGAAAAGGATAAAGGCAATATCCCAAGATGTATATACCAGTCAACTTTAATTATTCCACTGGCTGGTTCATGTCAGACAAGATAACTTTAACTCCATTACCCCAACCTGATCTATATGCTACTTAAATACTTAGAGGAGAACTGTTATTCATATTCTCACATGACTGTGTTAGCATTGGAATATCTACTTCAAAACCTACAGCACCTCAAATTGTGCTATCTGAACCATTTAATTGTCACATTATCCCATGCAGTAATAATCATATTCCTAAAAGAGAGTAATTATTTTAACAGAATAGTGGTTAAACAAAATTCCCAATTTAATTGGCTTTGCATGGTATAACTTCATATTCTACACCACTAAAAACTGATCAAGTCTTTTCAATTAATCATGTAACATTATGATAAAAGCCCAACTTCAAAAATCTTTTCATGACTCCAGAGAGTAAACATGAACGGAACTTATAAGCAACCAATGCCTTGTTGAAAGGGGACAGGAGGGGAAGGGGAACAACCTCTCAAAAAATCCTAATGTTTTAGTTGACTGTTGCGTTTTGTGCATCTTTCCAGAACTAAGCATCAATAAATTTTGCAGAACTACCTCTCCCACATCAACCTGTTAACGCTAGAGTCAGCAGGCTATAAATATAAGTTAGTGATGAGAATATATCAACAACCACAGAAGAGAAGGCCAAAGAACAAAGATTTGGGAGCTTGCAATCTGGCGGATTCTGTTGCTTCATTCCTGAAGCAGGGCCATCATATTCAAAATCAGGATAAAAACATAGGCCGTCTACAATATTTGTATCTAGGTCCAAGATTTCTTAAAGTGCAGAGTTGTATCCTCTATCTCTGTTTTCGTTTCCGTATCTAGGCAAAATAGGTTGGGCCCTTCAGGCCAACCTATCTTTGTTGGAACAAGTAGTAAAAGTACAAGGCCAGTTGGAGCTTTATTGGGGGGGTGGTTTGGAGACCAGATGGTATACTTACAGAAATGTCAGTTTTGATGGAGCAAAGTAGGATTGATTAGTAAATAAAATGTTTTAAAAAAATTAAGTACTATACTTGATAACAGGAAAAAAAAAATGTTGCAATCCATTTATCCATGATAAAATAGATATTTGAAACTGTGCAAACCACCAAAATAACTAAACTAATGAAAATATGACTAAACTTTGGGAGAGAGTAATACAGTAACACAACAGCAAGAATGGAATGCTTCAGAAAACTAGTTTGGAGCCAATATTTCAGATCTATGGGGCCCACCTTCCCCCTCTTATGATCAATCTAAGCTCTTCCACTCATTTCCAAACCACCCCCACCCACCCACGAACCCAAAAAGAGAAAAAGGAAAAAAAAAAAAAAAAACCTCCACATGTATGAATTAGCACCTACAAAGATTTTGGCACTCATTTGAGTTGGTAGAGTCTTCAATTGGCAAACTTTGGCACCCATCTTACTTTATCTAACACCTAAATTTAGACAACTTTGAAACCCTTCAAACAGTATTGTGATTTGATTAATCCATTTTCTGCACATGGGTATGTTATAAATTGACTTCCAAGCCCTTAACCCCCTCATGACTTTCATGCTTTCAGATGAGCCCCACATGCTGGACCTTCCTAAGCTAGGGACAGTCTGTTCATTCCTAAACAATGACTTGAGGAAATAATGGGAATGAGAAAAATCATTATTATGAAACAATAAATGTGACAGCAAATACGACATTCAGATGATTAGGAAATGTAATATTTGGCAAGAAATGAAGACTCAAGGAAACTAAGACGTCCAAAGTAAATTAGCTAAAAGGGATTCTCAGAATTCTCTGTATTCAGTATCTCACAGTCACATGCCAAAATTTACTACCAGCCACGATATACCCAGATGCAGCAGAGTAATATTGAATTATCAGACATGAAGAAAACAGAGATATACTACATATCTTGAAGTGTCCGGGTACCATATACCAAAATCAAAATTTTAACTCCCACAATTAAAAGAAAATATCCAAATTTCATAATGACCCACTTGTCTCAACTTTTATTGTCAATCCCCTCCAAAATGATTCAAAGAAATGGATAAAATCCAATCAAACACAACCAACCCCCTATCTTCCAGTGTGCCAATACAGACATAAACAGAGAATTGACCAAAAAAAAACCCACAAAAAACTGCAATCCCATGCACCAATCAGTAGAAACAAGCAACAAAACTATAGCTAATGCACAATGACCTCCCAAGTTTACAGTATGTGTGTGTTCATACCAAAATGGAAAGAAGGGAAAAAAAGAGAATGAAAAGACGAAGGGGCCAAAGAAAGAGAATGAATGAAAAGCAGAAGACTTGAATTTTTGGCGCAATTTAGCTTCTTGCATAGACAAAAAACAGTCCATTCTTCTATCAAAAGTTCTACCGAGCTTCAAATCTCAAAATATATATATGCATAAATAAATAAAAGAAACAAATCAAGGGAGGAACCTAAACAAACAAAGGCCACATTCGAAATCATTATTAAAAAAAGAAATCCACAAACTGAAGCACGCACAAACTTTAAAATATAAAAAAAAACCCAGTTTCAAGAATAAATCCTGTGCCCAAAACTCACAATCTGATGACAACAACAACAATAAAGATATCAGCAGAAAATAATTAAGATCTCTGTAGATCTATCCTCATCATAATCTTAGAAACCCAAAGCCAAGATTCATCTCTTCTTACCAAACAAAATAGGAAAAAGAAAGAGAGAGGTAAAAAAAGATGCTTAAAACTTTACCACTTTAAACATCATTCTTACTAAAATAAAAAAAAAGAGTTCTCAATTTTATCACCTCAAACATCAAAACCCAAAATTCCGATTCTGTCACTGCTCACCAGAAAGCAAAAGACCCATACCCAAACTCTCATGTCTTTCCAAAAGCAAGAACTTAACAGTTATCCCTCCTTGAAACAGCAAATTCCTCATTTCCTACCCACAGCCCAAAAGAACCAAACCCAAATTCTAAGACTTCTCACTTTGTTTTTTCTTCAAACATTAAATCTCTAACAACCACAAATGAAAGATCAATCATTTCCTGACAAACCTGAAAACCAAGACCCAATTCCAAACCCACAGTTATCATCATCTAATCCATATCCAAGCTCATTACCCAGACAAAAAAGAAGGAAGGAACTCATCTTCAATCATCAAATCCTAAAAAAAAAAAAACCACATCCAAACCTATCATTTCTCATAAAAAAGCAAAGATCTTTCTACAAAAAGAAAAACCTAAATCCAAATTCATCAATTCTCCCCCAAAAAGGAAAAGAAAAAGAGAAGAAAAAGCAAACTCACAGCCATTTTGATGAACCCTACTCAGATATTCTTCAAAAGATCCTCCCCAAATCCAGAAAGAAGCAAGATTTCAAAGGTTTCTTTGAAGATCCCAAACTAGGAGGCGAGGGAAAATGGAGAAAAAATATGGAGAAAAAGACTTCATTATTCATTGACCGACGCCAACAGCCCCATTTGACTTTTCAATTTTAGTCTATTTCTATCCCATTGTGTGTATACTTTATGTACATACACATACACTGTATAGCTATATCTAAGTTGGAGCAGTAAAGTGTTTAAACTAGCAGCCATTTTTTATCTGAACTGCTACAGAGTGTTGCAGTAATTATGGATTCCAGTCTGCTGTAATCTTTGGCAGGAATGTCCCATCTGCATCTAAATTTTCAATCTTTTCTGCCATTTATATATAGGGTCAGCTTAATGGTTCTCTAATTCATCATAAAAAAGAAAAAAATACATATATTGTACCATGAAAGTGAATCTTTCCTACTAATAATAGGGCTTGTTTGAATAATAAATTGATTTTGTATAAAAGTATTTTAGTTTTGGTAGAAAAGAAAAGAAAGTAAAACCCAACTTTCTTTAAGAAAGAATCCAAATTCTCCTAGTTTTACTTTGGTCGGAAGAAAAAAAGTTACACCAAATTACAAAAGAATTATGCACACTGAAGTGTATTTCGACTTTCCATAAAGAGGGCTTGATATTGGACTTCCTCTTTAATGTTAGTTAATTAGTTTAGTAGGACTCCACTATTCTCTTGGAAAAAAAAAATGCAAAATGCAAAATCTTCTCATTACATAAAAATGTCCAAAAAGCGTATTTTGACGGAGAGATACTTTTAAAGAAGGTCCTAAGAAATGTTAGATAATCTACAGGGTCAAGGAACACACAATCATCATCAAAAGGTAAGATCTCCTTTTTAAGGTTCAATTTCAAATTTTCAAGCATATGCTAGACCCACATATTTGATCTTTGGTTAGAGTTTTGTTGCCAATTGGTGGTCAAGTTTTTATGGGTTGACTCCTTTACTTATGGCTAAATGAAGAGGGACTCATGCATTCCCAAGAGGTGAGTCTCATAGTTTCAAGAGCCTGGTTACATTTGGAAGCCAATCCTGCTCAACCTTTGATATTTCTGAAATTTAAGATTTCTGAAATTTTCACACACTGAAATTTCTTAAATCTTTTTGTCTAGGTAAGAATTATTCTTAATCAAAACACAAATAAAGAATACACAATCTCCATCATATACAAAATACTGGTAGTGGTAGGTAATATGTTACACAAATATGCAGCTTGCAGGTCTTAATTTATTGGCTGGTAGTGCTGTTCCTGGACAGAGACAGTAGAGCACAAAGCGACTGTTTTGAATTAGCACAGGTACTTCCTTGGACACAATTGTCATGGCCCACTTCTGATGATCTGGATCAACCATCTTATAAAATGGACCGTTGATATACAAAACAATAAAATCCTTTGTCAGTCAAAATGATCCCAACCATTGATCAGGATTCTTCTTCATAATGTTCTGTGTGACTAGGTGGGGCCCCCTTACATGAAACAATCTTGACCGTCCAGATTTTTGTCTCTTTTCCCTCCATAATTGAATGTGACCCATTACATTTTTTTTTTTCCACTTCTCTGAACATCTTATAATTTGCAAGCCGATCTATGAATCGCAAGGAATGTGTGGTGATGGACGGCTTCTGTTCCATCCTCCATAATTAATGATCTGATTGCAGAAAGTGGGCCCCGCACTTATGGACCATGGGCCTGCACAAATCTTGAGTTATCAATTCTGACAGTGCATGATGCAAACGTATTGATGGGTGTGTGAGTGGCCAAAATCACACGTCAGGAGGAGTGGGCCCCACATTATGATGGGGACCATGTAAAATGTTCTTATGGTTGTGTCTTTTTTTGGGTACCCCTTTAGAAGTCTTTTTATGGCCTTTGGATTTGCTTCTAATGGGGCTATACATGTGGGCCCACTATTCATGATCAAGACCGTTGATCAGGTGGGCCACCTTTGGATAGGGAAGAGTTGAGGAATTCTCAATGCTCAAACGTGGTCAAAGTTGATAGGTTTGGAATTGGAAGCACCTACCCAAGTCCCAAAAAAATTGAAAAGATGAAAGAGGACTGGTCAAGAAAGGGTCCACGGTCAGCAGCCCCAAGAACTGGTCAAAGAAGAACTGTCTACCCAGGTTAGGGTTTACTTGCCCCCCAACCATGGTTCAAGGACAAGAGGACAAGGTTTCTATGACTGCTGACTTGCCCTGGGGATGGCAATGGGTTGGGTTTAAACAGGCCTGGCGTGACCCTTAATCCAACCTGTGTCATGGGTCAAATTTGGTATTACAAAAAATAAACCTGTGGGCTCGACCTGATATACTTTGAGCCTGACCCTAACCTTCAGATTAGTGGGCTGGAGCCCTGCTTAAATACTTTACCCAACAAATAAACAGGCTGGGTTTAGACAAGCTTCGACCTGCCGACCCAACCCATGGAGACCCCTAGTCCCTAGGAGGTTAGGACTCAGCAAATCCCCACCACCCAAAATTCCAAAGGTTACAGAGAAAATTATACTGGATAAGGCATAGGAATAAAACCCACAACTTTCAATAACTGAAAACAATGAATGACAGTGCCCACCTTGAACATGTTGCAGAAATTGAGTCCTAAAAGTTGAAGGGCAGTGGCCTTTAAAGTTTAAAGTGATAAAACAGTTGAGATGGGGCCTAATTGAAGGTGCTACTGCCCAAAACCATTCATTTGAAAACATGTGCCGATTCAAGCTAAAATGACCCAACACCAACTAACATGCAAGTGTCTCTCATTTATATCTCTTAAATACTTGATGGCAACCCATCCTGCAATGGAAAGACTGCACAAGTTGAGCATGATTTAAGTGTTACTCAAAGAAGAAGACAAAACCAAAATGAGTAGAGTTGTGATTTGTGTCCTGGCATCTAATTCTAAAAATAGCTTTGGTTGTTTAACAACAAAAGAATAGGTCCAAACAAGTCATTGGGGGAGGGTTGGAATGTTAAATAATTACATTATGGGATTATATCCAGGGGGTTAGGAGATCTACCCCATGGGAGGGGATTATTTTGTAGTTGTGGGGTGAGTGGGGGTACATCTCTCTTATCCCTTCTTCCTCTTCTCTTTATTTCTCTTTGTATCTTTCGTTTCTTTTAATGAAGTTTTTTGTTACCGTCTAAAAAACAATAGGAATTATATTTAGAGGGGATATGAGCATTTCATTTTATGATACAAATAAAATTTTAGGGCTGCCCATTGAAACTGGCCAGGTCGAGCCCAACCCGGATTGGGCTGCATTTATTTTGTGCTTTTAGGGTTGTGGTCTAGACCCTGGATAATTTTCTGGCTCATTAGTCAGCTGGGCCAGGCTTAGGCCTATGGATCATATAAACTGTTAAATGGGGTGGATCATAGACTGACTTTTAATCCATAGGCTGGATCTGGACATGAATATTAGGCCTGGTAACAAAATGGGCTGGGGCCGGAAATTAGAGTTAATTGAGTGGTGTTGGCACCTTGGTTTTACATACATGGCCAGGTTGGGTTCTCAAGTTAAAGTACCACTCTTGTACCACTAGCCCAGCATAGCTAAAAAAGGGCTGGGCCGGAAATCAGAGACCCCATCAAGATTTTCAAGTTGACTTACATATATGATCTTCACCCAGAAGGACAGCTTAATTATATTAAAAAAGGAGAACAAAAATAAAATTTAAAAACTTAATAATCATAAATTATAATCTCTTTGCTAAACTAAGCTTCAAGCCCATGAAACTGGAACCCTATGCATGGTAATTCAGCCTATCTAACCCATTTTCAACTTATGTTACACATCACCAAGTATTCTACTTTCACTGTGGGACTTAAACAAAAGGCTCTACTTTTTTCTTGAGTTCCACCAGTTTTCAAGATCATTTTGAACAAAGTTCTCATGTTTGTCAACCTTTGAATTAAAGAGTATATTAAATATTAGCACTTCATATAGAGCACAGTGTGCCTCTAGGCGGTGGCTCAATTGGTTTGAGCTTTGGGTTCCCTCCCAAAAGTCTTGAATTTGACTCCCACCCGTTGCGTTATCTGGGTACTGTGTGTGGTCATGCATGTACCCATGGGTTCAGAGGGTACTATATGTGCAGCCATTGGAAAGAAAAAAACATTACAAGAAATATGTGCTGGGATGAATAAACAAAAGGATTTTGGCACAAAAGAAGAAATTTAATGATAGATGGGAGAACATGAGATGTATGGTGAAGTAAATTATAAACCAAGACAACCAAAGTGTGATCAATGAGACATCAACATCAAAATTAGCTAAAATAACAAAACATAAAGCAATAAAGCATCAGGACCCGCGGTGCATCCCATAAATTCTATTTAGATGAGCACGATAATAGGATTGATTGGTTAATAAAATTGTCCAATAAAATTTTAAATACATGTACATTGTGATATTTAAGAAAGAACAATGTGAACCCTTTGTACAAGACAATGAGCTAATCATTGAAATTGTAATACACTATGCTCATTCAAGATACACTATGCTTCCATCTCACTTTTTAATTGTAATACAACTATTCAATCATTCATGACTAGACTTGATTTTTCACATAAAGTAATCAAGCATTAATCGCTATTAAGACCTTCAACTACACCAATCCAGTGGTAGCTCAATGGGTGAGGCACCTCCCTTTAGCATAAACAAACTAGGGATCAATTCCTGGCTGTGGTGATAATGGTAAGGGACTTAGGTGAGTGTGTATGGGTGAGTACTTATCTTACCAAAAAAAATAAAACCAAAAAACCTACATCAATCAATGACTATAACTTGACTGTTAAAGAAAAAGAGAATATATACAACACATATCCAAGCACTTGGCACATGATAGACTAGAATGGAGAAACATAATCCACATGGCCAACCCCAACATAATTGGGACAAGACTTTGATGATGAGGATGATGATCAATTTTCTCGTCTATCTGTCAACAGAAAGAAGGTTGTACTTTAAGCTCCACATGAAGAGAAAAGATACACAAATAAAAATTAGATGATTTAGGATAAAAGTTGTAGGTAAATGAGCTGGATTAAAAGTAGGGTAAAAAGCTCATAAATATGAAAAGAAACACTTGTTTGAACTTTCCTACCTTACCAACACTGGTTCCATGAATCAATGATTCAGTTCTACATCAAGGACTCCGTGATAAAAGTAATAATATACATTGTCAGCTAAACATACAGATTTCATAGTTATGGAAGGATTCCTCGATACATGTAAATCTCCAATTTGAATTGTCATCTGGCTGAGTTGCAGTCCATGTGCCGCACCCTTGTCTTGCTTCGATTTGGAAATGAAGTCAAAAGGCAAATTTGGTTGCTCATTTGTGCAAACTATTTATGCAACAAAGAAATTTGTGTATTACATTGCTTTGAATCCTTCCAGCTTCTGTTTACTGCCCAGCACTGAACAAGTGCTCTAGTAACTTGAATGGAAATATGAAAATGATAAAAGACAACATACAATGCGTGTCATCTAGATTTCTGTCTAAGTTCAGTTGCAAGTTAACTCACAAAATACTATAGAAACAAACCAAAAAATCTAGAATAACAGCATTTCAAAAGTAACAATAAAAGAATATAACATTACAAATACAACACAAAAGGAACCAAGAAGACCAAAAGGAAGAAAAAGTTGAATCTTTCAAGTATATCAGCACAGAGAACAACATCCCAAAGAGCTTGCCCTCCCAGGTCAATGTGACTCTGAACAATTGACATCAATTTTGTTGATTTTGGTTCAGTTGGAAAGGTGGCTAAAATTCTTCTGCATTCAACTGAGGAAACGAGTCCAGAGAGAAATCCATTACCTTTCCTTCAATGAGCTGTCGCTGGACCAACTCAAATCCCAAGATGAGCTAATGAAGGGAGGAGATGTATACTGTCGCAGTGAGATAGAAGACATGCAGCTGAACGCACTGCCTCTCAGCCTTGTTTTCTCACCTTCAGGGTCTTTGCAATCACGATCATTAGGGACGGCATTAATCTGAAGCGCCTCGGGTAGGATGCAGTTGCAGACTGACCCTACAGAATATACAATTAAAACAGAGAAATTCATACTTGTCATTTGAAGTGCTGAAGAACGATAATATTACAATGTGCCTTTGTCATGAAACACTCACAGTTCATGACTTGATTAATACTGCTGACTTTGCAATTTGAACTGATTTGGCATCCCATTTGGTTAATAGTAGGTACATCCTCAGTGAGGTACCTACTATATATCAAGTTCAGATCCTCTACTCAGTCAATGGATTCAGTCCAGACCAACATTAGAAAAATGCAGACCTGGCATGCCTATGAGGCTAACCATCCCTGCAAGATAAAGGGCAGTTTCTAGAATAGGCATCTGCTGGAAGTTAACCGCATTTTGAGTTTCTAGCCATCCAACATAAGGCCATGAAATGGACAATAGGAAAGTAAAGATCAAGTTCCTATTCCAGTAGAGAAACTTTTAAGAGATGCCAAATATAGAAACACACAAATACAAAACCTGTCCTATTTTCAAATGCTGGTCCATACTGATTCCAGCGAGGAAGTGACCACTGGAGACAAACTGAACTCTTTCATACCAATACCCAATGTGAAAAGATCCAGAATGAGATTACATACCTATACCGGCGAGTCGATTTACCCATTTTGGAATCTTTCTTTTGGTCAACTTGTAACAAACATCCTTGCAGAAATGATTGCAGTTTTTAACAATCAAATGGTATGTGTTACCATTGTAATTCACAGAGTGGCGCTCCATGAACTCTCTGATCTGATTTGGGTCCAAGATTGTGGTGCCCATGAATATTGACTTCCTAAACTTGAAGCCTGGGCATTGTCGAGGCTCAACCTCAAAAACTCCGCTTGATGGATAATCATGCGCACCAAATGCATATTCTACTCCATAGACTGTATTCATGCATGTAGGACATCAGAAAAATTTATATCATAATTCATAACAGGTGTACAGTGTTAAGTGAAATACGGGAGAAAATTTCAAGCAATCAATGATGTCTATGATATTAAAGGAAGAGCTCCAACAGGACACCACTGGCTGTAAAAAAAATGAAGTTTCGTCATATAAATGTTCTATAGACATTAGACACACACATGAAACAATTTTTATAAAATCCAACCTGTTTAAGGTTAATTAATGGCCCCTCCTAAGTTTCCATGCATTATTATAATTTTCATTAAATTCAACCATAAGGCCAGCTGCAGGCTTAGGGCCACGGCCAAAGGCTTGAAAGAGCATTCTGGCTTAGCTCAACATTCTTGAATTACTGTTGGTCTTATTGATTGGATTACCAGGCTGGGCGCCCGGACGAAACTTGACCCAGCTCAGGCCGACCCAGTTTGCAAAACCTCTTGCCAAATGAATAAAGACATTGATTAGATGAAAATAACCACCAAACAAACCTATCATCATCATCGTCTTAGCCTTATCCCATTGATCAAGGGCCGGCAAACTAACTAATTAAATATATGTTTAAAATTACATAATAAGCGTATATTCTTGTGTTGGACATGTTTTTTTTAATAAATCTACGAAGGATGGTTCCCGTATTGAATGGGCAATGTTGAAACGCTGTTGATAAGTTGTGCTTGGATAATATTCTTTATAACTGGGAAGATGTATGATGTCTAGTCACGCTAAGATAAGTAGGCAGTGTCCTCCTTTAGATGGAGCAGCCAGCGAAATCCAGCAGGTATAAGAGTTGTTCTTCACAGCAACAAAGGAGAGGTTTTGGTTTCTTTTTCCAAGTTAGTTGGTGTTAAAGACCCCAACGTGGCTGAGGTGATGGCTATCCTTGAGGCTTCAAGGATTTTTATGCTTTTTCTTCATGAAGCGTTCATTATGGACAGTGGCTCTTTTAATGCTATTTCTTGGATTTCAAACTTGGCTAAGGTACTTAGAAGTTCTACTACATTCTTAAGGAGACAAGTCAAATTTTATCTTATGATGTCATTCAATATGCTAATGATATAGCGGATTCGTTGGAAAAGAAAAGGGTAGATAGCTTTGAACCTTTTGTTGGTCCTTTGTTGTAATCTTCAATTTGTTTGCCTTTTGTTTTGTTTGCTATGGTATAAATCTTTTGGACCATGGTTCTGGGGTTTGGTCATACCCTTTATGAGTTCATTTTTTTAATAAAATTTACTGATAATGATAAAAAAGAAAGAAAAATGGTTCCTGGATTGACTACTTCAGAAATCCAGCAATGCTGCTGCACTGGTTGACCAGTGCTCAAAATTACCACCACCAGAGGTGACTTAAATGACAATAAACAAGAGCCGGTAGCACAGTCGGAAGGTGGCCATTCTGCGCATCAAGGGTGCTGATTCAACTCAAGTTAACCAGAGAAGAGAGCAGTAGGATTAGATAGAAAGGCAGGGGCCAAGGAGTACTTTGAAAAATACCCTTTACTTAAAAAGAACCATAATCTAATGAGAGAGAGATAACAACTGAATTTAGACTTTATTCACATTGAGATTAAAATGATCTTTTAATGATAAATCCAATCACAGACAACCATTGGATGGGTGCAAAATTGGAATGGCTAACAATTTATGAGGTTAGGTAGACATGTCAAGGTTTCAGTTGAGCATAGGTGAAGCCACTAAAAGTTACTTATAGTTCCTCCAGGAGCACTACTCCCATGCCTGCATTTGAGAGAGGAATATTTTCAACATAGCTTTTTGAACACAATCGATCCTCAAAATAACGGGAAGACCGCTGTAACTTTGACTACATTGTTCTTTTATTAGTACCTTCGACAACAATCCAAACACTATCATAATGTGGTATCAATTTGGTTTGTCAAAGCTCCATGAGAACAAGAAAGCACACAATCAATAAACTACTAATTCAAGAGTTCAACAACAAATGTAAGTTCCCTTGAATTGGAAGCTGAAATATAATCATAAGTCTAATACCTTCAATTCCTGTGTGAAAGATTCCGATTCCAGCCCAATAAAAATAGTCATTAGCGGGCGTCAAGTCGTACACATTGAGATAAACCGGCGCACGCCCTGGAGTCATCACTAAAGGCTGCGCTTCAGAGAACATGCAGAAACACCCTGATTTCATGATCCCTATTCATCAATTGAACAAATGGAGCTGGTCAGTGCCCAATTCCGGACTCACTTATCATAGGAACAACAGAGTTGTTGGCGATCATCTCATAAAAAAAAAATTAAAAAACTGAAAACAAAACAAAATCAGAATATACAATCTATGACATGTTTGGTCAAACATAATGTCACAACATTAACATGGTTTTACACTGTCATTCTAGTTAAGATCATGTTGCTAACGTATCTTTAATAATTAAATAGCAGAATTCTTTAAGCCAACTTTTGCTTGATTAGATAAGTCTGAGATGAGATGATGATGAATTGATGATAATGACCATAACAATGGCATATTGGTTGTATTTCAAAGAGATGCAGATAGATGTTGCAAGAAATGGCATTAAATTTTCAATATTTAATTTTCTGTTCCAAGGCATAACACTGGTTTATTTTAATCATTGCAAATATTCCAACATTTCAGAAATATGAGCTTTGTTTATTTCAAAATATTAAACAATGACCAGAGATTACAACAACAAATCCATGAAAAATAAAAACCCCATCATTAATGAAAGATGGTCTAAAAATGCAAAGAGAAGACAATAGAAAAAAAAAAAAAAAAAAAACATATAAATCCAGGATATCTAATGCAACAAGTAAAGAAATACAACACAAACAACAAAAACAAGTGCCAGTTATTCATGAAAGATGGTCAAAAAAACCCAAAAGAAAGGACAAATAAATCAATGAAAAAAAATATTCAGGAAATAACATACAACAACTAAACCAAATAAAACAGAAACAGGAAATCCAACAAAACTACAAATTGCTCATGGAAATGGTCCAGAATCCAAAGACAAGATCAGTCAATAAAAACCAAATAAATTCAGGACATCTAATGCAACAGCTAGAGAAATACAACACCAAAGCAAGAAACAACAAAACATAATATCTATCTTGGATCAATAAAGAAGGCTAATAAATGAAAACACAAATAAACACAGGACATGAAACAACAATCCACCAAAATACATACCCAGATATATTCCTCTGAACAAAAAATTGGAATCTTGCGTCCAATTAGATGTTCCTCAAATCACACACAAAAAAAATAAAAAAAAATAAGAACCATGCGTTTGGGGAGGATAGAAAAACTGGATTGGGTCTGGTGGGAATGCATGATTTTCTGCAGTTTCCACCCCAAAATCAATATCTGTTTGGATATTGATTGGAGTGGAAACGCATCTGAATGCTTAACCGGATATGAGTTGCAACAAATTGGGATTATGAGAATTTCAATCCAAGTTTTCTTCTTCTTCTTCTTCTTGTTTATTAGTATGAAAGGAATGAAGGATTTCAACAAAACGTGATACCATGCTATTTAATCTCAGTATGCAATTTCATCTCAACAGGCGTTTTATTATGATGGATGTCAATGGACCTCCGACCCAAATAGCATGCGGCACGTGGAATCCCCTTCCAGGCTAAATAAGGATTCCCGGGTTAAAATGCAAGTGACCCAACATAACAAATTCCATGAAAAGAGAATTACAGGTAATTTGATTTTTCAGGGAAACTGATTTCCGAGCATCCAAAAATACACACACATGACTGGACTGTATCGTACGCTGTGGGCAAAAAAAATCCTTTCCAAATGTAAACACCCAAAATCCATCGCCCAAATCCATGCTTGTCTGCTCATGACTGGAGTTCTCAGCAGTCATGAACACCCCAATGCTCATCTCATTACCTCCTATGCTAATTCAGGTGATATGTGCTCTGCTCTCCAACTGTTTGACGAAATGCCCCAACGAATGACACCCACATGGAATGCCATGATTATAGCTTATTCTCGCAGCCATTCCCCTATGAAAGTCCTTAGTCTCTATCGCCGGATGATTATTGAAGGAGTTCGACCCGACAGCTCGACCTTCACTGTCGCGCTTAAGGCCTGTGCCAACCTGTTTGATCTGGAATTTGGTGAAGGAATTCGATCTCTGGCTGTTAATTGTGGATATAAAGATGATGTCTTTGTTGGGTCGTCGTTGTTGAATTTGTATGCCAAGTGTGGGAAGATGGACGAAGCGATGAGAGTGTTTGATAGTATGCCTAAGAGGGATCTTGTTTGTTGGACGACGATGATTACGGGTTTTTCGCAGTGTGGACGTGCAGCTGAGGCAGTGGGGGTGTACCGGCGTATGAAGGGTGAGGGATTAGAAGGTGATTCCATTGTGATGGTGGGTTTAATTCAGGTGTGTGCCATTCTTGGTGATGTGAAAATGGGTCTTTCTATTCATGGGCATATGATCCGACGAGATCTTCGTATGGATGTTTTTGTTGAAACAAGCCTTGTCGATATGTATGCGAAGAACGGGTTGTTAGAGATTGCTCGCCGTGTCTTTGAGAAGATGTCTTGGAGGAATGTGGTTTCTTGGAGCGCATTGATTTCTGGCTATGCACAAAATGGTTTTGCAGGTGACGCGCTTAGACTGCTCATTGAGATGCAGGATAGTGGATTGGAACCAGATTTGGTGGCACTTGTGAGCGCTCTGTTAGCATGCTCCCATATTGGTTTCTTGAAACTGGGAAAATCTATACATGGTTTCATCATGAGAAGGCTCGAAATCAATCGAATTTCAGCTACTGCAATCATTGACATGTACTCAAAATGTGGGAACTTGTCAAGCGCACGTGCGCTTTTCGATCGGATAACTTCGAGAGACACAATCTCTTGGAACGCAATGATTGCTAGCTATGGAATCCATGGCCATGGAAGGGAAGCTCTTTCTCTTTTCATTCAAATGAAGTCTCAGTCACAACCAGATGATGCAACCTTCGCTTCGCTTTTATCAGCTTTAAGTCATTCAGGCCTTGTCGAAGAAGGTCAGTATTGGTTTGATCTCATGGTAAAAGAATTCGGAATCCAACCGAGTGAGAAGCATTATGCTTGTATGGTCGATCTCTTGGCTCGAGCTGGACATATCAAAGAAGCCCAAGAGCTAATAGAATCGATGACAATTGAACCAGGCATTCCAGTTTGGGTTGCTCTCCTTTCAGGTTGCCGTAATCATCGGAAATTGGAACTAGGAGAGATGGCCGCAAAAAAGGTTCTTGAACTCAAACCAGATGATGCGGGGATCTATACTTTGGTATCAAACGTTTTCGCTGCAGCAAGAAAGTGGGATGAAGTTGCTAGTGTGAGGAAGGTGATGAAGGAGAAAGGGATCAAGAAGGTGCCTGGTTATAGTGTAGCAGAAGTGAATGGAAACCTTCATGCTTTTCTAATGGAGGATAAGAGCCATCCTCAACATGAGATGACAATGGCAATGTTGGAGAGATTGAATTCTAAGATGAGGGAAATGGGTTATGTTCCAAAGACTGAGTTTGTGTTGCATGATCTTGAAGAGGAAGTGAAGGAGCAAATGCTGTGCAATCACAGTGAGAGGTTGGCCATTGCGTTTGCGCTGTTGAATACTGCCCCGAGAACTAGAATTCTGATCACAAAGAACCTCAGGGTGTGTGGGGATTGCCACACTGCTACTAAGATCATCTCTGAAATTGCTGACCGCGAGATTGTTGTGAGGGATGTGAAGCGCTTCCATCATTTCAAGGATGGTGTTTGCTCGTGCGGGGATTACTGGTGAGGCTTATAAATATGAGGCAGAGTTTTTGCATGGGTTTGCTCTGGTATTGGAACAAATGCATTTCTTGCACCTACAAATGAGCACAAGGGCTTGCATCACAAGTATGTCCAATTTGCAACCAGACAAGCTCTTGGATACCTCTCCAAAAGGGAATCATATGGACTCTTGCCTTGCTCTCAGCTAAATCAAACTATCTCTAACAGTGTTTACCAGTAATTATGTTTGGCAGAGAACAAAACTACTGTCACAGATAAATGATCCAAATGCACAGACCTCTATGGACATATCATCCACTGGTGTGACCCATCATTTGTGAACAGAGTTGCCTGCTTTCAGTTTACCAAGATGCGACAGGCTCATGCCTATAGGTGTGACTGATGTTGAATGACAGGGTCATGTGTATCAAAAGAAAAAGGAAAGACAGTTGAAAGAGGACCAGAAGATGCATGAAGTGATCTTGAGAGACACTCCAGCTGCTGAATTCATCAATTCAATGGTCTGGATTTCAAACTCAAAACCATGATTGGAGCCAAAAGTGTCACATGTTGAATATGCTAATGAATCTGCGCGAATTTGTTCAAGTTTGAACCCATGATGGCCCCAACAAGTCCAAAGAGAATAGGAGCCACCTTCAGCAAACAAAAATATCCAATAATTCCTTGATTATGTTGTTCTGGCTTTACATTGCAACCTTCAGCTCAGAGGTTTGATCCTTCTCCAACTACAAAATGAAGATAAACCTGTTCTGGATCCCATTCGATAATTTATGGAATGAAGAGCAGGTGTAGTGTAGATCAAATGTATTTGTTTTCAGCAAAAATCGAGTCCTATATCGGCTTTCTACACCATATTAAATCATGATGTTGATTGTTGATTCTATTTAACTAAGCAGTTCTGCTGCCACGCGCGCATAGACAAAAATGAGACTAATGCTGTGCAAATTTTCTTGCGCCGTAAAAGTTAATTGGTATAAGATCCCAAGGATTAAGCGATTAGAATTTCATCATTGTCAATTTCTAAAGGTGGGCCTCATGTACAATAATTTATAAAGATGGTTGTAATATAATTTCTAAAGCGGGGTACATGTTGACAAACAAAAAGGGTGAGCTAACATTTCAATTCCTAAAGATGGGTCCCATCACCTCCAAGGGGATGGACGAGTGGTCAGGTGCACAGTTGCTCCCTCTTTCGGAATTAGAGGTTTTGATATCGACTCCCGGTTCCCTCCTCTAAAATAATCGAAAGTTGAGTCCACTAGTGCTACCACCTTGGTACATAGAGGTGTTTATCCGGCTTCTCTCTGGTCCCGAAGGGTTTAGTTCAAACCAAAGGGTTGAGAACCCTCCAATAGGGGGAAAAAAAAAGATGGGTCCCATCATTATAGCCTAGTTGGAGGGGGGAATTTTTCTAAGTTCAGGTTGAGCTGGAATTAGACCGTGCTAATTGGACTTTTGGGCTGGGCCCAAGTGTGATATACTGGACCAAGAGCTCAACAAACTGGGCCTGGGTTAGTCTGACTATATTGGGCATAAAAAATATTATAGAGAGCCATAGTATCATTTTTAGGACCGGCCAAGCCATCCCCAGGCATGGCCTGGCCCATGCAGCCTGCTTGGTAGCAGGGGATAATTCAAGGGCCCGTAAAACAAGGATGGTCCTAATTCAAGAGCAGTACGTAATTTGAGGGTTTTTGGTCGATCCTAGAGTGGGCCAAATGGGCCCTACATGCAAGGTTATTCCATGAACGGCTTTGGCTTTAGTCAATGCCTGATCCTACCTGCCAGAGTTGCACCCCTGTTTCGGGTGTTTACTTGTAGAGTTGAGTGGTGTAAAGGTTATTTTGAAGAAATAATAAAATATAAGTGAGTTATGATCATATTTTGTTTTTAGTTGTTTGTGATGAAATCTTTTTTATTTTTTTTATTGAAAAGTGGAGTTTTTTTATCTTTTAGTGGAGAAATAATGTTACTTTTTTACTTTTTAAAAAAAATATGGTAGGAAATTTGAATTAAAGTGCTTTTGGTGGGATTTTTTTTTTTGAGAAATGGGGCTTTACCTTACTTGACTCTACAAGTAGAATTGCCAAACAAGCCCAGGGTCGTGTTATATATATACATATATATATATATATAAAGGGGTCATTTTTTAATAGTATGTAAATGATTCACGTGCATGATTATTTACTTAAAATAATTTATGTATGTAATTCGTAAATGATGTATAAATATGGTGTAAATAAGGCCATTTACAGACCAATTTTTACGCAACTGAAAAGGTACTAAAATCATTTACACACCTCTCTAGCAAAAAGGTTCGCAAAAAGGTGTGATTGCAGCCTCGATGAGTTTTTATCTTGTGGCAACATCAACGGCCTTTTAAATTTTATTTTTTTTTCAATTCCTATGGAATCCATATTCATAATCCAAACCATTTGTTTTGTTTATTGCACTAATAAAACCCAACATCTTGAAGCTTATTATCTTAAATCTTCATATATTCTGAATAATTTATAAAAAGAGTCTCAACCCATAGACCGCACTTCTGTGAGCCCCTAATTCATGATCTAAACCATTCATTATTCTTGTATTATATATCAAATTAATTTCATATCTTAATTCTTCACGAATTCCTAGAAATTACTCAAAAGGTACATAAATTTCAAATACATATAAAACTATTGAACTAATCATTTACTCGGTAAAAATGGTGATTTTGACAAACATGACAATTTGTTTCCCGTCTAACATTTGCATATGGAGCATTTACATATTTAACTTTCATTTTTCCTATCACATGCATAGAAGGCAAGCGACCCCTGGGTTACACAAATTCAACATATCCCACTTTAAGAATATTGGTTAAGAGGTGGTAGTTCTTACTTGGCTACTGGGCAGTCATCTTCCATCACCCGAGGGCTGTCCTAACTCTCCCAAGATCTATTTTCCTCACCTAAGGGCTCCCAGGCCAGTTTGGTAACTCCACTAATATAGTCAAGTCAAGTTGATTTTGAAGAAAGAATAAAATATAAGTGGGTTATGATGGTATTTTTATTTTTAGTTGTTTGTTATGGAATCTTTTTAACATTTTGTATGAAAAAATAGAGTTTTATTTTTTTTAGTGGATAAAAGTAGTTGCTTTTTGACGTTTTGTATGAAAAAGATGAGGAAAGTTTTGAATAAAGTGTATTTGATGTAACATCTAGTATGAAAAATAGAGACTTTACTTGACTTTGATTGTATTAGTAAAGTGCCAAACGAGCCAAGTGTTGTTAGCTTTCTTCCTTTCCAATGCAAGAAAACTTGACTTAGAAGCCACAATTTTATTAGTTTAAAAGTGTAGTATAAGTGAAAACTAATACTTCATACAGAAGTCTTAATAAGATAAGAAGCTTCAAGTTATGAATAGGAAAGCATCATCTCCATCCGGGTCCTGGATTTCAGAAATGGAAAAGTCGAACCTCTGAGGTCCATATTCGTACCCATATATAGGCATAATAGATCGTGAGTATGCTGTGCCAATCAGTGAAGGCAGCCTACCAAGCATTTCCTTCTTGTTGAAAAAAATCCATACAAAGAAATAAGAATTGAACCTAGTTGCTAAGCTGATATATAATCAACATGAATTGATCCTTTTTCATTTTGATATTTTGAACTACATACAATACATACTATGGAACCAAGTACCCTACAATGTGCTGCCCTTGATTGCCTTTATAGGTTGAGCAGGTGCTTACAAGAACTGCTTAAGAAATTCTGTTGCTACAAGCCGCCCTCGTGTGTTCACAGATAATTTCAACTCACCTATCTCCTTATCAATGTCCTACAGGAAGCAGAAGAAAACAATTAGAGTTCTTCAACATGAAGAAGATAAAAAAAAAAATCGCAAATTCAGAAAAAACACACAAAATAAAACCAACTGGAGCGGGTGATTGTCAAATTTAAAGAGAACTTGCCTCCATGAATTGCACAATGAAATCTATAAGTTTATGTTTCTGCATATCTTCACAGTGGTAGTTTGTGATAAGAAAGCTGATATCATAACCCTGAAAACAGTAAGTTCGTTTGTACTATTCAGTAATACATATGAAATTAAATCAAGATTTTGTTACTCCAATATTTCTTTGATGGTAGCATATCTGCATGGATAGTTCAGCATAATTCAGTTGGTGCATCAAAACTAGATACCTAATTGACACTATAATTTGCATGCAGCATGATTTTAATTAGGTTGAGATGGAAGTATAGCTTACAAAGCCAACCTTAGATGGGATACGGCTTTGATGACGATGATGATGAAAACAACGGTAGTGATGTCTTCGGGTTTTCTGTTGTGGTTCCCTTCTCCATTAAAAAAAATGTATTTGGGTTCTTCCTAGGTAGAAGAGTGTACATTTCTGTGTATTGGATGTACAATTGTTTTGTTAGAATGCACAAGTAGGGGATGATCCAGCTGGATATTTTTGCTTACTCGTGATGTGAAATTCTCATTTAAACATAAGATATTGAAATGGAATTTACATGTGTACTTCAAATCCCCCTTTTGTACTTGAAACCCTCCATTTATGGGAGCATCCCTCACCCTATGGTGAGGGATGGATGCATGTGAACATTCCCCTTCTTTGAAATAGTAACTCAACTTTATTCCTTCAAAAGAAAGTGGAGGGATCCTCTAAACCTGAATTCTCAAGATAGCACAATGGCCTGTTTTGTTGACCTATAAATCTGTGTTACAACACTTCCTCAGCAATATAAATGTCCAGCACATACTTATAGCCTTGTTGGTATTACTTGCTCTGACTTTTTAAATAACTGACAGGTCCCAAATGTTCTGCTACAAGCAGACTGCATATTGATAACATGCAGTCCAGTTCATGGGGCCCACTTAGATAGATGTCTATCAATGGGCAAGGGCAGATGGAAAGGTCTCCTTGTGCACAAGGAAGAGCCAAAAAATCAGCGCCACCAAATTATCCTAGCCCTTGATTTAATAGCCTTAAAATTTAATGGCATCTTAATAGTAGATTTTTTTTTAAATCCAATCCAACAGTGAGTTAGGTTCAATGAGTGTAAAAGTGGTCCTAATGCCATATAATGGGATGACAAGAGGATCCAAGGGGCCGAGCTGATCAAAGGTAGGCCCAAGTGGGCCCCATAGAGCTGGACTGCACATGCAGTCCGCTTGTAGGAGAATATTCTCCATCCAAAGAATCCTCAAGTATCCAGCTTGAGTAATCTAGTTTCGAAAGGATCGTTATCAACTTTCATGCATGCTTACCAAGCTAATCAAGAATGTCAGATGAAGATCAATTGACTGATGAGGACTCAAGTCAATACACATCAAACCAAGTTATTTTAAACATAAGAATTGTGTGATATAAATTGTTAAGTGGTTTACTAACAGCTCGAGCTTTTGGTGTTTCCGGTTATTAACAAATTGAACGAATATAGTGAACAAGGTTGATTAGAAACATATTTGCAGTTCACTGTCAGGGTTCATTTAATTAATACTGCATGTCAACAAAGCAAAATTAAGTGGTTTGCTCATCAATCTGAAGTCTATCCAATGGATGGCCACCCATAGGGTTGTCTATAACCCTGAGCTTGGATCCTTTGGGTGCCCTTAGCCATCTAAGCACCTAAAAATCTGAGTTGGATGCTGGTAAGTCATGAGTGAAAATCATACAAAAATCCCACCAAACAGGCAGCCGCTTAACTTCCAGCAGTATGATTTTTAGCCAGTATTTCATTCTGTGTGGCTCAGTAGCTTGGATCAATCAGAATTCGTTGCCAATCAGAAACTATATAAATAAAAAAATGATACAAGTACAACAGAAGTAAGGTCCATATAACAACATGGATGTCTGGAGGAAGCCAAAACACCTAATTTTGAAGTGACGGGGAATTCGAGCTAACCAAAAGGGTGACCCACAAATGAAATTAGCAGCCATTACCTATTGAAAACTAGTGATAGCTTATTGAGGAATAAAATATGTAAAAGACTCGAGGTAGCATACGAAGGGAGATTAGTGGCAAGCAAATCAAAGCAGAGAAGGAAATGTCACCATACCTGTACTGGTTTTCTCCTAAGAACTTGAAATGCCTCTGCCCTCATCGACAAAAATCTAAGAAATTTTTTAGTTAGTATGTTTTCAAGCTCATCTGCCTGCCTTACCTATACAAAGAGAGATAAGTTGATATGAGTACAAAAATAAGGGAGGGAAAGATGACGAATGCATGATAATCAATTTTAATAGCACACCACTTAATAGATATGCAAATTAAATTGCTGGAAATGGAGATGCATGGAAAGAAATGTCAACTACTAGAGCTCTAATAATTGGTATCAGACAAATTAATGGAAAAAAATATCCATAAGGGAAAAAGTTTTCTACATTAATGTGCACATATGCACTAAGGTATCTGACTACATTTTGATGCAGCCCAATTGCAATGGATGTCTTTTGTTGGAATTGTGCATTTTGTTGGCATTCCTCCAAGAAGTATTTAAATGTGGCCTTATAAAATACTAATATATTTCAGCATTTAATCATGCAGGCATAAGGGGGCAGATGCAGACTCAAGAGAAGCCCACCACGAAGGCTCAAACTTGTGCACCAGGCCCACTTCATATAGACTGTAGACTGTTTATATTAACTTAACAAGTGGGCATATTTTGGCGTGGATGACACCCTCACTGAAGGAATCCCTCGGGCTATTCTATCACCACCAGACTCATGGACAAACATGGGCCTGGGCTTCACTTGAGGTAGATGTAGATCAGGATAAGAAAACTAAGCCTGGTTATGTTCCTTTCTTTTAGTCAGTTAGGGCTGTCAATTGGGCCATCCTATAAGAGTACCCGGCCCGGCCCGGCACTCAAAAAAGCCTGCAAAATGAGGGCTTGTGTTTTTCTTAAAAGCTCGAGCACCAAACTTGGACAAGATTTTTGTAGGCCTGCCAATTTATTATTCTATTTGTCTATTACGATTCTCTTCTAAAGCTGCATTTTTTTTTTTTTTCATTGAGCTTATGAGGCTCAATGGCCTGGCGTGAATGCACTATTGCTGGAATATCAACTATTATTAAGTTTCATTTCACAATCAATTAAGAGAATGATCTAGAAATTTTATCATTGTAAATTTATCCCTGATCGATGCATCTTATTTGATTTGAGAGGGATCCATTTTCAATCAATACCAAGTGCATTTGGAACTTCAGCAAGACTTATTATTCAGATCCAATCCATGAAAATTTGTATATTTCTAATACACAGCAGTAAGATCAGCAAGTGAACTACCAACAGGGCTTTGACAATGAGAACTGGTCAGAGGCTTGATAAGCACCAAAGAAATAATTGTAATAATAAAGCAATGAAAATCACCTTGATGCTTATGCGAAGAGAATTGATAGATGTCTCTATCAAGCATTTTTCTGCCTCATTTCGACATATCAAAACCTGTAACAGCAATCATAGAAACAATTTGACAGTTGACGTCAAATGTTAGCAAGTGCAGCAATGGAATTTGAAAAGTTAAGGACCCAACTCCAAGTATCAAAATTCACAAACTTCATAAAAAAGCTTATGAGAAGAATAAGTAATGCAAGCATAAATAAGACAGGTGATACAACCTGATCTCATTTTAGATTGAAAACTGGTCTGACATCTTATGAGATGATTAGCTCTCTTTTTTTCTTTTTTTTTGAAATGGTTACTTTCATTAAAAAAAGGCAAACAGTACAAGAGAAAAGTACTGAAAGCAAAGGACAGCAAAAGCAGAAAAAACAGAAAAAGTCCTAAGAAAAGACCAGCTCTTTCCAATGATACACAATTTGATCTAAAGAATATCCTCTAAAAGAAGGTAGAATTGACACCCAAAGAGCTACTTGAAATTTTGATTTCTCCACCAGCCTCCTCTCAGTCGAAGTAATTTCTTCAAAATATCTTGAGTTTCTTTCCTTCCAAATTGTCCAGATCACCGCCAAAAAAGACAGCCGCCACATCATTTTGCCTCTAGGGTTCCCAATAGGTACCTTCCATGCTTGGAAGAGCTCGGGGAGAGAGAGAGAGAGAGAGAGAGAGAGAGAGAGAGAGGAAGGAACCTGAAGAAGCCAAACTCGCAAATTATAGACATCCAAATAGCATGAGCAAATTTACAAGTTAGCAAGAGATGGTCCACGGATTCTTCATCCCTCAAGCACATAGGGTAGCCATTCACAATCATCATCCCTCTCCTTCTTAAAAGATCTATGGTAGGAATCCTCAATCTTAGAGCCAACCCTGAAAACCAGCACCCTTGGAGGAGCTTTCAACTTTCATACTCCATACAACTCACTCTTCTCCCTGGGATTGCTTAGGATAGCCTTAAAGAAAGAGGACACAGAGAAGGATCAATTCTTAGAGGCTATCCACATCCTAGCATCAGTTTTATTGAAATGAATGAGTAGACAGTTTAGGGAGTTAAGGAGAGCAATGAACTGAGCTTCTTCATGATCCTTCAGGTTCCTCCTAAAAATGGGACCCCAAACCACTTGTCCACCAATTGAGCTCATATAAGAACTAACAGTGGCATCCCTGGCGAGAGCACACTTAAACAAGTCAGGAAACTGATCACACAACGCCCTTTCACCTACCCATCTATCCGTTCAAAAGAGGGTCTTCTCCCCCGAACCAATTTGGAACTTAATGTTCTCCATGAAGAGTTTCTTTACTGAGAGGATTCATTTCCAAATAGGAGAGGAGTTCAAAGGAGGGTCTTGGACATCCCAGCTATGCCTTGGAAGGCTGTATATCCTTTCCAACACCTGTCTCCAAAGGCCTTGAGAACCATCTCCGATCCTCTACAACCATTTACCTAGAAGAGCTTGATTCATCTTCTTCTGGGGTCTAATTCCTAGCCCTCCTTCTTCCTTCAGCTTACAAATGGAATCCCAATCTACCAAGTGCAGTTTCTTCTGGGAGCTTGTGCCATGCCATAAGAAGTCTCTTTGTTGTCTTTCAATCCTCTTTATAATTGAGGCCGGGCAACTAAAGATGGAGAAGTAGTAGACTGGCAAGTTTGAGAGGACAGATTTGATCAAGGTTACCCTTCCTCCTATAGATAGGTACTTGGCTTTCCAGGAAGACAGCTTTCTCTCTATCTTTTCCACGACTGGGTTCCAAAGAGATTTAGTGACCCGCCCCGAGCACAACAGCATGCCTAAGTACGAAATTGGAAGTTCCCCAATCTTACATCCCAGGATCTCTGAACATTTAAGGAGCAGAGGCTTTTCATATTTTAGCCCGATCACCTCACTCTTGAAGAAGTTGACTTTTAGGCCTGACACTGCTTCAAAACATAGGATTGTGGCTTTAACATTTCTAACTTGATCTTCTTCTGCTTCAAAACATAGGATGTGATGATTAGCTCTCCCGGGTCAATCAGATTTGTGATGATTACTCTCATGGAGAGTTTTTAAAAAAAATATCTAACAATAGGAAATTCTACCATCTTTCCTTCTTTCGGATGATCTCTACCATCATCTTAGCCAAGCATGAGAAGATCTCTTCAATAATGCCCAAACAATCTGCCAAAGATCAAAACTTATCCTCCATCCAACATGCAATGAGACTCATTTTGCCCTCCCCAAACCTAGGATAGACGTGGTTCAGTCACCTCTGCGGCTCTGCCCACCTATCAATGCTCAAAAAAGGAGACAGATTAACGTTAAGCCCTCCAACAACAAGAGCCTGTACCTCTTGCTTTGACCCAAAAAATAAAAACACACGCATACATCTGTAAACCACTGAGCCACCCTCCAACAACAATAGCCTGTACCTCTTGCTTTGACCAAAAAAATTAACCACACCTGTAAATCATTGAGCCACTTGAATTCCAAAAGAAAATTCCAAGCATCATCTCTCCCAAGGTCATCCTTGAATTTCATCCAAAGACATCGTACAGTTAGAGAGATTTCCAATGCAGGTATTGTATAATTGGCCCTTCAATCCATGCATGACATTGTGCTCCCATCATATATGGAATCTCATACAAATCCGCTCATGGTGCATCTCTTATGCAACAGATGTAGGCCCCTCTCTAAAACCAGAGTTTCTAAGAACCAATCTTGTGAACTCCATGCCCCTCCATCCTCCTCCCTTGTAGTCTCTGCTTTGACATATTAGAAAGGCTATTAGTTAGCTCTCTAAATGCTCCTCCTCCTCTACTCCTTTTCAAATGATTGAGCTCTCTAGATCCTCATCACATTAATCTCCTACCCAACTCCTATTTAGCTAATTCAGAACTCTATCTTAGGGCCCGTTTCTTTACTAGAATTCATAGAATTTATGTCTGGTGGTTGTTTGGGAATTTCAAATGCTAGTATTTTAAATGCTGCCAAATTCTGGAATTCTAAATTCGTTGTTTCATTCGTGGCCTGAATTCTTGCCTGAGCTTCCAGAATGCCGTCGTCCCTCTCCCGGAATTCCTGTGCCAAGTGAGATTTCCAAATCCTCCTTGTTAAAGTGGTTTTTCAAATGCTAAGTTTTTTGGGATTTCAAATGCCAGGAATTTCAAATGCCCAGGAATTCTGGTGAATTCTGGTAATGAAACACAAAATTCCTGACATGAATTTTAAATTCCCAGACAGCCTGAATTCCTGTCAGGAATTCTAGTAAAAGAACGGGGCCTTAGTATCAATCACAAATTGCACAAAACCAAAACTTCTCCCCTGCCAGAATACTGGCCTAAGGGAATGGAACATTAAAAAACCACAGCAGCTTGCAAGAACAATAGAGCACACTCATTGGTGAGTAGTATGGAGGCAAATTCTTCATGAATAAAGAGATGGAATCAATCCCACAGCGCCCCCCTCGACCGTCCATTCAAATCATTACTCCATGAATCTTTCATGAGATACAACCAGATTTTGGTAGTCCTCTAGGGTACTGTTAAAGTTTTACCAGCAAATCCCATACTTGCAGTTGTGCACTTGTACTCACTAATATGATAACAAAGAATGCATGGATCTTCAAATACAGATTCACTAGGCATGGGATTATTGAACATAACACTTTTAAGCAAGCAAGCTCAGCATGAACAATTCTTGCACAGAGTGTACAAAAATGAAAACGGGACTGGATAAGAAATAGTAAGCATTTGCATTGGGATTGCACCCTTGAAAAGCTGTAAAATGGTGCTATAAGTGTTAACGGGTGCAAGCCATTATGTCAATAACATAAAAAAAGACAGTCATACCGGATTTAGTAGAAGTTCTGGGCTGGTCCTGAGAATTAAAAAGAGAATATTAGATCAATCAAAATAAGAAAACTAATAAGATGTGAATGAATGAACAATATCGGCACTGCCCCAACTAAGAGCAAATTGCAGCACATGAATGCATTGAGGTCACAACTTTCATCAGTCTTTACAGTTATTTGGACCAAATCAGCAGCCACTGTTATTTATCTCAAGAGCTGATATTAGATCTAGTACTAAGAGAACAAAAAGGTTATGACCTAACACTCAGATCTACCAGAATCAGATACTCGGATAAAGGGCCCCCTTTTAAAAGGCATAAGCACTTTATACCTAGTAGTTACTCAGCTTAAATGCATAATGATAATTTCTCACAGCCCCAATTTGTAAATAGTGTTGGTTCTCTGACTTCTTAAAAGCATTCCTGAGCATATCCATACCATGAGAACGAGGCCAGAATAGTACTGATGATCTCATGTCAACTGATCTATCATGATTGCATCCATATGTTTATCTTCTTAGTTTCTATTAGGAACGTTAATAGGCAACCCTGAGACTTGAAGAATGAGGCTGATCTAAACAATTGAAACCACTTAAACATGCATCAATATGGATTAGATGAGAAACTGCGACGATTGGTAAGTCTATCACAGACTTTTGTTTCAACAAACCATTCTTTAAAAGGCCGCATAAAAATTCACATGCAACTATTTACTTAATTAAAAAATGCTGTAGAGCCAGTGACAATAGTAGTTAGATAAAAGTGGCCTCTAAAATCTTGTTAAGAACTTCAAGAAGGATTCAATTCAATTCCACCTCCATTGGCATAAACAAACCTTTGAAGAACTTTCTTCAGATATATCAATTTCTTATACAGATTACTTATTCACTCTTTCTGAATTGTAATTACTTTTCTTCACAGTTCTCATTTTCTAACTTTTCTAGGGTTTACACCTAACAGATCTATTTAAGAATTGGAATTTACACAAGGTGCAAGTCCATTAAAGAAAAAGATACAGTTGCATTCGCAGGCTGATAAAAATGGCTTGGGGCAGAATGCTTACTTTAGTTCCACCTCTGGCTTGTTATGCCTCTCAACTTCTTGACAAGGAAAGTTCTACAATAAGAAATGCAAAATGGATGACTATTAAAGCAATTTATAGGATCATACTAAAGTTCATTCTCATTTGAATACAAATTTCCTAAACTAGAGGCTATTAAAAAAATACACAGAATAATCCAAAGCCATCTCACAATAATCCAGTGAGAATAATACCAATTTGAAAAATAAAATCCATAAAATTTAAAATAAAATCAAATGTTGATATATCTCACATTTCCAAAGATATCCCTATAACAAATGCGGTCCAAACTTTTTCGATACGACAGGAAGGTAAAAAATCAATATCCCAATTTTGCTAAAGCACTTTTCTTTACCCAAACACAATCAACATCGAATTCCAAGTTTCTCAAATCCATTACAACCATCAAGCTCGCATCGCATTTCTCCCCCCAAAATCCTCAGTAGCAAAGACCACTATCTGACCTTCTGGTACTCTTATGTATGCCACCAATAGGGAAGTCCACATACCTGCAGACACATGGCTGCTTCCAAAGTGTTCCTTATGCAAGTCAAGTAAAGGCGCAATGTGTTTGCCTGGAAACATAGATAATAAAGAAAATCCACCAATCATTCATGTAAGGTAAAGTGTTTTAACTTTCTAATAAGCGCTAGATTTACATGGATAAGAAGAACATATTCATGCAATGCGAAGATTTTCTCCGTTGAATGCTATCTGCTGCTGTCAATCGTATATAAGATTCTTTTTCCCTTTCATGTAATTATATACGCACTACGTAGGATCCATGTAAATGTTCTTTCTTTGGATGATAATATGATTTAGCAACAATACCATCATTCTCAATATCTATATATAAACACATAACAGATTTGTAGAGAGAGAGAGAGAGGAGGGGGCAAAAAGGATGAATTAGGGTTTTGGATTACCATTTTGGTGAGTGGCAGGGGATCTGTTCGACGAAAGTCCTAACCGAGCGCGAGAGCGAGAGCGAAAGCAAAGCTAGCTTCGCGAGCGGTCTGAGAGTGTGGCGAGCGAGTTCGGACGAAGCTTTCGTCGCTGCTGTTGCGGAATGCGGAAGCTGCACTCCAACGAGGTGGGTATGGAAAGACAGAGGCGGACCCAGGATTTTCGTTTAGGTGGGGCGAAACTTTTGCTAGAATTTTTTCACATCAACAATAACAAAAGAAAAAATATATTCCATGTAAATAGATGCAAAATATTTAACTAAATCAACTTAATATATTTCTTGTTTGAAATGATGACTATTCATTTCTCCAAAATTTACAGTACAAGAGAAGTATACTGAAAACAAAAAAAATCTCTCAAAAAATGAGGGCAAACCAATCATCCTAAAAAAGAAAAGGTTCACAACCTTCAAAAAATCAGCACACAATTTGACAAGCAAACTACAACAATAATAAAGATATTCTAAAGAAGTAATACACATTATCATGTAAAAATTCGTTATTATTTCCTTATGCTCCAAATAGTTCCTTAATCATATGTATCCAAATGAGAGCGCCTGTATTTATAATTTATAGATGAACATTATCAACATAATCATAAACATCATATTACGGGCCAAGAATAAAGTTTCCAAAATGAAAAAGGAGAAGAAGAAATAAGTAGTTAAAGCTTAAACATAGATCAAGACAATTATATAAGACTTGCTCAAAACAATTCTAGATCTATTCAAAACCAGGAAATAGAAAATATGGACAATTCTAGATCATTCAAAATCTTTAAAATAAATTTTAATTTACATATTCCATAGTTTTAATGATCATATGTTTTATAGGTTTTATTTGTAAAAAGGGTCCTGCCATAGGGGAGAAGTTCATAAATGGATATGGTGAATTGGTAAAGGGTTAGGGATGATGGATTGTTAACTACATTCTTTTCAACATTAGTGCTCAATGGTTGTGCTTGAATTTATTGAGGCACACTCATAAACTCACTAATTCTAGTTCTGATCTTTCTAGTTGGAGATCAAATGATAGATAAGCAAACAAATACTGACAACACTTTTGAGAAATTATCCAATCTTGATGCAAAGTTTACATACAGGCCAACTTAGCCTTGCCCACTGAAGTGGGGGACTGTCCAGAAAATAATTGGAGAGCACAGATCAGACAGAATAGCTTTTTTGAGTCTTTTCCATGCTGTTCTTGCTATTTGTTCTGCTATCTACTCCAAAGCAAGGATGTCAAGTGGGCTAATTTCAATGAACGATCACTATTTATTAGAAGGCATCCCATGCCAAGAATACATAATAAAGTAAAGGGCGGGCTCAACCTTGGGTGTTAAAGTGTAGGCCCACATATTCAAATTATAAATACAGATACAATCTATATAAATTTATCATAGGTGGGCCAATTGTGTTGATTTTATAATTGGGAAAATACTCCATATTCAAAAGTGACATACTCCCCTTCTTCAAAATCCTTAGAATGGTCCCACCATTCATGAAAATAAGCCCGTTTATGACAAATCCATGAGACTACAGGTGCCATAGAAAATTCACTTGAGTCCCAGTCCCTCACTGCTAGCTCAACTTGTAAGGGACCTCAAAGAAGTCTACGGGAGGCTTACCTAACATAACAAATTCAGCTCAGACTGCTAGCTCAACTGACAAGAGAATAAATCTTGAATTTGGATGGGTAGCATTCAGCAGGGGCTCATTTGATTTGAATGTTAGGATTTCTAAGACTTCTTTGGCTTTTTGTCATTTTAGGGAGATGGGAAGGGTTGTTTTTATTGATGGTGTGGGACGTTGAACAGGGGTAGGAGAAGGCTATAAGAAGAGCTCTTTTTGTCTGACTAGAGGCCCCAGTTGCAGCAAGAAAGCTAGATCTTTCTCAGCTTCTTCAAAAGTTGTTATGTTCCTTCATCTCATCATATCATCATCCCTCCCTCATTGAACCCAATACTATCATGGCCTCTTCCAATAGACACTGGCCCAGCATGTTTAAGTCCAAGCCTTGCAAGTTGCAACACTCATCACCAATGGCAGCACGACATCAACTCATCTCTCACATCAAATACATACCAGAAAGCAACTGAAGTTTTATCTTCAAATTCTCTCATCAGTCCAAAGTGAAGAAATAAAAGATGTGCTACAGAACTGAGAACATCACATATTCACATGCATCTCCTTATCTCATTTACTCAAATAAAATAAAATCAAATCAAATAAGAAATCACAACTAAAAAAAGCAAACAAAAGCATAAATGTGAATGTGATTGAGTCAGTCAACAATCAAATCGCCCTTTTCCCTAATTCCCTCCATAAATGTGATCAAGTCAGTCAGTCAATGATATCTCTACATTTTGATTTCATTTCCCTCATTCCCTCCATTTATCAGAGAAAGAGAGGCAGAGAGAGTCAGAGAGAACATATTCTTCTCAATCACCCTTTTCTCATTTTTGATAGAACAGAGGCCAGAGAAACTGAAATCATCACTTCAAAAAAAAAAAAAAAGAAGGAAAACTAAAACAGTAAAACATAAACCCTAATGTGCAAAGGAGGAAGAGAGGAAGGAAAAGAAGAAAGGAAACTGCACAAACCCTAGCCAGAGAGGGAGAGGGAGAGAGAAGCTACAGAGAGAGGGAGAGAGATTTACCTTAACCGTCGATCCTCAAAGGAAGAGGGTAGGTGGGAACTCGGAAGAGCGAAAGAGCGGAAAAAGGAAGAGGGAAGAGCAGAAGAGCCAAAGAGGTTTTTTTTTTTCGTTCTCCCTTCTTGACCTGGGGCAGAGCAGGAGAGCCAAAGAGCCAAAGGGGTTTTTTTTCTTTCCTTCTCCTCTCTTGACCTGGGGCATGGATTGAGTTGATGTGGGGCGTGGGCCTTGGCCCAACACTATTTCAAGAGGAATTTGGAATTGGACCTGGGGCGACCGCCAGGAAAGAGATCCGTGCGCTGTGTCGCTAAAATGCGCCAAAAGCTTGATCTCATGCTGACCTCTGCTGGAAACTGATGTGGGTCCCCCCTTCTTTTTTTTTTTATGTTGTCGAACCCATGGCCCAAAGCCCACTCATGGGATCATATGAACTTTCGGATACTTCGTTATCTAATGCTTAATTTTATTGTTTTGCTCACTTTAAAAAAAAAGTCTAATCCCTTTATCCATGCCCCACAAATTTAATGGCTTCATTTTACAAAAGATATTCAACTATCAATCCAACAATTCATTCAGTCCATTCGGTTGTGTGCTAATTTTTGGGATCCATGACTACCAAGGCTCCCTATTTATGTATGGTTTGGATAGATTGTTAGGTGGGCTCTACCAATAGTTCTCACAGAAGCATGGTGAGAAGAACCAGTTCTCACTTGAATATATTTCCGTATAAGTATTTGAGCATATTTATTTGCATGTAATTGAATTTCTAGGAATTCAAAAAAAGGAGTATATTAAAATATATATAAATATTTGGGCCTTCCATCAAAATAGTATCTTCTTGGATGGGAAATATTTCCCTAGCCATCATCGCACTAAATCAAACTGCAACAAAGTAAGAATTTTTTTTAATCTACTTGCATGTTGCTTATTGCATTGTATTATCGATTTGAGCTCAAATAAAGAATGAGGGTTAATGGCTTAACGTCAAAATCACGCTCCGTGTCATAGTCTACGGGGCTTGGCAATTGCATAGGTAGTGCATGCACTCCGAGGGCTTTCGCCTGCATTAGTTCAAAGCCACGTATGTTTGAGAGTGGGGCTCGGACAAACTTGGGCCGGGCCCTTTCACAGCACCGGGTCAGATTTCGGCCCGGTTCTATGGTAACCGGGTAATCGGAGCTCCACTAGCATCGCTTTCTTCCTCTTGTTCTCCATGAAGAAGAAAGAACAAGAAAATCAAAGACAGAAAAGAGAGAGAAAGATCCAAACAGAAGAAATTCATACGAATCAGTCGAGTTTTTCTTGGAATTGTAGCTTATGCCACTGAGAATTCCTGCTGTTGGGGACAGGATTCCATGTTTTGAGTGATCTGAAGCAAAACCCTAGCTGTGTTTAGATCTGAATCACATCAGAAGAGGGAAAACACCTTTAGAAATCTAAATCATTCGACCAAAGACAGTGAAAGCGTGGGGAAAAGATGCAATCTTGATGCAGAAATCTGCACCTTTTTGCTTGGATTTCAGAAATCAAGATGAGCAAAACCCTACTGATTTGAATTACTGGATCTTGCTTGTTTCACCTTTGTTTGATCGGATCTTGAAACCCCAACAAGAAAATGAGGAGGTAGCAGTCATTTCTCTGCAAATCTTCAGTCTTCTAGATCTGAATCTAGTACTCTTTTCGCTTTTTTAACTGTCATGGACGTTTTATTGTCTGCATCTATCTTCTATCTTTCTGCTAGACCTGGTGAGCCCTTGGGGAGGCGAAGTGGGCATCGGCCGCTGAAGCAGCCGAGCGGCGGAATGCGAGGATTGGCCGGGCGGATGTCGGTCATTATCGCCTGTATATTGCTCTTCACCGTGTTGATGTTCTCATCCTCGATCAGGGGAGGCCGCACTGTTGTCTCCAAGGTTGAATCTCTCTCTCTCTCTCTCTCTCTCTCTCTCTCTCTCTCTCTCTCTCTCTCTCTCTCTATATATATATATATATATATATATATATCTTTTGTGTTGGTGCGCGTGTAATTTTGATTGTTTGGGGTGTTTGGATGTGCAAGATATATTGCATTTGGTTTGGTTTTATTGGGGAAATGAATCGATGTCTGTTTAAGTCCATTTGGGGTGGTGGAGAAATTGGAAAAGTTATAGCTCCTCCCCCTCTCCTCGCAATTCGCCCGCCGCCACCGCCGCCGCCGCCGCCACCACCACCAAAAGAAAAAAATAATTATGAAGTTCTAACTGATGGGCATTATTATCACCTTCTCTAGGAATGCACCTGAGCAGATTTGAGGTAAAAGCAGTCTGTCTGTAAGGTGAATGAATGGTCTATGGATGGGCTGTCAGGGGTACAAAATCAGGGGCATTTGATACTCCTGGGCTTACACGAGCCTGTAGATAAAACTAAAAGTGTGTAGTGGGTGTGAGCGGCTTGGATTTGATCATGGGCGGGCACCAAAGGGTTACTGCTAAAGCTTAAGAGTTCTCTGACCTCTCTGCATAATTTCTGACCACCCTTCCATCAATATCTAATCTTTTGATCATACAGTCCATGTAAGTGTGTAAGTGAAATCATCTTTGTAAACATCTCACCTCTTTTGCTTGATAACATGCAACAGATCAAATTGGATGACCTTTGGGGGACTGCTGCTTCTGGTGGTTGGAGGCCGTCGTCTACACCACGATCTGATTGGCCCCGTATGTAAATTTTCATTTTTTTTTTTTACTTCAGCCAAATTGCATCAAGCTCTAAAGTTGCATTGACGGTTGATCTCATGATGCAGATGTGTTTTCTGTTTTATTTATTTTGGATTTTTACTAATGGTTTCAACAGTCTGTCTTGAGTTCCCTTTGCTTTTCTTATTTTCATTTGGCAGCCCCTCCAACTGAGAGTAGTGGGTATTTACGAGTTCGTTGCAATGGTGGCCTAAATCAGCAACGTACTGCAGTATGTATTAGTTTCTTGATTCGTGATGTTTTGCGATAAGAAGTTTTCAAAGTTATTTTTCACTTTTATATTTGAAAATAAAGCATGTTTGCATCCAATTCATGTAACTCCTTTTGAGACGAGGAAAGGGGATCCAACATGTAGAAGTAAAATAACTTAATAAAATAATGAGATACATAAAAGAGACATATATTGGATGATTTGAAACCCTCATGTATAAATCTGATGCTTTCAAGCCACTGGATTATGTGGTTTATGGAACAATTAAAGACAAACATTATCTATGATACTCTTTTTTTTTAAAAGGAAAATTGTTGCACCCGTTTCCATGTACTGGGAGAGGAACCTGATGAGTTGAAGCAAAATAAATTGAAGAAATAATGGGAAACTTACCAGATACAATCATTGGCATTTGCTGCTCATTTGGCTTGGGTATTTCATTCTTTCAAGCCACTTCATAATGATCGTCTAGTGTATCCCTCAGATGAGGTTCTTCTTACTTTCCAGAACCTTAGAGTCGAGGTTTCATGGGCAATATGATACGAGGCATTTCTAGTTTAATAGAGAAGACACCTTCACATACACACACGTCCTTTAGAAATTTAGAATATAAGATGACATTGTTTCTCTATAGTATATTGTAGCACTCTTCAAGTTGAATCTAGAGAGATGGATAAGGCTAAGATGATAATGATGGCACCTTTGACCTTTCCTAAGATTTCCCATTAGCATCTTATCACCATGATTTTAATATTAAAGCTGGTTTTCTCAAAGTGATGCTAACCTGTTGGTGTGGGATGGCAACTTATTTTGGATTCATTGTCCAGACCTAGGAAGTGCAATGGACATGGATGCTAACTTGTCTGGCTTAGTTAGGTATGATGGGTGTGGCTTGCTTATGTTTGTTTGGTGTTATCAATGTGACTCATTGATGGCGTCGCCTAGAGGCCACGGTGAAGATCTACACCTCCGACATTGAGATCGAGCCCTAAGACTCAAAACCCTAAGATTACTTAGGGGAAATACCCCAAAGGGGAACTCACAAGAACACTTCTCAATTTTATTATCAATATAGCATGCATTATAATCAAGCATCCAACTCTATTTATAATAGATGAATGGTCTAAATAAAGAAACTACTATTATTCAATGATTCCTAAAATTGCTCCCTAAAATCTCTTACTAAAATCTCTAAGTAAATCAAATCACTAAAATCTCAAATTACTAAAATTAATAAACTATTTAAAGAAAGTAAATCATTTTTAGTGGGGTCCATTAGGGCCCACTTCTTCTTGGATCTCACTGCATCACTCATGGTGGTCCCTTGGTTGATTTGTCTCATTTCAGTCTCTGCTTATTCGGGTTCATTGGGTGTGTTGTTCTGATGGATTTCTAGATCCATTGTTTATGCCACACTTACTTCAGGTCCATTTTTATTATTCAATTTGTAGAAGTTATGGCACTGGCAGTGCTTATAGGTTGTTGGGAGCTCCAGTGCTTAAGGCTTTTAAGAGCCATGGTAGTGGGAGATTTTTGCTGGTGATAGTTGGGCTTCCTCTGAGTGCAATTATCCTTGGAGATGGGCAGAATTGGATTGAAGAAATTCAGTTTATCACTGTGTGAAGGGGTTTTCTTTTAACATTTTCCTTGTGAGGCAAATATGTTGGCAGATGGGATAGCCAAGGAAGGATTAACAGTTTGGTGTTTGAATAGTTTTTTAGCTTCCTTTTTTTATTGTTTCCTTTTTGTAAATAAACATTCATTAATAAATCTCATTTCTCAAACTCAGTGTTGATCATGTTTTGCTGAAATATTTGTATTTTGGTGGTTATCAAAAAATATATTTGTATTTTGTCTGTAACTATGTTTACTGTCACTATGATTAAGCAATTGCAACCTCTTTATATATTTATGTATTAGGACTCTTAATCTGTTTTGTTTGGTTATTCTAGATATGTAATGCAGTTCTTGCTGCACGAATCATGAATGCTACACTTGTGCTGCCAGAATTGGACACAAATTCATTTTGGCATGATGAAAGGTATCAGTACAGATTGATTTCCCTGTAATTGTTTATTCATTTAACCAGGCTGCTCTCTCTCTCTCTCTCTCTCTCTCTCTCTCTCTCATAAGTGATTGGTGTGATTTTCCCTTCTTTTATTATAAGTCTATTCCATTTACAATAAGTATAGATCAGCAGTGTCCCCTTAATTGGTGTGATTTTCCCTGACTGGGGCCATCCTAATCTCTAGAGATTATTGCACATATCTTACATCAGACATTGGTCCAGAACACCATGTTAATATTCAGCAGTGTGTACAAATTACATACCCTATTCTATAGGGTTCATTAATTTTAAAAATCGTGATTCACCTTTCCATGTTATCCATGTGCTTGTATGTTACTTTTTTTCGACAATAATGTCTATTCCTACACAGTGGCTTTCCAGGAATTTATGATGTTGAGCATTTTATTAAGTCATTGAGATATGATGTACGGATTGTTGAAAGTCTTCCTGAATTCCATCCACATCGGAAGAATGGCAAGGCCAAGAAGATGAAAGCTTATCAGGTGAGGTTCTGTTATTTGGTATATTAATCATGCTTTTTTTTTCTGTTTCTTTTTTATTTTTTTATTTTTTATTTCTGTTTCAGAGATTCATGTGCATACGCATTTCATTTTGAGCTTCCAAAAGTTTATTAACTATTTATTGTATTCTCTATTTCAGCTTCGACCCCCTAGAGATGCTCCTCCTAGTTGGTATACTACTGTTGCATTGGAGAAGATGAAGGTGCATGGTGCCATTTACCTCACTCCATTTTCGCACCGTTTAGCTGAAGAGATAGATAACCCAGAATACCAGCGGTTGAGATGCCGAGTAAATTATCATGCCCTTAGGTTTAAGCCACATATTAAGAAGTTAAGTGACTCAATAGTTAGTCGGCTCCGGACACAAGGACACTTTATGGCAATACACCTTCGGTTTGAGATGGACATGCTTGCATTCGCTGGGTAAGATATCATATTAACTTCCCTTCGTGTTTGTGAAACAATAAAAAAAGTTAAAACAGATTAAAGCTAAAATTCGTGAAGTTGACAAATGAACACATGGCATCTTGCTGGGGTCCAATAGCCAAACCTGATATAATGATGGGCTTTGGATTAGGGATCTACTAAATCTGCCCTATTGGACATTTCTTCTATACAGGTGTTTGGAATGTTTCATTGTGACTGTCCAATTTAACATGATAGATCAGATGGTTGGAAATTTCCAATGAAGCTAACTTTTGGTAGACCTTAATCTACAGCCAATCATGGTATCTGGTAGGGCTACTGGATCCCGCTGAGGTGCCACATATCTCAACTGGAAACTTGTGTTCCATCAACTGCTGTTTTTGTCCAGCTATGATACAGTTGCTTTGTAAAACACATTTTATGTGAAAAATTGGACTGAAGTTGTAGGGAATGATATCATAGCTGAAAAAATGTCTCCATGTCATTGTTGCTCTATTGCTGACATTTTCACATTTATAAAATTGTTAGCTTTTAGTTCTTCCTTTGACTGAACTTACACTGAAATGTTGTTTGCTTTTCAAACTGTCAGTTATTATGTTTCTAATCATTTGTATGAGCAACATACAGGAGTCAGATTAAGAAACTCGTTTTGGTTTTTGAGCATTGACTATCATATCACCATTTTATGAGCATGATGCACAGAAATTTGGATATGACACTCAATCTGCTGTAGGGCAGTCAAATGGATCTGTCACCCAGAGTTTGAACTAATCCGACCAGGCTATTGGACCAGGCCTGTTCAAAATTTAGTTTCTTCCATATCTAAGCCTGGTCCCATTGACAGCCCTCACTATACATTTGTAAATGTTCCCGGCCCCATTGAGTGACTTCAGGCAACTAAATGCATTGACCAGTCCTCTTTTTTGTTATCTTTTATTTATTTTAAATAGCATTAAGCTATTAACTGATCTTAAGGTCCTATCTTATCACTTTTTAAAATTATTTCATTTCATAGCTTGTGTTTGGAGAAGGAAGAGAAAGAAGGAGACCCCCCACCCTCCCCCACCCCCCCAACCCCAACCACCACTTATCTTATGCATAACACTTAATAGACTTTTCTAGAGTTATTTTATACCTTACGTTTCGGTTTTGGAGGGGAAAATGGAAATTCATGTGCAGATAAATGTTTATGAGCCGACCTTTCTTTTCTTTAAATGTGGATATGTGGAGAGGGAAAGACCATCCTGCCTTTTTGTGTTGTGAAAACATGATTCATTCTCGATTAGCTGATTTGAAATATGACCTTAAACCCATATAACAATTAACACATGTATATAACACTGGGAACATCCATTATGCATTTTGATTCTTGTGAAGTCATCAAAATTACCATGTCTTGTAAGTTCCTAGACAGCAAGTTGATTGCTTGATACTTGTACAATTTATTCGTTGCCAATTGATAAAAAGCCCCATTGAATTTTTAAATGATGTTAATATTCCAAGAAAAAGGTTGTGCTGGGTTGAAATAGTTTTGTTGTTGCAAAGGTTTTTGAACTTTGATGTGAAAACTTTCAGGTGCTTGGACATCTTTACTCCTGAAGAGCAGAGTATATTGAGGAAGTACCGGAAGGACAATTTTGCAGAGAAGAAACTTGTTTATAGTGAAAGGAGAGCTATAGGAAAATGTCCATTAACACCAGAAGAGGTAATAATTCTTTTTCATATAAATTTTGGTTGGCAACAGAATGAATGTTAGAGATCTGAGAGCATCGGCAGAACTCTTTTTTTTTTTTTTTGGTTGGGGGGGGGGGAATTTTGGAAACTCCACTTACGTAATGATGAATTTTTAGTTTTTTTACCTCTACACCTCTCTAAGAATTTCTGGTTCCGCCTGTCTGAGAGGACGGCATAGGAGATGCATACTGCATCCAAAGTACAAGTATGTTAATCGCTTCCACCCACAAACAAAAGCATAAAGAATATCTATCAAGCTGGCGTATCTGCCCCTTAATTTACTTCTGTGAATACACGAGAAAATTTCACATTCATGTTTGCACAAAACTCCCATATCTCCTATATGGTAAAATCTCCATCCTCCATGTAATTTCCTCCCCCCCCCCCCCCCCCCCCACACACACACACACACAAGTTAATTGTGTTTATTGAGTCACATTCTTTAATTTCTTTTCATACAAATCTCTCCTTAAAGGACTTGATTGCATGGTGGATAGTTAACACCTCAGCTTCATTAGACTCCTTGATACGTACTTGGGGTCACAAATGGGTTGGGTTTGGAATGGAACCACAGTGTGTTTGGATGCGAACCCTTTTTTTGTGGATGGATCTGAATCCATCCAGAAACTGTCAAATGGAAACAGACCTGCCCCGAACCTGTCAAATGATTGCAATGTTAATGATGTCAGGACAGGCAATGCCCACCTCCCAACTCCTGGCATGGAAATAATATCAAAACCCAATCAACTCTTGCAATATTTCCACTCCAGTCCTTGGGTTTTTTATGTCAGTGGTGCTGTTGATTGTTTGTAAATGATCAAGTAAACGTTACATATTTTTCTTTTCTTCTGTACAGGTTGGTCTCATCTTGAGAGCCATGGGCTTCAACAACTCCACACGCATATACCTAGCTGCAGGAGAATTGTTTGGTGGAGAACGCTTTATGCAGTCATTCCGAGCTCTGTTCCCTCACCTTGAGAACCACAGCACAGTGGGCTCTGCTGAGGAGATATCAGAGAACTCCCGGGGCCTGGTTGGTGCCGCTGTGGATTACATGGTCTGCCTCTTGGCGGACATTTTCATGCCGACATATGATGGCCCGAGCAACTTTGCCAACAACCTCATGGGTCACCGCCTGTATTATGGCTTCCGGACCACAATCCAACCTGACAGGAAGGCCCTTGCTCCCATCTTTATCAACCGAGAGAATGGCCAGACTAATGGCTTTGAGGAATCCATCCAGCAGGTCATGTTCAACTCCAGATTTGGTGGCCCCCACAAGAGGGTCCGGCCAGAGTCATTCTATACAAACTCATGGCCTGAGTGTTTTTGCCAGATCTCTTCGCAGAATCCTGCTGATAGGTGCCCACCTGAGGATGTCTTGCAAGTTCTCGACAGCCGTTTACAGTTGGAAGAAAGTGGGGAGGAACCAGAACAAGCAATCCCATCAAATTTGACAGGTTCAGGGGCCAAAACAGAAGTGGTTTGAGGTGTAGTTGTGATGTAGGAGGTGACTCATTCTTTTTTCACCATCACTATCAGCCACAGAAGTGTGAGGTCTTTGTAACTCGCTGAGGTGTTCTTTTTGGACTGAAAGATGGAATTAAGCTTATTGCTAGCCCTGAAGGAAGAGCTCCTATGACATGGATGTGGTTTGGCTTGTCCTGTAATATAGAGATGAATTGGAGCAACATGAATGGTAAGTTTTTCTACCTCATTTTTGACCAGTTGAGAGAAGTACTTTGCTCTATATCCTGTGTATTCTGTATCACATTAACATCCTGGTCTAAAATGAAATTGTTAATTTTATTTATTTATTATTATTATTATTTTTTACAAATAACCACTTGCATATTTAACAGTTACAAGTGACTGAGACTGTTTATTTTCATAAATAACCGCCCCTACTTTGTCAACCACACTCACCAGCAGTCAAGCGACTCATTTTTTACCAGTTCATCAACTATGGCAGATTCATCAATCGCTAAAATTTCTCCAAGATCTAACCGTCTGGATCATAAATTATCATCATTATCATAATTTATCCTGATGCATCCTAACGGCATCATTGGGTCGCACATTGGCCTTTGATTGCCTGTTAAAGGTGGCTGATTGAGATTGACAAGGCGGTGAGTTTGAACCCCAGGGAGGCATTATTCCCCAATGTTGCGTGAACAATCACCTATTGCAGAATGGGCAAGCGTGGGTTGCGAATTCGAACAATATCTTTATTTTCAGATAGGCATTGCATGTTTGTAGGGCACATGTAAGGAGAGAGAGATCCTAGGGATCAATCCTTGGTCATAGGGAGGGAGAGAGGGAGAGAGAGAGAGAGAGAGAGGTGGGGTTTCCAAATTCCAATTAACTGGGCAACCTTTCATCCTCACACATTTTGTTTGGTGGCTGCTGAAAATAACTTTAAAGTAAGTGTATACCTTCACTTTAGTTTACCAAGCTATAGCTGCTAAAGAAGGTGCTCGAATGCATGCAACCTGTACAGATTATGTTCTACCAAGAAAAAAAAATAAAAAATAAAAAATAATAAGAAACTATGGAATTGTATGATCGAATGTTTAACAAATTTTTTTTTTTTTTGGCTGACAAGGGTCTTTGGCCTCTTCGAGAACCCACTATTCCCCTAGGCATGTGAAATCCCTTCCTCCCCAACCAAGTTAGGCTTTTGCCTCAGCAACTTGCCCTAGTCCGTTTTTGTTACATGCTTGGAAACCCCCTTTTTTTTTTTTTTTTAACTTTTCACATATCGAAAGTAGTTTCTTCATTTAAATTGAGATCTATGAAAATTGATAACCCGGATTTACCGGTATCTCATCATCCATGGAAAACTTTTGTTGTATTTTTATCATCCATGGAATATTGGGGTCTCTTATTTGCTCCAGTAATAAAGGGGAATTTAATCTTTAGTATTGTCCCTTTGGATAAGTGGCAAGTCATATGCCTTGCCACATGGACCACTTGTTGGTTAGGGACTTGCCTAGCATGTGTTGGGTATTTACCAAGGGAAAAAGAAAAACGAAAACGAAAAAAGGAAAAAAATTTGATGAGGTCCCTTTTGACCTTTAGACCTAATTATCTAGAAGTCCCTGGAGTACTGATAATCATTCTTAGTCCTTCAATATCTGTGTTCTCAATAATTCTACCCTCGACCACTTACACTATGTTTGGGAAGAAGGAAAAATGAGGGGAAGGAAAAAATGGAGGAAAAGTTAAAATTAAGCTGTCGATAAAGAAATCAGACTCGACCACAGGCCATGGGATGATGACAATACACAAACCTAAATGAACCCCAGTTCCCCAGTTTGGCCACCTGAACTGTGACTGATATGGAAGTTTCTAGATTTGCCCCCATTTAAAGGATGGGACCTAAACGTCTATACCATCAGGGGCATATAGAGATTAGAGGTAAGGCTTGTTCATGGGCCACATCGGGATAAAGCTCTTTAAGCCCAGTCTATAGCAGTTATTGGGCTCTATATTCAGGCTCGCATCTTGTTGATGCCCCAGTTCTTTGGGCCTGTTTGGGAAACTTACTAATATAGTGTTGAGAAGTAAAGATTATTTTGGAGAAAAAATAAAATATCACTGGATTATGATGGTATTTTATTTTTAGTTGTTTGGTATGAAATCTTTTTTACTTTTTGTATAGAAATGATGAATTTTTTTTTGTCATTTAGTAGAGAATGGAAGTTGCTTTTCGACTTTTTTTAAAAAAGATGGTGAGAATTTTGAATTAAAGTGCTTTTGAAGTGACTTTTTATTGAGATATAAGGGCTTTAATTCACTTGACTTTATTAGGAGAGTTGCCAAACCAACCCACTATTCAGCCCATTTACGAAATCATATCTTCGGCTTGCTTGGTCTCCTTAGATGGGCTTTCAAGGGTTAAAATTGCAGTCACAGACTGATTAACTATATGCTCAGATAATAGTCTTAGGCCCAACCCATTGGCCTACTTTACAGTGCAGATCGACTGACCATCAAGCACCAAACCGGATGGACGAAGGGACTAAACCATGGTTTAAAATCTCAGTCTCGGTCGCGGTCGCGGTATCCGCCGGGCCGAAAAACCGATATGATATCGGTATTAGTCGCTGATATCGGTCCGTCGCGGTCATCACGGTATGAGTTTTTTTTCTATCCAAAAAAATTCGCAAAAATATCCAAAAATAATCCAGAATATTAGAACATGCTAGAAAACAATACTTTTTTCCATTAAATACAGCAATAAATCAAAATTTCAGTCACCTTAAGTTATGAGTCATGTTTGTGTCGCGGTTCACTATCTTTTCCAGCATTTCATATAATGCAACCATTATTGATGCTCATAATCAATTTATTAGTGTAAAATATAAGAAAATAAAGATAACATATCAATCATCATTTAATACTAACTCAATAATCAAATAAGTTGTGAAATTCAAGACCCTGAAGATGACATATTAAAATCAGAAACATGATGGTGACTGAGATAGATAAATTATAAAGCACTTGGGCATCAAAAGGTTCATTGTTTACCTGAAATTAGAGGGGACTAGTAGAGAGTAGAGACTAGAGAGAGATTGATGAATATGAGTGTATGACAGATTGACAGCCTAGTACCAAGTGGAGTGTCGCCCCTGACTCGATATCATTTTCATCATTATTTCAAAATCCTAAATATATAAATCTAACATAAAAGTATGTAGATCAATCATTTACACACCATACAATGATCATGAATCATTAAAAGAACATATTTATAATGAAATCCCCAAAAAATGATATATTATAATTCAAATATTAAAAAATCAGAAAATAAAATAATTAAAATAAAAATCTAATCATGTTTATGACTATGAGTAGATGTAGATCTATCATCTACACACTATTAATAAGGCATTAAACCTTTGGTATCATAAATATTCTAATTAACAAGTAACAACAATTATTTTTAGGAAAAAAAATTTAATAAAATCATTTTCAAAATTCTAAATATATAGATCTAACATAAAAGTATGTAGATCAATCATTTACACACCATACAATGATCATGAATCATTAAAAGAACATATTTATGATGAAATCCCCAAAAAATGATATATTATAATTCAAATATTAAAAAATCCGAAAACAAAAAAAATGGATTTTTTTTAAAATCATGTGTATGAGTAGATCTAGCATGAAAGTATGTAGATCTAACTTCTCAATGAAGAAAACAACACAAGTAACAAACCTACTGATTTCTATGCTTCATCTAAAAAAAAAAAAAAACACATAATAAAATACTTTAAGTTGATTTTCTTTTACATTAGATAATATTTTTTTCAAAAAATAGAAGTGGGATTTGAAAATATGCAAGAGAGATGTGTGATGGAATGTGGCTGCTGCTATAGGTAGTAAGGAGATAAGAAGAGAGGAGAAGAAGATGAAGATGGGGAAAAAAATGAAAAAAGTAGGGTTTTTACCATTTTTGTCACATCTCTGCCGATATTTTCAAGATATCGGTTCTGCCGCTATGAAGTAAATCTCGGCCGATATAGGCCAAGATTTTGACGATATATACCGAGACCGATATCTCATTGAGATATTGGCTCGGTGTACCGGCCGATGCCGGTTCATATCAGCCAATATGAACCAGTATCGGCCGATATTTTAACCCATGGACTAGACCGACCGAAAGGCCCACAACGCCATAACAAGGTAAGAGTTGGTGTTGATCATCATCTCCCTGTCTCCCACCCATAGTTATTAATTTCATTTTGTTTCTGCCGAAATGGCTGAAATTTTTCGTTTCGATCAAGTGGCCGAAACAACAAAATTTCAGCCAAAACTTTTCGGTTTTACTTTCGGTCAATCTCGGCCGAAATTCAAGATTATGGCCGATTTCGGCAGAAATTCAGGATTTCGGTTAAAATGAGACTTTTCGGCCAAAATGGAGTTTTACAAAATTATTATTTTTTTACTTTTTTTACACATACATTTTGTATTTCTTATATTTTAACAAAATATAATTCCAAAAAAAATTACTATAATGGATTAAATCTATATTTATTACTTTTTCTACTATTTTACTTATATATATATATATTATTTTATATTTTTCCCAAAATATAATTCCGAAAAGTTTCGCTGAAATCCCGAATCGGCCGAAATCTTTCATTTTGTAGGTCAGAGCGAATGAGGTCCGAAACAATATTAACAACTATGCTCCCACCTCCTGAGAATAAACGTCCGCGATTGAGAAAACGGACAGTTCGGCACTAAACCGCATGGACGAAGGGACTGGACCGACCGAAAAGGCACCGCAATGCGACAACAAGGTGCGAACCCAGCCTAATGTGGGCCTGGCCCCGGCCCCGCCCACTAACAGTCGGGTTCATGTCATACCTAGACTTAGACCTGGGAATCAGAATACCAGGAAAAAGACTTGCATCTGGAAGACTCAGATTAGACTTAAAACAAGGACTGAAAACGTTTATCCTATCAAAAACTGTATAGACGGCTAGTTGGATAATGAAAGGTGGACTATTGTATGGATGTCCCATTTCCTCCAATAGTGCCATCCTAGGATTAGAGATTTTTCTCATCTTTTACACAGTGTGAGAGGGAAATTTTATTGATTTATTCTGATCTACTTTTATGTTGAGTTGGAACTCTTTTAAGTGATCCTAGATCAATTGGATAAGGCTTCACTGTTGATGATGAGTAGTATGTACATAATATATATATCCTTACAATTTACGGTGCAGACCGTCTAGAGGGGCGTCTAGTGGGCCCACCATGAGACCCCACCGGTCATGAGACAGAAGGGCCGAGGACGAAAAGATCCAAGTACGACCAACCTACGTATCAAATTTGAAGTCAATCGAATAACTCTAACCCCTTCATCCGTTGTCAAAAAGTTTAACGACGACTTTATATCAAACAAGAAAAATTGACCCTCAATCCAACTGTCTAGTTCATCAGAATCCATGCAAATTCATTGAATTCGGTGCCTATAAAAGGATTGTGAATGTGTGGTTAATTTGGATGGATCATAAGATAAGCCCTAGTGGGCGTTCCGAACTGTGCGGGCTTTAAGGACAGTCCTTATAGGACAAGTTCATATATATATATATTTATTTATAAAAGCAAGGCTCTCCTAAGCTCAATCTTAGGATAAAGTTTTGTAAGCTCATGCTTGTGGGGCCTACCTTTGGTCCATCCAAATGGACCAAACACATGATCCCCCTAAATTGCACATGTCCACCAATTTTTGGTCAGATCCGAATTTTCTAGACCGTTGGATCGACTATGTATCAATCCAAATGGACTATTAACCATTAAATCTTTTAGCCCATATGGAGATGATAGAAATTACGGTCGAAGCTAATTTTTTTTATAGAGAAGAGGATTCCAAGGAGTCCTTGAAATCCCCCCTATGCCCATCCTCATGTGGGTCTCCAAATGGGCCCTACCATACACTTGAATTTATCTTATTTTAAATTTAAATTTAGGAGAGCTGATATATATATATATATATTTGTAATAGGGAGTTTGGCATGAAAACAACTGGCCAGTGGTCATGGACCTGAATCTTAAAAGAATCAAAAGGCAAAAGGTATCATCCATGCATAAGAAATTTTCAGGTCAAGTCCTAATGCTATATGGGTAATCAGGTGCCATTAGTTAGAAACCCGAATAGTCATTATACATATACACAAGCGACAGATGTTGCCATTACATTTATTTGATGGTCGGATTCACAACTACTCATGCTGACTTTCTTTCGTTTCATTTTAAAAAGAGATGATAGTGTGGTTGGACTGGTGGAGAATTCAATTCCTCACCAAGAGAAGAAATCCCATGGTTATATTAATGTAAAATGAGGTCACCAGCTCTCCTCCAATACACAGCCACGAAGTGGTTCTCAATGTCATCCTTTTCCCTGAATTTTTCTACTCCCAATTAGATGTGCATGTATCCTACAAACTTCATTGTCAATCCTAAGAGACCTCAAAAAGCTGACTTTCCTGGTTGTAGTTATCCTCGTTTTCCAAGTTGTTGCACTCACACAATCATGCATCTTGGTCATCGTGGTCGACCATCATAGTCCACATCTTTCCCATCTGATTTGTGGTTTTGTTATTATCTAAAAATATGAAGTCAAGCTTGATAAGATATGACATTTAGTTTTATCTGTATGTCAATAAATTAGTGACAAACGTTTGGGGCTAAAACAAAGATATAGTAAGTTATTATAATAATTAAAACTATAAAAGAAGAATCCACTATTATTATTTTTAAGAATTTTTAGAAGAAAATAAAGTGGAAAAAGGTTTTGAGATTTTATGGTAAAAGGAAGAAATTATCGTAAAAAATATTAATGAGAATCTTGTGATATTGCACCTATAAAATCTTTGTAAATTGAAAAAATACATGGGTTGAAAGTCCCTACTAAAAAAGAGAAAACTTTGGATGGAAGCAAAAAGAAAAAATGATATCATTTAAAGAAGGAAAAAAAATGAGAAAAGAAAAAAAAAATGCATCCATTTTCCTATCAATACCCGGCTGAGGTTCAATCTGTTAGGTATATCGTGTGGCTAAGATGAGTCTCACACCAATGGCCCAAAACACTACCCACTCGTTTTGAGCATACTTACCATTAAAACACGCCTGTTTGAAAATGCAAATCAAATCCACATCCAACCAAACACTTGAGAGAGAGAGAGAGAGAGAGAGAGAGACGTGTAGAATCATTTTATTCTACATCAATGTCATATATTTATTTAATATATAAAATAAATGATCCAAGGAAAAAAGGTCCCTCACATGGGATCTATACCTGATGCAAGATAACGATAAAGAGGGAAATTTAATTGCTTTCATCAATGTTGAGGCTCTAGATTTTACATAAATGTTGAAGCATCAAAACTAACCTCATTACAAGCATGTGCAATAAGTTTTATAATTTATAATTTTATTAAATTAATGGCCTATTGTAGGAATTTCAACGGGCCAATTTCCGGACTGGCCCATTTCTACTATCAATAGGGATTGAACGGCATGAGTTCAGGTATATATCAGGTCCTAGATACTAAGTTCGAGCCTACCTACTCAAAAAATATGGTGGGTTGAGATTGCCCCTTAAAGGTCAGGGTCATACTAAGGTTTGAGTCCGAGTGCACATAGGATCATCCCAGCTCAAACCACACGATAAAAAAATATTGAAAATATATTACAACTCTTTGAAGGCCTCAGTTCAACAAAGGCTCAAGTCCATTTAACATCTGAGTCAAGTTGATAAGTTCTATGAGGTGGTCCCACTGAGATGGTGTATGGGTTAGATTTATTAAATTCTCTAAAACTTTTATGGGGTAACACATAAGTGAAAGATATTGTTATTTTTGGATCATAAGATCTACATAGTGAGCCCCCTTAAAAATGTCTTTTGTGTTATTTTTTAAAGATAAAAATGTCTTTTGTGTTATTTTTTAAAGATTAACTTTAATTTTAGGGGATATTGATTGAGAGACTTTATGAGATAGAGGATATGGATAAAGAGAATTTTTTGGAGAAAAAATTGTGGCGTGTGATGACATAGCACCTTAAAGCACTCTATGTTTTTTCTCTATATTTATTTGAGAAGAGAATAATTGGGTGCTGAGGTGGCACCCCCCACAGCCCACCTCCCCCTTTGCTTTAATATATATAATATATTAGGAACTGTTTTGGTGGAATTTAATAACCCACCAAAATACAAGAGAGGCGGTTGTTGATTTGCCATTTGGCTCCATCCATTGAACAATTATCTTGTGTGGCATTTTTAGATGTAAGAATTAAAATTGATTATTCTTAGTAGTTAACTGATTTTTAATTTGATTGTTAATTAATTAATTTATTTTATTTTTTTACATTTGGATCAAACGTTGTCCTTGCATGCTATGTCCCCATCGAGGCTAGTCATCAGCAATGGCTTTGCCCTTGACTTCTCTCTCTCTCTCTCTCTCTCTCTCTCTCTCTCTCTAGCTAATTCATGTGGAATGTGGGGTTCTCTCTCTCTAGCTCATTCATGTGGAATGTGGGGTTCCAAAGGCCTAGATATGTCCCTCTCTCCCCAAAGGCCTAGATATGTCTCTCTCTCTCTCTCTCATTCATGTGGAAGGTGGGGTTCCAAAGGCCTAGATGGGACCCATCTATTAAGGCGGGGTTTGAAACTCCTAGATGGGACCCATTGCGTGCATAGAATTTCAAACCCATCAAATCATCTTAACTCCTTGAACCTTGGCCCTCCGGTTGGAAGAAATCATTTTATTTATTTTTTTTAAATCCAACAGTCAATCTCATTGAGATGGGTGTAAAAAGAAACTAGATCTTAAGACATCTCACACTGGGTGGGGGAAGGGGTGGCGTTTGGTTTGGGTCATGGCTCCCTAAGATTTATTTGCATGTCAATATTATTGCATGTAGTCATTTTTTTCTCCCTTCTTATCTATGCATTCAAATGGACCAAATCGGCCCGATTCTTTACATGAAGTTGGAACCTATGTATTCAAATGAGTTTGTTTGTTGGCATGGAATTGGATGTATGAGAATTCATTATCAAATGGGTTGATTTGTTTGAATGGAATTGGAATAGATAGAGATTTATTGTGAAATGGGCATATCATCTACACAAAATTATCGGCCTATTTATTTACATGGAATCGAAATACATAGGAAGTAATTAATTCAGATATGCCTATTTATTTGCATGGAATTGAATTAGGGATTCATTGTCAAATGGCCTAAATTCGAATACATAGGAATTCATTGATGGAATGAGTTTATTTACTTGAATAGAGTTAGAAAACATATCAAGTGATTGATTCAAATGTGCCTATTTATTCCCACAAAATTAGAATATATTGCATATAAAATTGAAATTCGTATGAAGCAATTGACTCAATTGTGCCTATTTATTCTGTATAGAATTAAAATATTTAGAAAGTCGATAATTCAAAATGATCTTATGTGTTTGCATGGAATTAAATATGTTTGTAGTATTATCTAGATATACATGCTGACATCCACGTACATTTATTTGACTGCTGTATTCACAGCTACTCAAGCTGACTTTCTCTCCTCTTTAAAAGAAGAGAAGAAAATCCCATGTTTAATGTAAATGCATGGGGTCAACATTCTACTGTAATACACAGCCAGTAACAGCTTCTCTTACTGTCCTCCCTTTTCCTTTTCCTGTGTATTCTCCATCTAAGATGTGTATGTATGATGCATATTCCTACAAACTCCATTATCAATCCAAACAGACCTCAAAAACAGCTTCCTTCTCAGGCTCAATCCAAACAGACCTCAAAAACAGCTTCCTTTTCAGGCTGTAGTTTTCTTCCTACGTATGAGCTTATCCATGCACTCGCTACTATCTTCATTCTTCACTGTCCTCCTTGTCGTCGTCTCTATAATTCAAAGTCCACATGCTTCCCATCTTATTGGTGGTTTGTTGTTAATAAAAAAAAAATATATCAAGTCAAGCTTGATAAATGATGAGGCATGTCATTTAGTTTTCACTTGTCATGTCTAAATATGTGATGTGTGGGTGGAATTTAATTACCAACCAAATGCAAAGGGTGATTGATTTTCCATTTAGCCCCCATCCGCAAAAACTAATATTCTTGTATTGCATTCTTAGATGCTTGAATAAAAACGATAATTATTAGTGGTTAACTGATTTTTATTCTGGCAGTTAATGTAAGTCTTGCTTGATTCATCTAATAGTTAAGATTGTCAAATGACTTTTTTTTTTTTAAATAGCTATTAGCATAATAACCCATACTCAGCGTGGATATGGCCAACATTGCAATTTAAATATTCATGTTTTAAAAGAATTCATAAATTCTAGAAAGAAAAAAAAGGGTTATGAGAGTATATGTTCATGTAATCCAAAAGCTAGTGGCGTAGATGGAAAAGATGAGAAGTTGAGTGGAAAGGAAATGGTTTATTTTGGATAGAAATGGAGTGTGTGTAGGAAAAAAAAAGTGGAATTTTGAAAACCAAGAAGTGGTTTTTAGTGCTTTCCATAATAGTATAATATGGGTAGTTGCATAAGATAAAAAGTAGGGAGTAATTGCATGAGATAAGTGGGGAGAGAAAATTTGAAAAAAGAATAACTTCTAGTCAAAATCTCAACCAACAGTCAAAGTTAAAGCCAAAACCTTTGGCTTTAATATAGTATAATTGCTTTACCCTATCTTTCTCAATTAATCAATATTTTTGTGAGAGACTTGGGTGACAAATCCCGTAAGACTAGTGAGCGAGTTTCAGGGGGTTGGATTGGTTGCATGGGTCAAATTTATATGTCAGTTTAAGGCTAGTGTGAGAGGCACCTTTAAGGGGGTTGGGCTTACTTTGCAAAGACTGCAATGAGCCCACCTGTGGTCATGAAAATCATGGTGGAGGTGAGAGATGGAAAGATCTTAATAAGACACGAGAGATGGAAAGATCCTAATGACCACACTCTCCCTCAACCCCAATATAAAACCCCTCATATTTAATGGTCTTGGAAGGTTATATATATATATATATATATATATATATATATATAAGGGAAAGCTTCCTCATCCTATGGTGATGGATGGATGCACATGAATGTCCCATATATATATATTCTATCAAATAGTGAGTAATACTCTAAAACCCCAATCTTCGACTGCTACTTACCTTTGGTTAAAACTCTTATATTGCCTTCTAAAATTATTAAATTTGAGGGCCATTGAACCAGGGGTTAGGATGATCTAACAAAGTATAAATCTTGCCCACATATTGGTCTCGTCCAGATCTTTCAATCCCCTACCTCTCTTAAATTATATATATATATATATATATATATGACCCTAGGTGGGCTTCACAAGGGAGTCTACACGAAAGATCCAAGGTGAACACAACCTAATTAATATTATATATGTAAGTATGTATACAATATAAGTGCAAAATTTTCTCCTGCCACTGGATTGCATGTGCGGCCAGCTACATGAGGCCCACTTAGGCTCACCTTTTATTAATGATGCCCCTTTTATGATCTTGATATCCTATGATCTAGCATCATGCCTAATTTTACACATATAGAACTTTTCCTTGCATATGGAATGAATCTCAAAATAATTTAGGGTGAAGAAGCTATTGGAATATTTTAAGGGTATTAGATCAAGGGCTATGGTAATTTGATGGGGCTCAAGAAATTAAGCATTAAGCAATATACAGTATGCTCGTAGTCCAGATCAAGATATGGGTTGAGCATGCATCAGGGTTGAGCATGGACCTAGACCCACGTGCAAAGAGGTCCTTTGTTGCAGTAGTATACTCTAACCCTGACCCTAAAATTAAATGGGTCTGAATTACCAGTGCCATATTTTAATGAGTTAGGTCCAGGACAGATTCAAATAAATGGGTGTTCTCGGTTGCCATCCATAGCTTAGATTTATGGAGAGGAAGTCCCATCTGACAGATAAGTGATTCTAGAACTCGATTATGAATGGATTCCCATCCGACAGATTAACAATCAAGGGCTGGATTGGAATTGGTTGGCCCATTTTATCCTGATTCAATTCTAACCACTTTGATGATGGAACTTAATGCAATTTGACAGTTGGTATTTTAATGTTGAAAAGGGTTGCATGAGTGGTAAGCCGTGTCGGTATCTGAAGTTTGAGTTCCGAGTACGCCATCTCTTTCTGTTTGGAAGTAATTTTTTCGTGGGCTTCTTTTCCATTTGAGAGAGCTGTCTACTTAATTAGTATTTGCGGGCTCTCTCTTAGGTCCCGGCCCCTTAGGTGGGTTACCATAAAATGAAAAAAAAGAAGAAGAAGAGGATTATAAATATGTCAGATATGAAGCCCCTACTTTGATTGGAAATGTGTTAAAAAAAAAAGGCATTATTAATAGTGACATATTTAACCTTGTTGAGGGGCATTTTTAACTTTAATCACACCTTTTGAATAAGAGGTTGCATCTGTATTTTCAGATGGCTTCCAAAAGGCCAATGTATTTTGTGTGACTAATGCCAAAACATGGGCTAATCCTATACCCGCGAAGCCCACAGTAATCATCTCTATTTTCAACATCTATTTGTCTAAATGTCTAAAGCGGGTGAAGATTTAAAAAATAAAAGTGTGTGGCACACGATTTTATCCTCGACCTGTTTTAAAGAAGTAGAGGCAAATTCTCTTAGAATAAAAGGCCCCAATTATGGGCTTGCGAAAATAAGAGCTTCAGCTAGCCTTTTTTTTTTTCCTTTTGTTTGTTGTAGCTCTTTTTGTATGGATTTATAGAAATAAGAGTAGAAATATCAAACAACTGTTAACAACAAATATTGTAACAAACCCTAACTGATTCTTCCATTTTGATTTTTTTTTTCATTGAAATGATCTACCCCTGAGAAAAAACTCAGATGACTCAATCATGATTTTGCCAGAACCTACTTTTGCACAAATGCTCCTTTTTTAAGCTTTCATTTAAGGGCCCTACCAACCACTGATCAATCCAATTCATTCAAACACACCAGGACGCTTCATTGTTAGGATCCCATCTCTCATTATTTTGGACATTACTCACAATTATACTTTATCACAAAAAGTTCATACATGTATAATCATTCAACTTTGAGGACCAAAAACTAAGAATCGAGATTATTCTATCTACTTCATATTACATATTTTCCATTTCTACGCTTTTCTCTTCTTCTTTTTTCCTATTCTTTCCTTGGTAATCAAGAAGTTCGAACTATTTGTTTTATTGCCAAACTAGCTAGGGCAAGCTTTTGTTAAAATATAAGATGCAGAAGCCTTTTTTATGTAATCTAAATATATAGGAGCTGTTTTTGTAAAAGCCACCTTAACAGTGATTAGACATATCACTTTGATGAATGTGATGTTTTCGGTCAATGAAGAGGTTTGATCATATTTAAGAATTTGTCGGCACAAGGTGAGATTGAGTACAAATCAAATTTTGAGATTTGCTCTTGCTGATGTTTGCAGAAGACAAGTTGCACGAAACTTAATCCAACCCACTAATGTAGCAATAGCCCATTTATATTAAAGGTTAGAAATTATTCCTCTTGTAAGAAGGGCCGGATTTAGTACTGTTGGGTCAAAGACCTCCCGGATAACCACAGCATAAAAAATAGGAATTTTTACGAAAAACTACTCTAAAACCTTAATTACACAAAATGATTAACAACGACACTACAGCATCGAATTAGGGCCCCATACGTAGCCAAAATGCCAATTTGCCTTGTAAAGGTATCGTTAGGGGAAGAAAACTCGAATAAAGGTTTTTATTTTTTAAATGAGCTCTAACGATATCGTTCTAGGGCAAATTGGTCATTTGACAACATCCAACGCTCCAATTTGATGTTTTAAGGTCTTTCTTAATTAATTTGTGTTATTAGGGTTTATGACTAATCTTCTTGTAAAAGTTCCTAAAAAGTAAAACTAAAAAAGGTTTGAAACTATTTGTGATAGCATGTCATGGGTTCTTACTCTTCTTAAAACAGGTACACAGCTGTTTAAGGGGAAGAAAATAGGACCAACCATAAATTATACAAGGCCCTGCACCCCCCAACGCCCAGCTGGTTCAGGAGTATTTATGACTTTTATGAGTTTGTCTGACAATTTTTTCCTATGTAATGGTTGCCATGGCCCCAGTCCCATTATAACCAATGCTTGGGACCATTGTCACAAATACCTGAGGTTTTTTTTTATAGAAAAATCACAATATTATAATGAAAATTAAAATGATTGATGGTTTTGAGAATATTGTGATTTTTCATGAGAAGATTTGAGTAGAATTAAATTGAAAAATGTTGTTTTTATGATATTAAAACTTTATGATTTTATTTGTTTTAAGCAAGTTTTAATTCTTGTCGTTCACAGCATGGGATGGTCTGAAAGTGGGTCAGGCCCAAATTTGTTTTCAGGCTGCAGTTCTGCACCCTGATCTATTCCTTGCCGAGGAGGCGAATGGGCTTGACCTAGTGCTGTATTTTTGGGTTGCATCCACGTCTGTTTTTGGCCCAATAGATATAGGCTTAAAGCCCTGACAGTAGGCCAGCTCGCCCCAAACTATCCAATACAAGGAACCTGGGCCAGAATATTTGCTAAATCACTAAATGATATGGGCTTTGCAAGTTTCAGGATATCAGGCTGGGCCCAAACATAGGCCAAGTACAGATCTCTGGTGAATGACGGACTTTTTTATTCTAAGATTAAATGGTCCATTTTGTAGTGCAGTTTGTGCCCATGTTAAACAGTCTCAAATTTCTGGTGGAACACACATATCCAAGCAGCCCATAAGGGTTTTTTTTTTTTTTTTAGGGTTTGTACAGAAGAGGAGTTCCCACATTTGTGATGCCAGTACATATTTTACTGTCCAAATTCATGTCCACTCTACACAAACCCAGAAACATGAATCCTGAGTTTGCCCAGTAAGGCTTACATGAGGCCCAAGCCTGCAAATTAAGGCTTGAGCTCGATAAGAGACCGAAACCCAAAATCCAGAAATGTTCGAGACCGGACCCGGTAAGAGTTTCGGATCCTAAACTCGGGTCCTGATCCAGCCCGTCCAGCCCATCGAACAGCCTGAATCCAACAATTATCATATTTGGGCCCGAGCATATCCGAGCCAGAACCAGGTTCCTTGATGGCCCATCTAAGTGTGTCGTGCGGTAGAAAGGATTTGGCCGTCTCTGATATGTGTAGGGTTGTAAACGGGTCGGTTTTGGTCCCCCACCATGGACCCGGAACTGGAACCATTAAAGAGAAGGTGGAACCGGATCCAGACCCGGAACAGGTTTCTTGGCTCCAGAAACGGAACCAGAACCATAAATGAGATGGGTCTGGGTTCGGGTCCAAGTTTAGGTAGAGAATGATATTAAAAAAACATGGTTTTTAGGAGAAATTCTCGAAAATTGAGGTAATATATCTGGTCCACGGGTCCTAACCAAGGTGGAACCGAACCCAGACCCATTTACTTATCGGGACCTAAATAAGGGCCCAGACCCGGTTTTTAATGGATCGGAACCTCCGGATAATCGGAGAATCGGGTACCCATTTACATCCCTAGATATGTGAGGCCCACTTGTACATTTATAATCAGGGTGTTCTTCCAAATCGTCCTGATACCATTAAATGGTATCTCCATTGTACTTTCTACAAACAGATATGAATTAAAGGATGGCAGAGGAATAGGTAAGAATTAAAGGAGAAATTTGAAATATCTAGGGTTCAGAGAATATGGTCCTCTCCATCTCCTTCCCTTTGAGAGAAGGAAAAAAAACAAACAGATTTTTTTAATTTTTTTGGGGGGGTAGTTAGCTTTAGATAAACCCTAATGGTGGGTAACCCTAGTGGGTACAGTTTATTTTCATTATTTTTGTAGATTCCTATGCCTGGAAACATACTATCAAGCAACTCATATCCTTTAACAAAACAAACCAACTCATCTTGTAGATTTGTACTAAGAGATATCCATTTCTTTTAGTTGGTTATGAAGTAGAATTCTGTCTATTTCAAAATTCTATAATTAAACAATGGAATTAATGACTTATGTATGTAGTGGGGCCTCACTACCTTTGTATTTGGAATAATTGTAAAAACACTTAACCTCTTTTCTCTTTTTTTTTTTTTTCACTTAGGATCATGATAGATAACATTTATAGTAGCATATTTACTCCTTACACTTTTTTTAGAGATAGGTGATCATTTGCTTTTAAATTACAATGTACTTTGTAATTGAAAAGCTAAAGAAAAAACATATGTTTTCTTTTTACAACTCTGTAACATACAATGTGCACCCCATCAAATAATGACACTTATAAGATCAATAACTTTGAAGGCTTAAAAATTAAAGGCTATGGTTATTGAATAGAGTAACATTTGGCATTAATTTTGGCAGCAAGAAACTATTTAAAATGTAGTTCATTCCATCATTGATAGAGGAAACTATTCAAAATGTAGTTCATTCCATCATTGATACTTTAACTATTATTTTCCCCATCTGCTCTTGTAAAAGTTCATTTTCCAGTTTCCACAAAAGATGCAATCAATTATGTGGTTTGAACTACCAAATCATAGGCCTCTAAATAGGAAAGGTGAACAAGTGCACCAATCCATACACTTTATCTGCTACATGATGTAGACACATCAAGTCCTAGTGAGAGCATAGTTTGGGAGACTTTGATTGTCACATGTGGAGCACAAGTTTCTTTTTTTTTTTTTTTGGCTTTGTCATTACTCAAGGTAATCTTTTGTTTTACCCAAAAATAAAAAGTACTTGATTAATGGAGCAATTGAGGAGGTCATTATCCAATACATGGATTAATTAGAGCAGTCACATTCTATTTTTAAAACAAACCTTTTTTTTTTCTCTTACAAAGTTTTATCTTGGTAACATCATCACATTTAGAAAGATAGTCTCGGTAGGATTGGTGATATTGAAGATAAACAATCAATTGATGATAAACCGAGTGAGGCTCGGGCTGCCCACCCAGATGTTAGTGCAGTGACACAAGGCATAGATTTGATTCTCACGTTTTGTATTTGAAACCATCCTAGACTTGCTTGTAGTGGTGCTCGTAGTACATTTGTGTGGGTTTAGCAGGTGATTAGTCCTATTGAGTCAAAGACCTCATGGATACCTACGTCATAAATAAAAAAACAAAAGGAAAAAACGAGTTTGGCTCATACGGGGGCCATGGTAGTCTAGTTCAGAACAGTTCCAACCTTACAATGCAAAACACAAAACCCCACAAATTGGGAAGTTATGAATGTCTCACTAAGGCAAATCACAAATACGGACCATCTACATTGGGCCTTCTGGATGATTGGTTTGGATGGACAAAAATAGGCCCATGTATGTAGGAAGGTACATAACGACCACAGTCTCGCGTAGTCCTGCAGAGCAATGAACCCTTCTTTCCTCTCCCTTACTCTGTTTGTAAAGATTCTGTTTGAGTGTAAATAAAAGCACTTTTCTTGGCAAGAGGGAAAAAGAGAGATTCTGTTTGGAAGAGGACAAGTATCCCAAAGGAATCAATGAAATAAAAGTACTGGAATAATTCAGTAACACTCAAATTTACAACCATCCTTATAACTATGGAAATGGATCCCTCTTTGGTCTCCGGACACATTGTGAAGTGTGATAGGAGGGGCTACCTAAAACAAAGAAATTAGGTATGATAGAGATTGTGGTATAAATGCCACATCCCCAACCATATCTGTTAGAGTGGGATTCCATTTACATACCCCAAATTACCTTAATCAATTATTTTTTTGGTCAAAGATAATTCATTAAATGCGAACACAAGACAACAACTACAAGCATTACCCACCCAAATAGTGACAACAAAACCAACTCCCCAATCGGCAACCCACCCTTAAGAATGGTTTTGCCCACAAAACTCCTTCCACCAATCTAGTGACTCCACAAAATGAAGATTGTTAGTTTGAAGACCCAAGTGGGTGCCAAACCTGCTCTAGCATGTTCACATTTCACTAGAGCATGATCAATCATTTCCTCCTCAAACCCAAAAGACACAAGGCGCTTACAAAATAGATTTTGGTATGCTTTTGACCCATAAGGTCTGGGCCCCATCACATATGGGCTTTTCACGGAGAATATGCCCAATTGCGAACATTTCAGGAAATCAGGTTCAATTTCGGGTCTAGGTGTCCATGGGCGAGCGGGGTCCATTCATTTTGTGGTCATGATTGTTCCAATAAAATTTCTGATAATTATTTTATGGATGTCAAAACTGTTTTTGATCAACCGAGCCAGGTCTCTGCCTTCTGGTGAGCCCAAAAGTTTCCTCTACCAGCAATCGGCTCTAGGGTTGTAAAAAAAAAAACCCAAAAAATCGTCTAACCGAACCGAAACAACGTTTAATAACCGGATGTGCAGGAGAAAATTGTCCCTTATCTAAACCCATTTATCACTCTAAATTTTGTTGTAGGCTTGAAAGCTATAGCCCTGGTGGGCCTCATGGATCACTATTTAAAACTGTAGACAAGCCAGATACAGTTCACAGGTCATTAATTACAGCCAAGGACAACGCAACTTAGGCTGTGTCCAGGTCCAGCTGATGAGCCATTAACTGTGTTCCTGACCAACCCAACATGAACCTTGTAAAATCCATATAATCAACTCATGGGACAAAGCCATGAACACCTCTCTCTCTCTCTCTCTCTCTCTCTCTCTCTCTCTCTCTCTCTCTCTCTCTCTCTCTCTCTCTCTCTCAAGTGAATCCATCAATGCACGGCCCACCTGTTCTTAATTTCTGGCCACACAACCACCTCTACAGCAACCTCCACAGTCTTTATAAGCTCACTCCAAGCAGCCCAAACACTACTCCATCAATAAACACTACTCCATCAAGAACACTCTAAAAAAATGGAGAGTGTAACATTGTTAGAAAATTTTAAGCTTGTAATGGAGCCGGAGGAGCCCATCGTGGCGACGATGGTCGAGAAGTTCACGGTGGTGCCACAGACACCGGGCCGACGGCGCCGGCTCTTCCTGTCTAACATAGACCTCACACTGGTTGCATTCTTAGAGACTGTAGCATTTTTCGAGCCGCCTCCGAGTCCAGTTGCATTGGCTGAATTGGCAGACACCTTTCGTGGGGCGCTTAGCCGGCTTCTGGTGGCCTATGACTTTTTGGCTGGCCGGCTTGAGAGGGAGCGAGAGGGAGAGCGGCTGGAGATCGACTGCAATGGGGCAGGTATCGTTGTCGTCACGGCGACTTGCTCCATCGAAATGAGCCAGCTTGGGGAGTTGAGGGCTCCCAAGCCGGCTTATAAGGAGTTAGCTAGGTTTTTGCAAGATGTTGGAGGGGAGGAGCTCAGAGATAAGCCCCTCATGCTGTTTCAGGTTACACTGTCATCATCCTTTTCTTCTTTGGGTTTTTGTTTTTAATGTTCTTCTTCTTCTTCTTCTTTAAGAAAATATCAAAGAACATGAGACAGTTTGTGAAGTTCACTAGCACAAGACAAGAGGGTTTTAAAGTTAGCCAGGAGAAAAAAAAAATCAAGCCCTTCGAAGGTTGCCACCTGTTTGACTAAAAATAAATGATTAATTTTATTTTACTTTTTCAAGTAGAAAGTGGCCTAGGACCACGGTTTGCATTCGGAGGTTGTGGGTTCGAAACTGTACTACCACACTGAAACCACAGGGAGATTTTACCCGATTTTCTCTCCTGGACTCATAGGAATTATTCTGGCTGGCCCAAAGGGCTAAAAACCCTGCGTTATCAAAAAATAAAAGTAAAAATAAAAGATATCATTAAAACACAAATCATAAAACAGAATAAAGAGTAAAAATGATTGTAAAAACTGTTGGCTGCCAATTTTATGGCAGACTATAACATCAAATATAGTTAAATTATAGCATGGAGTGGACATGATTTTATATAAATGGTCAAGAGAGTACCAACATTATCGTACTTGTCTTATTTTAAAAAGCAGCATTAACCAATCATGGTTAAACATGTGGTCATTGATCATTTTGGTGGGCTTCACTTGAAATCACATAATAAATCATTTAAAATGAGATTTTTTTTTTATTGTAGACGACCTTTGTTTTTTTTTAGAAAAATAAATAGATAAAGTTATTTTGAGAAAATACACACTGAAATTTTGGTTTAAACAAGTCAAAAAACTTGAGCAACGGTGAGGGTGGATTTGTAAATATTTTGCTCAAATGGTCATTTAGCTTTAACTTGTTTCTCTTATAGAGAAACCTCTTATCTCCATTTACTTTGCTTTTAGGTTTTCAATTTTTGCACAAAAATATGAGTCCGACCTCTCCCCATAAGAAAAAATATTGTGTTTCCGCGGAAGAGAAAGGCGGCTTCCTTCTTCCAAGTACAAATACTTTTCCACAGAGAAAAATAAATTAAAATTACTATAATTCATTTTGTATTTTTTTCTCTAAGGTGTGTTTCAAAAAAAGAAGGGGAGAGGGAAAAAACTCATGAAAAAGTAAAAATCCGCATACTATCCAATCTCACACCCAATCCCATATTTGGCTAAAATATGGGCAACCATGCACATTTTGTAACATAGGAACGTAGCCAAAGGCAACAAAAGAAAAGGACAGCCTCAAAAGTATAATGACCCAAACAATAGGCCCTGGTGGCCCAGTAATCTCTTCTTTTTGATGCATTGGAGAGCATCAGACAAAATACAGACCTATAGCATGATACCGGCCCCCAACAGGCTCCAGTGCAGTACTGGGCCATCAGGAGAGTAGATTAGATGGGCCATCCTTACCAAAATCTAGCTGATCAAACAAATCTAAACCACTAAAATTAGAATTTTCACCCGTCTGTTGAGACCCTTATTTCATTTCAATTCAAACAGTCCATTTGCATGAGACAAGCCCCAACCGAATGATCCAGCCATTGAATTAATTTTTTTTCCTTCTTTGGCCACTCGAGCAACATTTTGCCTTCATAAGTCAGGAGACTCGGTAAGTTGACTGAGTACAACCTTGTACTCAAGTGAACTTGATCGGGTTGAGTCAACTCACATAACTTGGGATGAGTCAAAATCAGTGAGAATAATTTCATGATCTGCAGGGCCGGCTTTACTATAAGGCCAACAAAGTCATTGCTTTAGGCCCCAAAAAATAAGGACCAAAAGAAGGCCCCATAAAAGCAGCCGACTTCTTTTGAAATTCAAAAAACGCAAACTTGCTAATTGTCATCCCTTTTTTTCTACCCAAAATATAAGGTCCCATTACAACTCTATCTTGAGAAGATAAGACCAAGATTTTCATCGGGCATTAAAGTGTCATTTATAACCTATTATATTTCCAAATCTACCTCTTATATATTTATTGCTAGGAGTCTAATTGATTTTTGCACACCATTATATTTCTAGCTATTCATGTGTATCATCTCTCAACCATACATTCAATCATGAACTTGCTTCACAAGCATTTCTCATTATATCTATGTATCTTATTTCAATAGGGTCCCATTTAGATTTGATCAATGATGTGGTTGTAATAGATCTATAGCTCAAGATTTCAACCCTAACAATAGATCTTAAGATTTAATATAAACAATGGACCCCGCCAGAATTTATTCACTTGCCCACAGTGCATATGAGCATCGTGCATTTGGAACATCCAATACGTGGGGCACACATCTGAAGTCCATCTTAGATGGTCCTGACTCATAGTGTATATGGGCACCGTGCACAAGTGAAAATGATCCGATCCCCACCAGTAGTAGACTCAATATTTTTATGCTAGGGGATTGGAGCCAAATAGGTAGTTGGATTTTGTGACCCAAGATTTTAATGTGAGTTTTGGGGACGGATCCAAAATTTTCATGTGGGTTTTGGAGGGGGACTTAAAGATAAGTTAGCAAAATTTGAATATAAAAACTTATTTAGTAATTTTGCATCATAAAAAAGCAAGAAAAATAAATTTTAAATAAAATATTTATAATAATATTAAAATATAAAAAATGCTTAATTTAGGATTGTCGCTTTAGGCCTCAAATTATCTTAAACCGAACCTGATGAACTGGACCCTCTATTTCAGGTTTGGATTGATAACTCCAACCTGATTAAGAAAGGGATCATGTCAAGAGCTAGGTGCACATGCACTGCGTTCACTAGTAAACCCAAGATCACCCAACCCGACTTGACCGTTGAATTCAACAGATTAATTCATAGCACCTCATGTGTACCAAATTCGGGGTTTCACCATTTTGAGTCCAAAACTGGGTTGGTTTCGGATGAGTTGGGCCAAGTCAAGCTCACTTTATTTAGATATATATATATATATATATATATATGTCGAAGAATGTTCATATGCATCCATTCCTCACCGTAGGGTGAGGGATGCTTCCATAAATGAAGGATTTCAAGAACACCCTTTATACTTGAAGTCTCCCTTTTGTACTTGAAACCCCTCATTTATAGAAGCATCCATCATCCTATGGTGAGGGATGGATACATATGTATGTATGTATATGTATGTATGTATGTATGAATATGTATGTATATATAGGGTTGTAGTAGTAAGATGTTGATGTTAGCTGCAGAGTTTTAGGGTTGTCCAGAGCCCGGGCTAAGGCATATCCTGGCCCAGGCCCGACAAAGGCCATATAGTTAGGCCTGAGCCCGCGCGCCTATCATCAATCAGGCCATACTGAGCCAGGCTAGTCATCACTTTTGTGGGCATGAGAGCACTAATTAAATTAAATTAAATTACATGCATTTCTTACACAAGCTAGGCTAGACAGGGCCATGGGCTATCATTACTTAATCCAACAAGCCCAACCCAATTATTAATCGAGCCCTAATTACATATCCAAGCCTGGCCAAAAGCGAGCTATGCCCGGATCGGGCTCCGGCTAAACCTAATAGTAATTTCTACCCCCACCAAAAAAAGAAAAAAATAGCAAGACTCATCGGTGCTTGGGTCGCCAATTACATGAATATTTTTTATATATAGCTGAATAATGGGCCACACTTTCATATATAAACTAGAAAAGAGAGCAAATTCTTCATATCTATTTACACACAAGCATTGCATCATAAAGCTTGCTATAAAAGGCCCATCACATTTCAATTCATTCAGATGGGTCAAGTGTCAATCGATCTAAACCATGCATCTATCTCATCTCATGAGTCTCACTTTTGGTTGGACACTAAGCCAAAATTGTGCTGGTCCTTACAATTACTAACCTTACCAGTCAAGGAATTTGGCTTCCTGCAAACGAACTTGACTCAATGAAGATCCTCTGATCAGAGCATAAAAATCACTTCTTTAGTCTTGACTCTTATCTTACACAATGACAAGGGTAGCTAGTTATACTTAGATCATCTTAACTGCACTATAGTACTAACAGTCTCATGTTTAATTGGTGTTTGTGAGTCCAGCTGACTCAGTTCAAATGCGGTGGCCTAGCAATTGCAACTAGAGCCAATCACTGCCTCATGGATGGGGTTGCTGCCCATGAATTCCAGGTCAACTTTGCCTCCTTCACTCGCGGCGAAGGCATCATCATCGTGCCCAACTCCGACCGCTCGGTCTTCAAATCACGAGACCCACCAGAGATCAACCACCCCCACTTCGAGTACTCTAAACTCATCGACTTGGTATCAACATTCTCGTTGCGCGGCCTATGCAGCCCCACCCTCAAGCAACTCCCAAGCGAGGAGCTCCGCCTCGTCTACATCCCCCCCAAGAGAATTGCTCGCCTGAAATCCGAAGCTCTCAGTGACCAACAGCTCAAAAACTGCACCACCTTCCACATAATTGCAGCAAAGATATGGAAAGCCAGGAGCATCACACTTGGATTGCCAGACGAGCGCATATCAACAGTGCTGTTCCCAGTGGACGTTCGCAAGCGAGTGGTGCCACCTGCACCAGACGGGTTCACAGGCAATGCCCTCGTACCAGGCTTCGCGCGTGCGACCATAAATGAATTGAAGACGGCATCGGCATCATCTCTCGCAGGCAAAGTTCAGGAAGGGGTTGAACGTCTTTCCGATGAGTACGTGAAGTCGGGGATCGACTGGCTTGAGGTGCATCATGGGGTGCCTTCTCAGGTTGATAGCTTCTCAGTGGTGGCATGGTTTAAGCTGGGGTTTGATGATGTAGAATATGAGTGGGGCAGAGTCAAGTGTCTATCCCCACTTGAGCTGTATCCTGGTTTAGTCATACTACTGCCAGGGGAGAAGAATGAGGTTGGGATTAACATATGCTTGAAACTGCCACCTGACCAAATGAAAGATTTCTACAAGTTGATGATGGAAGACTGATCATGGATTTCCTTCTGGTAATTCTAACATTACTACAGAGCTGCTGGTTAAGGAAGTCATGATATATGCTTGCAATAATATGTTAGTCGAGTCAGCAATTAAGGAAAGAATGACGCTTATAGTAAAATGTCAAGTTGAGTCTCTCTCTAAGTCTGCAAAATAGGGTTGCCATCAGTATCATGTAGCAAATCTATGATGCAAGTATGTTGGGTGTATATCGAAATGTGTGTGGATTTGGTTGTAGCGCAAGAATCATGATAGGCATCATGATTAGATGTTATTTGAATCTTAAGAATGTGAAGTTGCATTCTCTATGGGGAACATGAAAAAAGGTACAGGAAAGTGCATGTATGTGGCTGAAATAATATATGTGCTAGGATGTATGTGTGGAGTCACAAGAAAGTATATATAGAACTTGAAGTTGAAAGAACAAGAGTAAAATTGCCACGACTCTTTGTAAGAAGAGAAAATCAGGAATGCTACTTGAGATGGTTCGGACAAGTAAAGAAGAATAGGAACATCAGAATGATAACACTGAAGAGTAAACAAGTTCAAAGTGTAACCTCCCGTCCCCTAACGGCCTATTAATTATAATTAATTGTGTGATTAGTTAGTAAGTGTGTTTAGAGTCTAGTTTAGAGTCTAAGTAGTCGGGTTTAACGTCGAATCTAGTGTGCGAAGTCTCGCACGATTCGGAGTGCGTTTGGGTAGGATAGAGGGTGGTTTTGCTAATTGGGTAGAGTTTCAGGGAATTTACGAGATTATGAGTTTTGGTGAGTTTGGGTGCATCGGGTAGGTTTCGTCGTTTCATGAACTTTAGTCTTCTGTCGTGTTTCAATTCGACATGTCGAAGGGGCCCAAAAGTCATCAAATGTTTACTTAGGCCGACCCGGAACTTGACCCAAAGCCCAAGCCCAAGACCCAACACTTAAATTAGGTTATAACCCATCTTCACTTATCTCTCTCATTTCATTTCACTCACTCATAACAACACCAACAATAACAGCAGCCGACCTTCTCTTCTTCTCTTTCTTTCTTTCATCTTCTTCTTCTCCGTCGACGACCACCGGAACTCCGGCGAAGGAAACGAATCCGTCCATCTTCTTCCTCAAGCCTCCAAGAGCACAACCATACACTTTTTTAAGTGTTTCACCCACAACTCATTCTTAGGTAAGCTTTTAAAGCTTGTAAACCTCTTCAACACCTTCTTTATTAGTTAGAAATGGAATAGATAGACTCACCTCAACCCTTGACATGCATTTGTAGGAGTAAGTTGGGTTTGGAGAGTTGTCTCACCTCTTTGGAGCCTCAAAGTCTTTCTCTTCTTCACTTTCTTCTTGATTTTGAGTCTAGCACATCACCAAGGCAAGTAAATAGTTATATTAATGCTTGATATGTTTATTTACCTTGATTTGTTTGAGAAAATCATGTTTTAGATGTTCATGGCTCAATTGATACCTTAGAAGATTGAAAACATGATAAAATGGTTTATAGATTGAATGGAATGGATTTAGAGGTTTATTAATTGATTAGTTAGTTTTATGCTTTATAGTTAGCTTGTTTTTATCACTACTTGAACTGCTTTTTAGGTTCAAGAAGCTTGGGAATGGATTGGCTCCATTTCAGTGCAGAAACAGAGCTTGTGCTCTGTTCCCGCAGGTCACATGGTCGACCGGCCAAGGGGCAGGTCGACCTGGCAAACAGGAAGGGGGGTCGACCTGGCTCCTGCAGGTCGACCGGCCCCACTATGTACCCGGTCGACCGGCCAAGGGGCAGGTCGACCGAGCCTTCTGCTGAATTCCTTCTGTGAAGGGATTTTTACCCTATTTTGAGGTGAACTTAGATGGAACCTTGGTTACCCATTTGTGGCCTCATTTGACTTATTGTGAAGACGTCTTGAGCCGACATTCGTCACTGTTGACCCGGTTGTATTAGGATCCAACCTGGTTCAATCTTGAATGGTATGGGACAACGGGATACTCTTCTTTAATCTATGCACGAAAATTGTTAGTCCGAGTGTCGTGAACCCTAACCCCTTCGTTGACTGAATAGGCTGTACGATGCTTCAGGGTTGACACTTTACTTAGGATTGGATTGTTTATCATTTTCGATTCTGAATTGTACCGTTGAGTACTATCTACATGTGACGAGCATGTTCTTTAGTTCTGTTTGCTTTACTTTATTAGAGGATCACTTTGAGAACTTAGATGATGGACTTAGGATCCCCTTTGTTGTTTCGTTACTTTGATGTTCGTTGGAAGTGTCGAGGCTAAGGAGCTTGATTGTCAGGCTTAAAGAGGACTACTATTGGTATTTGTTTAAGGTTTGATTTGATTTGAAATAAAGTAGTTCTCTAACGTTATCAAATCTTGTTCGCACAAGAAGCCTAGCCCTTCACCGATGTCTTTAGGATTCCTTGTGTCAGGCACCACTCAGCTGTTAACCTTCAACACAGTTGGGGCACCATCTGTAAGAGGACTGTTACTATTCTCTAGTTATTTGTTCCTCTAAGCAAAATAGAGTCAGAGCTCACGGAGCCCGAGCTACTTGAGCTAAGAGTTGTTTGTTCCTCGAGCGAGACAGTGCCAGAGCTCTCGGAGCCTGAGCTACTGGAGCTACGGGTTGTTTATTCTTCGAAGCGAGACAGTGTCAGAGCTCACGGAGCCTGAGCTACTGGAGCTACGAGTTATTAGCATATGTGGACCGCCTACTTTGATAGTTTGTTTATGATTCGAATGCAATGCATTTCTTACGATCAGAGTGCTATGTATATCTTATAATCATGTTTATTGTTTACTCTCTTTAGTACTGCATATCTATAGTGATTTATATATCTATTGTCTTGTCATCCGTTGTGTTGATGATGCTACTCTTGGTGCATAGTTATCGAGCTTTTCTACCCCAAGGAGGAGGAGGCGACGGAAGAAGTTCAAGCAGATCAGCCTGATAACTTCCTAGAGTATAGTACGGACGGCATTGTATAGCCGTGACGACCCCGTCCGTACATGAGAGCTTCATGATTATCCTCCTAGCTTCATCTTTTGTTTCTTATACTTTTGTTTAGGCCTAGTTTTAGAGTGACCTTCTTATAGGGTTGTAAATGGGTCCCCGATTATCCGATTACCCGAAGGTTCCGACCCGATAGGTTCCGGGTTTGGGTCTTTATTTTGGTTCCGATAAGTAAATGGTTCCGGTTCCTGATCCTTTTTTTGGAACCGTTAACTAAACGGGTCCGGTTCCGGATCCACAGTAGCTCAGACCCGTGGACCCGGACCCGGATCCTTTTTTTGACGCCTCTTCTCCTTTTAATACAGAAGATGTTTCAGAGCAATCCATGCCTGCCTATATATACATATATATGCCAACTTCAGTACGATTATGCAATCATTGTTTACCCTTCTAAGCATATATATCTGGTCATTGACCACTTCAAAAGACAAAATGTTTCACAGGCTTGCAATCATGTAACAGTGAAACATTTTCTGTTTCACAGGCCCACTCAAAAAGTTTCACATGGCAATCCCCATCGGAGAACGTTTTTTCTTAAAACTGTTTCGTCTGACGTTTGTACTGGGTAGCCTGTTTTGCTGGCTCATTGCCACTACTAACATAAAAAATAAAAAATAAAAAAGTTTGTTTTGTGAAGAATATTTATATTATTTTCAGAAACATTATTTTTAAAATTAAACACATTAAATAAGATTTGTATGAAGTTTTTGCTTGGAGTTATATAAAAAGTTTTTCACAAGATAGATACGTACAATGCTTATTAATCTGGGAAAAAAAATCATGTAAATGACTAATTGGGGCCCATGAGGTCAAGTGTTGAAATCCATTGGAACCTAATCCATATCTTCATTTCTGTTCTTGAAATTCGGATTTCTTATGGTAATCTCAAACAGATAAAATCTGGTCAAATAAATTCGCAAACGGTTCCGGTTCCGGTACCGGTTCCTATTAAAATTATCGGAACCGGTTCCGGAACCAGTTTCCTAGTTCCGATTCGGGTCCGGTTCTGGTTCCGGTTCCCCTTCTTACTAAACGGTTCCAGTTCCGGGTTCACCCTGGACCCGGATCGGAACCAACCCGTTTACAACCCTACCTTCTTATTTGTTATTAATGTTTTGTTAACGGTCTCAAACTTTAACCCTAATTAGGTTATTCAGTAAATTGCTCATAAACTATACAACTTTAAGATACCTCTTGTATTATGAAGCTTCCGCTAATTGTTTTATATATTCGAGGAAATGTTTATACTTCACAGCGGTCTTCAATCCAGATGGGACACGATTAGGGCAATTGGCATGTGATTAATGTTGAAAAAAAATTTAATTGACCATAATCTCACACATAATTTCGATTCCATTTTTAGGGCGTCACACAAAAAACTAAGACGAGAGACCAAGAGAGACAAATAAATAAACACCTTAAATGTGGTGAGGGGAAACATTACGAACTTTGGAGTAGCTAAGAACATGAGTACTTTAGTTTTGAGTGGAAAAGTAAAGTACTCGATATAGATGGTACGAAGCTTCAATGATGACATTACTGTGGCTTAATGGCAGTAATCTTGACATTGCATTGGGTTCGTTCAAAGAAACAGAATCACTCAGTCATGGGGTATCACTATCCATTGACTGACACTTATATTCCCTTGAAGGGCAAAAACATTTTAGAAGATCACATCTATGCATCTTCAGGATTTGAGTCAAAATCATCAGTAATCATTGCATTAACAAAATCTCCATATTTGAAAGAAAGGAGGCGCTTATGATTCTCATCGCAATTTCCTTCTCACCTTGCTCGCACTCATCCAACTTTTACTTCCCCTTCTGCCCCCAAAGAATTTGTATAAAGCCTAAATTTGACAAGTCATCCAACTTTTACTCACCATTGAATTTGAAATTAATCACAGCAAAGTGATGCTTCTAAAATTATTAAACTTTGGCTAGGAGAACTTAATGGAGTTGAAGATTTTTATATAGGCAAATCTCATCTATATTATTCCATCCAATATTCCATGGTTGTCATACAACATGGTAGTGGGAGGGTCACTTTTGGTAAAAGAAACTCTCCAAGAGTTTTGGATAAAAGTTACTCACTATGAGAGTAGGGGTGCTCAAAAAGATAAATAATAAAAAAAAAAAAAAAAAAAAAGGATGGTGGGTATTTTAGAGATGACCAAATTCAGTTGAAAGCCATCCCTCTGAGTTTCTAGGTGAAAATATCTGGACTCGAAGATGGTATGAAACCCATAAAAATGCCAAATAAAAGGCAGCATGAAAGCCATGACATTGGATGTCAATCCCAAACCCACACACTGCACACTGCACACCTTTCACAAATGAGATGAAGGACTCTGGTTTTGATAAAAAGCAAATCTACCAATGATATAGCCTTTTGGAAATTCATGGACCCAGAGAAAAATCTAAATGGGAAATGCTACTTTCACAACAACCTTGGGATCTGAGAACTGTTTTTCATCAAATTCTATCCATTTAAAGTGTCACCAACTGCATGTATATTTCCCTAAAAAGCACTGGGGCCTTTTCGCACTTTTTCTCGATTTTGGACCGGACCCACTAACCCACTGCATGCATTATTAATCCTAAACGTTTGCTCATTTTATAGATTTATTTCTTATTTCCCTATAAGGGCACGTTTGTGTACATCTAATTTCCGTGGAAATTAGAAATTGCCACATCAGTAAAATCCATGGGTTTTAAATTCTTTGGAAAAGTTTTTCCGCGGAAGTCAAAATTTTATGTTTGGTGCAAAAAGGTTTTCCTCGATGAATTAGTGCTAATGTTGTTTGGTGCAGCTATGGATTTCTTTAGTGAAAACCATTTTTTAGTGAAAATTATTGGGTGAGTGGGTTGATATGTGTGTGGGGGTGGGTGGGGTTGGGAGGGGAAAAGGAAGAAAGAGGGTGGTTGGGTGGAGTGAGGGTGAGAGAGAGGAAATTGGGGGGTCGGTTTTCCGTGGAAATGGACTTCCCATACCCCCCCATAGGAAGTCTATTTCCATGGCTAGGAAGGAAAATGCTAACGTGGCGAAAAAGCATTTCCGCGGAAAACTGCCGCACCAAACACATGAAAAAGAAGTTTTCCGTAGAAAACTACAACCTTTTCCGCGGAAATGGGCTACACAAACATGCCCGAGTTTTGCATCTGCAACAAGCTTGAATGCAATGGCCCCTTGACACTTCCAACGAGAAAGTGAAAGTTTAAAAGATTTCAAAATGTGCAAGGGGCCTTAAAAGTAATACACTGACCTCTTTGTTTAAGTTTTACAGGCATTACAGGAAAGATTTTAATGGGGCATTTTTTAAGGCATCAATATATCCACCCCATTAACTATAGGGAACTTTCATTTTCACTAGGGCATTCCAGGGATATATCTCTGAGAGAACTTTTCAGTACCTTAGCATTAATCAGGCTACACTTTGGAGTAGTCTGCTAATCAAGCATTTCATAACCCCATTTCTCCTCAAAAACTCTAGATTGAGGATTGACATTCACAAGGTCACACCACCATAGCATTGTGATATAATGAATCAACGTCCAAGCAAAAAATAAATTAGCATTCGATGAATCAATAAACATCACACCAAGAGAAAGCAAATACGAAATAAATCCGGATTGAAACGCATCGTCACATGAAGATCTTAATCAAAGTGCTCTATAACCTATGTGCCCTTAACTTGCTAATCTCTTTGTCGGACCCTCCTCATCTTCCTCTCGTGCCGCTCGGCCATTAGCCTACTAATTCCCTCATCAGACTCATCCTGGATGGACTTCACCCTATGATACACGGATACTTTAAAATAGGCAATCGTATCGTATCTAATACTTCACTTTTTATGTGTAAAATTCGTACCCCAGTCATGTCTATGACGTGTCTTTGCCGTACCAATGTTGTATCTGTGCATCTTAGACTTCACCTTTAAGATGTGTGTTGACATATCACTTATCCAACACTGACTAACGGTCGTTACTTATTTCTAGGCGACCCTAAAAGCCATATGAGAACGGCGCAAATCTTCAAGAGCAAGTGAGGCACTTGATCCATCACTCTGAAACAACAAAACCAAGACAAATTCAAAAAGATCTTAAGTTAATAGAAAGGAGGAAAAGCCTAAAAAAAAAAGCAATTTTACCGCGGAGAGTATAGACTCCAAATCCTTCACCCTTTGAATCAAATTTGCCTGGCTCGTTTCCTATAAAAATAACGAGATACTGATAGAATCAAATAATAATAATAATAATAATAATAATAATAATAATAAGGAGTGCAGCTTCCAATTTGCAAATATACCAATTCTTCACTCCTGCTTCGCCAAGTCAACTGTTTTTCTAAGAATGACGAGATATAAAAAAAAAAAAAAAAAAAGGTAATTGATTTTCAGAACAAATCCCTTTAAATGGGTTCCAAGAATAACATCAACAAAATATTATTTAAAGGAATGGGATGCAAAATTTCTTGTTCAATGATTTTCTAGTGACAATTAAAAAAAATCTAAAAATCAGTTCGAAAATGAAATCATTAATCATCGGGCCTTACGAAAATGGGCATATATACCGTAGCAATGCCTGTATATATTATTTATTTCTTAATAATTTCATGCTCTATTGAATATATTTAAGACGGACCTCTTATTTCAAATTAACCCCTTTGTATAAAAATTATCTCAAAATCTAACTCAAAGCAGCTTCTAATACTCCTTCAAATTTAATTACTATGTCAAGAAAATATAATTTTCTCCTTAAATATGAGTCAAAGGTGGGCAGCCCAGCACGACCCAATGCGAGAAACCTGGGCCATGGGCAGGCACAACATGTTGACTGCATTGACTAGGCCGGCCTGGCCCGGCACAACCCAATGAGAGAAACCTGGGCCACGGGCCGGCACAACATGTTGACTGCATTGACTAGGCCGGCCAGGCCTGGCATGACCCAAGGGAGCCTGCATTGACTAGGCCAGCACGGCCTAGCATGACCCCGCACAGCCTGACGCGACATTTATTTTTTTTAAAATTGATTATTTAAATAAATAAATTATTAAATTTAAAATAATTAAAGTTTAATTTTTCATTTGTATATTTGTATCAATGCTTGTGCATTTATTTTAATAGTTTCAAACTTATTTCAAGTTTAGAACCCTAAAAGTCCATAAAGTCTTTTTCAATTTATAAAAAGGAAAATTAAGAAATTTGGGAGAGGCATGTGGGCAGCCTGTAGGCAGTATAACCCAGCGGTAGATAGGTTAATATGGTTCCAATCGAGTGAGTCCTGGAAAAGATCAAGAGCATAATTTTATTTATTTCTTTATTAATTTTTTAACGCCTTTGAGCTGGACTAATCCCTACGGGCCAAAGGGTAGCCAGATAAATCTCATGTGGCCCCAATGTGATAACACAATTTCGATCCCTCAATCTATGGGAGAAAATTGTAGTCTTGGGCCAACTGAGCTACCCTCGGGGTAAAAAGCAAATTTAATCCATGTGATATGAGTAGTTTGATTGCCAAAATATATATACATGATAGCTCACTATTTTCAGGTAGGTCATTATTTTAATAAGAATGTGTATGTGTAACATTCACCGTTTTCTTTAGCATCCAATTTTCTTACACCCAAATCTAAATCCTCTATAGGTGTGAATCAAATGAAACCCTATAGCTTGACTTATAAATCTATCAATGGATTCCATAATCTCTAAAATTCAATATTAGAAAATTAATCGTCCCCTATTGTATTGGCTTCAAGTCAACATTCATTTTTGAGCTTTTAAGGTTTTATAAGTGGTCCCTTGATAGACTTATAAACCTGGCTAAAAATTTCTTTGATTCTATGCTAGAACTCTCATGCAAACAAGATAAGTCTTGCTCATAAATCTTGACGATATATTGTGATCTATGCAATAGTTAGGACCTGTTTGGATGGTATAATGTGATGTCTATATATTATAATTATCATATCGAGAATGTATAATATGATGGATCAGCCCCCTTAAACTTGAAAAAAAATTAAATAACTCGTGGGCCTTGGCCACTCCACCATTGCCTTGATCTTGTTGGGTCCGCTGCCACCCCTTCCCCTGAAATTATATGTCCTAAATGCTCAACTTGAGTACGCCCAAATGTGCATTTTGATTGTTTAACAAACAGCTTATGTGCCATTAATATTTCAAAGACCATCATATGTTCTAAGTGGTCTATCCACCCAACTATGGCTGTAAATCAAGATGTCATAAAAATATATATATACTAATACAAACTTGAGTCAGAAGGGCCTAAAATTTGCATTTATTAAACTCCAAAATGTGGAAGGAGATTGGTGTGGCCAATCGGTATCACTAAGAATTCATAGTGCCCCTCATGTGTTTGAAAAGTTATTTTGGGAGTGTCTGGATCATGGACTTGAATCTGGTGATAGCCGGATCATAGATCCAATTTGGAGTAAGATTGAGCCCCATAAAGTTCATCTAAGAGCTCGTCAATTTCAGATATAGGAAATTTATTCTCGATTTTACAACTATTGAGGGCCCGATAGTCCACGCACATGCGCCGAGTGTCATCCTTCGTCCTCACCAATAAAATAAAAGAGGAGGGGAGTATGGGCTTACACTAGGGCCTATAATTCCGATTTTTTAACAGATCCTTGATTAAAAGAAAAAAATTTCAATTTTTTTTTTTTTTTTTCTGTTTTGTTTTGCATATGCCCGGTACCTATAGCTTTTAAGGAAATGTGATGGTCATTGGATGGGGATGGAGATAGGCCATTAGGTGGGTCAAAGATCGATTGGTAAGCTGACAACATTTGAGCCAAGTCATTGGACATGTCAGGTGATGATGCTACATGCGTTGATAGTGCTTGAAATTTAACAAGGTGGCCGATTTCCAATTGGGTTTTTTTTTTCTTGGTTTAGGCAGTTGTGCTTTCTTGGGCCTTTTGGGGCTTTTGCTGTTTTTTTTTTTTTTTTTTTTTTCCTCCTTTTCTCTTTAAGATTTCCATTATCATTCTCTTGTACTGTTAGCTCTTTTTAATGAATGTAACCATTCAAAAATAAAATATAATCATGTAATAAAATCATCATATTAATATTTAATATTCAATTTCAGGTTATAGATTGGATGACATTTTCCCTCATTTCCTGAATGAATTAAGTGCAATCACATGAATCATGTCCCTGCTCCACATACTGTATCTGTATCCAAATGAATATATCATGCATATTGTACTTTACAGCCAAATTTCATTGTAAGCCAGCTCAGCTTTTGCACAACTCATCATCACACGTATATGAAAGGTAATAAGTTCAGCAAATTTAGATAATCAATTGCGTGAGCACTAGCAGATCATGAATGGCCCAGTTAGAAACCACAAGAATCAAGCAATCCTGCCTTTCAAACCTGTTGTCTTGGGTTTTATACAAGTTTACAAACTATGATGCACGGATACTTCAAAATGAACAACATATTATGTCGTATCCGTATCCAATACTTCACTTTTTACATTTAAAATCCGTGCCCCAAACATGTCTACGGCATGTCCGTGCTGTATCCGTACCGTATATGGACACCATAGTTTACAAATAGGATTATCAAATGTGTCTAGTCTAGTACACTGTATCTATGTCCAACTCAGACATGTTTTCCTTCCCCAAGTTACAATGGTGGGTGTCGACCATTCATGATATATACTCCATCAGAACATTCGAGTCCAGTGAAAGTCCAAAATATTGAATCATATGATACCCGGACACTTCAAAGTAGGTAAAATATCTGTATCGTGAAAGTCCAAAATATTGAATCATATGATATCCGAACACTTCAAAGTAGGCAAAATATCTGTATCGTATTGTACTAAATAATTCATTTTCACGTGTAAGTTCAGTCCCCCTGTCATACCCATAGTGTTTTATCCATGCCATATCTAGGCATCAATCATGGTTGAATCACAAGTTAAGACAGGTTCCTCACAATGAACCAGGAACCAATGTGTTTACCATTATGCTGGAATAACAACTCAATTTGGACCAGAACTGAATTGCAGGAAGCATCATCAAAATAAACCTACTAAAAGAAGTTACAAAATTTGATTGTACAAAAGGCATACCTTCTAAAATAGCCTGAGTGGTCATTTAAAGTAAAGATGCCAACCAACTGCAACTGCAGCCACCAATATAACTTTGAATAATAACTTAGGGCCAAATGTAGATGATTGCTGCAACGGTTGTGGTGGGTCCTGCTGCTTCAATCTTAGTTTGGCAGAAAACTTGGCTAGGAGCCGTGGAATGAGGCCAAGCCTCATGGCAGCTGCAAGTAGAATATGGATGCATTCAATTTCCCCCTTAAGGAAATAAAAGTGGAGAGTATATACCCAAAAAAGGAAAATGGTAGGATGATGCCTAGAGGCAGAGCAGCATTTTCACTTGCATATACTAATAGTAACTAGGTATCTTTTTACAGATTGAGAGAGACAGAGAGACGGGCATAACAAATATCAAGACAATCAGTGCAATGGTTCTTATTACGCCATTTCCTAGTGATTCTGAGTTCTGACAATATACGACCATAAGAAGTTTGGTTACTTTGGCATAAGGATAGTTATTTGTAGACTGCTGTCTGCTTATTTGAGATATCAGCTGTCTTTCTTGACTAAACGAATTCTAGTAATCATCTCAGAGTAAATAAATGGAAGCAATCTAATCAAGCACCAAAATAAAAGAATAGAAACAATTTCACTTGAATACTTTAAAGGTACCGAAAGGATGGATATGAAAACAGAAGTAGAAAATAGATACCTTGGCTTTTTAAGAATCTTTCTTCCTCGCCAACCCGTCTCCTTAAAATGTTGAGCAGTGACCCAAAATATAAGGCCAACACAGTGCATGTAAATGTAATAACATTGTAAGGCATGCTGAAATCAGGAGTTGTCAAAGGCACGAGCAATACTTCTGTATATGACTGCACAAGTCTCTTTTCCTGTGAAGTATAACAAAAAAGACAATGCCAAAATAATGAATTCACCAATCAAGTTCACTGTACATCCTCTGAACAAACTAACATGCCAGAGCTCTGGAGTCGTACTCGTACCTGTAACTTAAATAACAACCTTGACTTGCTTGGGTTATCCTTGAGAAAATTTCCACTTGCTTCAAAATCTGGAAAACTAATCAAAGCTGATGGGATGTCAAATCCTCGATTGGCATCTGGAGGATACTCATCAATGTGTAGAAAACCCTGCATCGATATTACCATTTAGTAAAAATGAAAACACATATAAAAAGAGAGTTTTACTGGTGTAATTTCAAATTTATCTGTATTCAAGTCCATTATATGATTGTAATTGAACAATATATCATCCTAACACGTATGCTTTTTGTTCTTGAGACAATGATAATAAATCGGTGCATTACAGTCCAGATTAGTAACGCTTACAAGAGAGAACTTTATTTGATTTATAACATGAGGAATTATGTATCCTCAAGCCTTAAATTGTAACCTACAGGCCAGTCTATTTCAAAATAATAGACCAAGAAAAATTCTCAAAAAGGAGAAAAAAGGCTTCCAAATGAGTAACGGGACAATCATAACCCATTGTTTTGACTTTTGAAAGATAGAAATGGGACAGTCATAACCGCTTTTATAACCGAAATGAACCAGCAGATTCAACTGCTTTGGACTAGAAAATGTAATTTTATCCAGGTAGGATAACTTGAGCCAAATTAGAAAGGTCCAAAAAACAAGTAAAAAAAAAAAAACCACCCACCACCACCCCTCCCCACCAGGTTTTTCAATAATTCGCACCCATTTTAGGCATGGATGAAAACAAATCATCTCTAGCAACAGCCAGACAACATTTCTTCTTTTAGATTCACAAAATTATTAGATCCAGAATTTCATGAGACAAAGGTATATATTTTCCAATACATATTTTACTACTACTCAGTTTGTTATTGTATTTTATTTGTTTGCATGGGTTGATGGCATCGTGTTAATGTAATGGGTGGACAGCAGGATGCTAACATTATGGGTCCACCAGGTGGCTGGAGAGTATAAGACCAAAAAAGCCCTTATAAAAGGGTTGGCCGACATTCTGAGTTTTAGAACATTTACAATTTGAACTGTTGAGATTTGGAACTTTTCTCCCCTTTTTTCTCATCGAATTGGGACTTTGGGAGTTCAAAACAATGAAGCTACTTAAGTTTGAAGAAATGGCGAAGCTTAAAAGAAAAATGTGTTTCATTGGCTCACGGGATAGGACAACATTCTCATTCATGGTGATATGAAGGGAAATAAAGTTAGCAAAGATGTGCTTCCCTGACTTACATTTTAGAAGTGTGCAGCTGAAGGGCTGTTACATTTTAGAAGCGTGCAACTGAGGTAGAATAATTTCATCTCTTTCTTCCATATTACTTTGCATTTGCCCTGGCACATCGATGCCGTCGATTATGAGTATTGACTAGGCAATTTTTTCTTTTTTTCTTCTTCTTCTTCTTCTTCTTCTTCTTCTTCTTTTTTTTTGGTGTGTGTGTAGGCCACCAGACTGGCTGGCACAAGCGACTGAAGAGAAAATGTCACCAGGATAAGCAGCACTCAAACGAACTTTAAACTCCTCTCTGGGAGGGCATGCCTCTGCTGGTTTGGACTCTAGGGATTATTTTTGTATTCCATTATGAGGTATTTGAATCAAGAGGAGCAATCAATTTAGAGACGCAATAACCCCTGTGGGAGCTCATTTAGAAGATAAAGCCTCTCTTTACCCTTGACATTGACATGGAAAAATATTTTCGGAGCACGCTATAGAGGAGGTCTCAGAAATTGGGCAGTCATCCTCACATAAAGGATAGTCCCTAGGTAGTGGGGTTTGGTACTCACTGATCCCTTTTTTTAAGCCTTGTAGTGTACATGAAATTTTAATTTGCGGTTTGGTTTTTTTCATTTCTGATTTTATGCTTTTCTGCTTGGTGGATTTCTGATCCCATATCCTCTTCTGACTCTCTTTGTTTATTTTATCTGTTGCTGCTTATTGGAAGGAAGAAAGAAATGGGAACACTTCAATCAGCAGCCTGCCAATACAGTTTGGGAAGAAGCATGGGTACAGTCGTACAGACCACGTTCAAACTTCAAAGGCAATATGACCAATAAGGATCATTGAGATTTTACAATATAGGTTTCGCCGTTTTGGAAGCTTCAACGTCATCTTTCCAGGTGATGTTTTGCCATGTTTTTTTTCTTTCTTTTTTTTTCAAATGGTGAGGTTTTGCCATGTTCTCCATAACACAAATGATATTGCAGACTCATTGGCTAAGCAAGGTGTATATAGAGATGAGCTTTTGTAGGCCTTTTATTGTAATATTGGGTGTTTAGTGTTTCATTGTTCTTACTGTGTTAGTCTCTTGTACTGCATTGCTGTTCGTTCTTCTTCTTTTTCAATAAAGCTTAATGTTACCATTAAAAAAAAAGGCTGTTTGGGGATTGTATATCCATAGTGGGCAACACTAAATCAATGGTCAGGATCATGGAATCATGGGCCCCACATTTTCAAACTCATGTTATCATGGGCCCCACATGTTCAAACTCAAGCTCAAGGATATTACGAGTAACCTAAAAAAAATAATAATAATAAATAAATAAAATACCCTTTGTCATAGGTTTTCAACTACTACTACATTTTTTTATTGGCAAGATTGCAACTATAGAACATCAACACTGAGCTAAATAGAAGCAAATCACCTTTTCAGATAGGAATTTTATCTAAAGCAAAAGAAAACAAAAACAAGAAAATTGACTTATAGACATGCTAGAATGCATACCTTATCAAAATCTATAGTCAGTGTGGCTGACTGCATACTGCAAGGAAATGTAAGCACCACTTCCAGCATCCCAGGGGACACCTTGTCTTCAGAAGGTGAGACGTGTATTTTCTCAATGACATCTTTTACAGCATGGGGTTGTCCATCTATAAAAATTTGTAACGTGTGATAGTAAACTTTGACATACCAAGGCACAACTTGGAAAACAATAGCCCGTACACTACAACCATTGCTGCTTGTCAATGGAGATGCAACTTCATGACCCAAAAACCCTTCATGTGACTGAGTAGACTTCAAAGAAATAGCAATTGAACCCCTTTCATTCCCACTTCCCATTAGAAACCTGCTTGCATGGAAAGGTGCTTGATGACACAACCAAAATACAGGAAGCTTCCATGTAATCCCTACATTGAGAGGCACACTGTCACTGTATTTTTCAACAGAGAACTCAAATAGAACAGACGAACTCCGATCATGCAAGCCATTTGCATCCCTAATCAGCTTGTCTGGTAAGACAGACAATTCAAAACTAGTATTATTCCAAGAACCTTCGGAAACCATACCATCAGCTCCAAATATTCCATTCTCCATCTCAACCTTATCTATTTCAGCAATTAAATCCCCCTCTAGCTCTAGGAATACTCTGCTAGACTTTGCAAGGACACAGCAACCGGTCACTTTCCTTCTAAACAACGAGCCTATAGACCAACTTGGTTGCAATAACCTGTCACCAGAATAAGCCGAACTAGATCTTTGTACACTGGGTTGGAACACAACAGTCAATGTCTGTTCAAGTACTATACCAGTTCCTTTCCCCTCGTCTGAACTAGATTCAGTTGAAGCCAGTCGCAATCGTTGTGAGTGATAATATCCTTTGTAAATAGATGGCCTATCCATTATAGCAGCAAGCCCGGCTTTGTCTCGACAAGGAAGTAGTTTCAACCAGGGAGTAAGATTCTCAGTACAAACAGCTTCCGTGGGCAATGCACCATATCTCAGACTGCCTGAGTGTGAACGAAAGCCCCAAGAAGGAGCAGAATAAGCAGTTGATGACTCTAGGAAATTTATTGAAGCACAGAAAAGACCTGAAAGAGCATGAGTCAAATTCTTCCAAGTTGCATCAACCTGATCAAATGGGATGTCAAAGACAGCCCAAAGCTCAACTCCAGGGGGCTTAGCATTGCTGCTAGATATGGGATCAAATCCACCCCAGCGTTCATAGTTCCAACGACCTTGTGAGAACGATAGCTCCATTTCCCGAATACGAAATTTCTTGACCTAAATGACAACATAACAAATCAAATGTGCACTCATCAAACAGTTGAAACAACTAGTCGTATCAACTGACTTCAAGCGTAATCCTTTACTTCTTTTTTCTTTTTGTTGGTAACATGACTTGAACACACAATCTCAATGATGACCACATTCTACCATTCCAAAAAAAAAAAGACCACATTCCAACTCTGCTATGGCCTCTTATCCATCATCTTTTGCTGACAACAAAACCAAAACTTGCAAATTGGACTTTAACTTCACCAAAATACAATATTAGAACAAATCCAGAAAAATGTTAAATTGGCAAACAGTTGAGACAACTGTCATTACTTTTACTGCTTAGTACTTGCGAGTTAACCACTCATTAGTGACTTCTACTTACTAGTTAGTACTTACAAGATAATACAAGATCACCCATTGCTTTGATTAGTGAATATCAAATGGAGTGACTACGGCAATGACTAGTGAGTCCATGAATAATAATTCATGAATGAAGCAATAAAGAAAGAGATCTCTACCTATGGGCTAACGCAGTTCAATGTTCTAGACCTGCATTACTTGTTTACAACTGATTTCTAGCATTACTTATTGTTTACAACTGATTTCTAGCATTACTTGTTGTTTGCAACTGATTTCTACTCAAAACAAAAAAATTTAAAAAGCCCAAATATTTCACTTATTTTGAGCCTTTTCTTACCTCAAACAAAACCCACAAGAAAATAGCTAGTGTATTGGCTAATCTTTGCTTTTGATCTTCAAACTGGGTGTCTTGGAAGTTGGAAGTGATTTTTGGTCCTACAAAACCCAACTCATTTTCCTTCTTGTTTGAAATTTGAATATCGTGGTGGAAAGTGTCGAAGAGATAAAAGAAACAGCTCAACTATCCTTAGTATCGCCTGATACATATCGGCCATATATGACAAGAATATTAGACAATACCCCATGAGACAGCCAATAAGATATTATGCTTGCTGTTGTATCAGTAAGGGCCTAAACGCGATGCATATTCAAAACATGAACTAATTATCCTGTGTTAGTAGAACTAGACCCAAGAACCATGCAATTTACAAGACAATATCGAATTAAACTAAGTGAATTCTGAACTACAAATTGTTTGAACCAATTTACAAGAACCATGCAATTTACAAGGCAATATCGAAATAGAAAATCAAGTTCCTTCATCTAACTAAGTGAATTCTGAACTACAAATTGAAACCAAAGTACAAATAGAATTAGAAAAATCAACCTCTTTCATCCAACTTACTGAATTCTGAACTATAAACTGGTTGAACTCAAACCAAAGTACAGAACTGAAAGAACCCAAAAAAAAAAAAAAAACACCAAATTGCGAACTAAAACCTCGAAAACAAACTCGTCTAATTCGAAACCAGGTAGCTCCACGCCCACCCACTCACACTGGAGAACAAACCACCTGATTCAATCCATGGATACTATCCTCTACCCAATTGAAAAAACCCCAGATTTCTAAACCGTCCGAGTTTAAAAAAAAAAATGAAATCTTTTGAATCAAACTCAAAACCCTAGAGCCCCAACTCCTCAATCTCTGACCCAGAAAACCCCCAATGAAAAAAAAAAAAAAAAAAGCGACCCAAACCCTAGAAAACGGAACCCAAATTCGAGAGGGGAGAGAACCGAAGTAATACCAGCTGATAGATAGCTTTGGGGAAGAGGCGATGATGGCGGCCATAGGTGTTCGTAGGAGGAGTTCTGCTATCGAAATGGAAGTGAGCTAAGACCTTCCGATCTGGTAAGGGTTTCAGTAGCAATTCTTCTGAGAACTCTTCTTCTTCTCCTTGTTCTTCGTTCGATTCAGCGTAGATCGGACCGATGAAACAGTGAGAGATCAGAAAAAGGAAGGAGAAGTAGAAGCAGAGTAAGAGAATCGAGCTTCGAGACGCCATTAATGGCTTCGATGGAGCTTCTGCTACGAGAAGAATCTCTGCTCGCACGCCATTGGAGAGAGAGAGAGAGAGAGAGAGAGGCTTTTGCCTTTTGCAGGAGCTTAAATGGGCTGGGTCATGGGCTGGGCTCTGAGCCCATTAGCTCGGGTGAGTCTGCGCAAAGTGTTGGGTCAGACTCAGCCAGAGGAGCTTGACTTGGTGACTTTCCGAGTTAAGTAACTCGGTGAGTTTGGGCGAGTCGAAACGAGTTTTTAAGTTAATTCAGAGACAGCCTCCCTGCATTTTTTATCAGGTCACAGAAACTCGTAGGAGATCTCTCTCTTACTATGGATATAATAACAGGCTAGTTTGGAACTTAAAAAAAAAAAAAAAAAAAAAAAAAAAAAAAACTTTACTAACATAGTAAAAGTCAAGTAAAGCCTTCATTTTTTAGAAAATATGTCGCATTAAAATCACTTTTACTCAAAACTCGCTCCATCTTTTAAAAAAAAGGTTAAAAAGCAACTACTTTTATCGACTAAAATACAAACAAATTCTACTTTCCCATTCAAAAAGTCAAAAAAAATTCATAACAAACACTGAAAATAAAATACAATTATAACCCACTTATATTTGTTTTCTTTTTTTAAAATCAACTTTACTTCACTTGACTCTATTAGTAGAGTTTTCAAACTAGTTATGCATATGTTTGATTGTATTAGAAAATATAGGAATTGAATACATTTAAGATCGAAGGTGAATTTTCAAAAATGAAAATCAAATAGCATCTTCCTTTAGTGCACAAATTTTAATGAGATCCTTATCGCTTGTGGAATGTTTGAAATTAGTTTGGCTGAAACTATCTTTATCTCATGTTAGGGAAGATTTAATAATATTCAAATATATTGATATTATGTTTTGGATATATATATATATATATATTTATCAAAACACCCTCAAAACATAGTAGTCATTACATGCAAAGAAAAGGGAGAGAATGAGGAAATAAAAATGCTCTTTGTGATCTTAACTGTTCAATAAGGGGCTAATCACTTTTTTTTATTTTTCTTTTCTTTTAATATAAGGTGAATTTTCAAGGATGCTTAAATAATTATAAGCAATGGAACGTGTAGAGTCCACCTAGGCCCCCCTTTTATCAATCTAAACCATTTAAAAAACAACCCTCTCTAAATTAGCCTCACCCAAAATTTAACACTCAAATTTTAGTTTGGCTCTAATTAATCATAACAAAGAAGGGTGAAAATAAAGATAGAAAGAAACTTAAGTTTAGTGACCTTGATATTAACACATACATATCACTCACTTGCCATGGATCAATCCCTTGGATAAGTAGGCCAATTTGGAAAAAAAAAAAAAAAAGCACCGGTCGTAATTATAATCATCATCATCATCATCAAAGTATTATCCCAACCATGGTGGCTAACATTTTTTTTCCAAAAAAGAGAAAAATGGCCCATTAAAAGCATTGAAAATAGAAAATTAAAGATTAAAAAATATAGGGACATTTACCACAAAAATTCCCTTATATAGAGTAACCACAGTTGAGGACCCTAAACTTTTATAATGACGGCCAAGGACCTCCAGCCCAAATCATCTCTTTTTTTCCCCCATTTTGCCCTTTTTTTGTTAATGTGAACATAATCAGTTCCATATTCTGTCATGAGTAACATTTGTTGACATCAACATAAAATTGTGTTGACATCAACAAAAATGCCCATTTATTACAATCGGTGACCCTGTGAATTTGTTGACGTTGATAGAAGATTCGTCGACATTAACATAAAATTGTGTTGACTTCAACAAAAATACCTAATTAACAGCGTGAGTGACCTTGTGAATTTGTTGACGTCTACAGAAAATTCGTCGACATCAACATAAAATTGTATTGACGTCAACAAAAATGTTCAGTTAGCTTCAACAAAAATTGAGTTTTCCATTGTTTAGGATTTTGTTGACATCGAGCAACCTCTCTCACTGTGATTGTGAAAAAAAGGATAGTGCGTTGATCTCGTTCTTCTCCTTCCTCTCTTTATCTATTCTACTGATGTTGTCGATTTGGGGGCGAAAAACCTTTTTTTCTTATTATGTTGGCATCAACTAATCAAGGGCAAAAACATAATGAAATATTGGATTTTGGGCTAGAGGTCATTCGCCGTCATTATAAAAATTTTGGGTCCTCAGTTGCAATTACCCTAATTTAATGGGATTTTTGAAGTAAATTGTAACGGTCCCATCACAAATAAAAGAGAAAAATAATTGAAAAAATAATTCGGATCATTCAGGGGAACTCGACACCTCTTCGGATCATTCGAGAGACCGAAAACCTCCAAAATATAATTTATATTGATGGTTTCTGAATGCCTACTACAATCTCTAATGACCCTTTTATAGGGTTACAATTGCCACAAATATAGAAAGAGAGTCCTAATCAAACTAAAACTAGTGGAGGGATTCTAGAAAAAATAAAGTAGTCCTAATCTACTGAAATATAGAAGGTGCATCAAAATATATAAGTCTAAATATATGTAGAAGGATCGTTACATAAACTAGTCATTAGTTGTTACTGATTGTGGGTTTTTTTTTTTTTTCCTTCTTTTCTAATGGTGAATCAGAATTTCTCTCTCTCTTTATTCATATCTTGACTTCTTCATACATGTTAAAAATTGGAGTGGTAGTTGATGAATGACATATTGAGATGTAAATTAAGTGTTAGATGTGATTGATTGATTGGTTTATTCCTTAATGATTAACAGTGGAATACATGAGTTTTAGAAACATGGAGTATGATTTACTTTTCGCAGAGTATAACAAGCCTTGTGGGCCATCTTTATATGTGAGGTTCTGTGGGACCTCTGAGGAAGATTCTACTGGCAAATTCCAGATGCAGGAGGGGTTGAGTGTGAAAAGTTCTTACTTGTCAATGACAATTGGCAGCTTCTGAGAACTTCTGTGTTGAACCAGTTTTGATATACAAATTGGATGTCAAGTGGGAAAACTTGTATGAAAGAATGAGCATGCCATGAACGAATTTTAGTTTCATGGGATGGGAGATGAGAGATAGTGATAGGTCATAGGTGGCCAAGTGGGATCTTGTTCTCTCACCATCTCTCTTTAGTTATCAACTAGTTGCACGTGCACCAAACACACAGTTTTATTAAGAAAATTTTAGAAAAAATAAAGTTAATAAAATTTTCAGTAGAAGCTTCAATACATTTAAAAATAAAATTTCAACAGAAAATGAGTGATTGTAAATTGCAAGGCCCGTGCAATGTCCAAATACAGTTGACACTACTTTTTTTTTATACATATGAAAATAATAAAATAATGATATAGTGAGAAAAATGAGATTTCAAAAGACAATCGATATGGAATTTATATAACTTTTTGAGGATATAAATCACATATTTCTATATATATTTTATCATGAATGTGTACAAAGAAATTTCAATTTACTTTATTTAACCTGTTAGGTCGACTTATCAGTTTCCTAGTATACTTGACCCACTAACATTGGAGTCCATTCGAAAGCATAGTCAAATTGATAACATGTAGTTTTACAAAAAATAAAAATAAAAACTAAGAACCAGTTGAACTTACTGTTCTAACCAATTACCATACACATTATATGTTCACTACAAAAATCAGATTCTATTAAGGAAAAAAACTTAATTATATCTTACCTAAGGACATCAGAATAACAAAACTAAGATGGTGGTTTTAGTCTTAACTTATAAAAAAAAATAACATCTCACACCAACCGTCAAAAATAATGAAGTAATCCAACTTGTCCTCAAGCAACAGGGATCAACAATGGTGGAACTGTGATATGAACTCCGACGGATAAGATTTACAGAGCACATGTTGATCAATATTAGTATTTAACATAAGTTTTGTTTTATTTTATAAGACGGACCACTATCAGGTAAAAAGAGGCAATACCTCTCCAAGAGTCAGCATCTTCTTTTGCTTGATACAAAGTGCTATATTTTATACCATGTAAGAAAAAGGATCATACAAAGTAATCATAAAAGTTTAGTTAAATGGAAGCTCAAAAATAGAGATATCCATAAGGAAAAAATACCAAAAAATAAAAAACTATAAATACAAATCTGTCAAAAGAATTGGACCTTCCTCTTAAGAAATACATAAAAATGTAACTCAGGTATTTTAGATCAACTCTTCTACTCTGTTCTGTATAAAGGATGGGAGTGCTAATCAAAGTAAGAAAATTTCGAAACAAACAAAGACAAACTGAATTTGTTGCAACTCAGCATCAAATACTTATTTTAGTTGTTTACACTTAAAACGACAACTTCATTCATTGACTCTAAAATTAATAGTAACGCTAGTATAACAAGGAGTTTCTATGAGATTCTCATTTTCCCTTTAAGAAAAAGCATAATGTTTCATTGAAATATATGAAAAAAAAAAAAAAAAGAATAACAAGAATAAGAAGAAGCAGCAGCTTGTAATGATGAAAGAAATAAATGTGTTAAAAAATTATCAAAGTTTTTCAATTTAAACCTCATGAGTAAGAGAAATAATAAATAAATATATTCATGCCCTTGAAATGCCCTTTTATAGTAAAAAAAATTTCACAAAAGTTGTATATTAAGAAATTAAAAATTGTACTGAACAACAACAATTTTACGATAGCAATCTATAAGACCTACCACTAAATTACATCTATGGAATTATCTTTAGCAATCACTAATATCAGAATAAAATCAATATTTAGCAGTAGTTATCACATTATCCAACTTGTGATTACTCTTCCACAGGGGTATAAATCAAGATCAATACAATTATTATATCAGATTGAAAACTCAATTATTCTAACTAAGTAAGATACAAACACATGAAGCAAAAGGGAAAGTAATATTTAAATTTTTTTAATGGTAACTTTCATTAAAAGAGAGAGAAAAACAGGGCGGACATAAAATGAGTTTAAGTTTGTACATTTCACTTTCTTATTTATGATATTTTGTTAGTTGCTACTTTTTTCTAAAAAAGAAAAAGAAAAAACTAAACATAAAGCACTAATGCAAACGAAGTACCTGTATATATGGGATGTGTTTATAAGTTTTGGAGGTCCCTATACCTTTTTCAAAGACATACAATTGAAGGAACATCAAATTACAAATATTTAAGGTTAGTGCACAAAAAATTAAAGGGTTAATATTTAAAAAATAATAACAAAGGGTTACATTCGTACAAAGAAAATAATCTCATATCTTCTGAAAACCTCTCGGAGCCTTCTGCTGTTTTTAACTCTTAAATTTCAAATACAAATACCACTCAAGTATCTTTTAGTTCCATAAAAAAAATAGAAATTATTTGCACAATTAGCATTATTTCAGGTAAAGAAAAAAGAGAATGTTAATTCTCTCGTGTGTAGTCAATTTGGTATTTGAATGATAACACAACCACCAATTGGCCACCAGTAACAATATCAAAAGTAGCAAGCTAACTAATATATTTTGTTGCAATTTTTAAATTGATAGCGAAGTATTTAAAGTGCCCACAAAATTGTAAATATTGAACACCAAAAGATAGTAAGTAAAATACACTTGATTCATTTTCTTTTGATCCATTATCAAACACACTATTCATTTTCTCTTTTATTTTCATCCCATCTTAGTTCAAGGTTTATTATTGAAAAAACACATGTAATTTAAGTTTTCAGAGTTAAAATGCAGTATGTACACCATGAACCACATAATAGAGTAAATAGTGCATAGTTAAAATCTTTTGTTTTTTACACCTTGACTTAGTTTATTAACCGGGTGGATAAGATAGTGCCAAGAAAGACTTAAAAAACTTTCTGAATAATAAAATCTGAAATATTTTTCATTTGAAATGATTTTTTAATTGCACCATATCTCACAATTAATTTTACAAAAGATAAAAAAAAAAAACAATTGAATAAAAATTTGAAAATTAGTGAACCAAATGGTTCAATAAGAACCACGAATGAATGTTTATTGGTCTTATCCCACTCTTGAGGGGTTTGGAGGGAGACGATTGAAGAGGCATTAGTATAAAACGTAAGAATTTAACTAACATAAACTAAAACAGAAAAAATAAACAAAATAAAATGTCAAATTCTTATACAAATATGGATTAAGTTTTTTTTCCTTTTGAATATTAGCACCTGTACTACTTTAAAAAAAGCCCTTCCCCTTCGACTCTATGGAGAACGAAAACAGATTCTGACAGATATTGGAAAACTTTTTCATGCCTCATAGCATCGTCCTTTTAGTTATTGTCTACTTTGCTTTTCTTAACTAAGACACTTTCTGTTTAAGTTTTCCATTTTCATATCTCACATAATAAAACAATATCAATTTTACATTTTAAATGCTATGCACAAATTCATATTCCAAACATAGACTGAGAACTAAATATAAAGTTCTACCATAAGGAAACATGAAACACAAACAATTTGAAAGCCTGCAATTAAGTTTCAAGAAATAAAACAGACATATAATTAAAATTATCAGAGCACGAAGGCTATCAATGGGCCTAACTTTGGCCCAAACAGGAATGAGAAAGAAAAAACTAAATGTTTATCATCATTTTCTTAACTTTGGTTGCACCCATTTTTCTTAGAATGAATATTTTATTGCAACAATAAAAAAAATGAAGAAGAAAACACAATCAAACAATAATAATTTCAGTAGACAGTGCTCACTTACATGTATGAAAACTCCCTCCATTCCAAAAGAAGCTAAGAGTCAATGAAGAAATTATTAAAATATCATGTTCTTCCTTACACAATTACTCATAGAGGAAAAACCTCATACCAACAAAATTTCCTGCATTTAAAATTTTGTAGTATCTGAATAAGAAGAATGTCGAAAGAAAATTGAAAAAAGAAGAGGGAAAAAAATAACATTTGAGATATTGATTTGAGATAGATTCCAATCTTATCTACATTTTCCTTTTCTTTTCTCCACCACCTTAAAAAGAAAAAACCCAAAGAAATCGAAAAAAAAAATTACTCGATTTATTGGAATGTATTAAAACGAAATTTTATTACGTTTAAAATATCAGCATCTACTCAATATAAGAGATTAAAGAATTATTAGGATCGTGTGTGCCAAGTTTGGTCTGTATCCGAGTTCATTTGGGTATGGTTAGGGGGTAGTTAGTAATTTTCCAGAATATTTAGGGGGCTTTTTCGTAATTTTAGATTTTTTGAGATTGTGGTACCGTTGGTTAGATATTTTTAATTCCTAAACTTTAGTCTTCTAAATCATCTTAATCCGGATCCTTAAAACCCTTCTAAATCCAAGCCTGACCCAAAGTCTATTTTAAACAATTTGAAAAACTTCCATTATATCTCCATCTTTATCCATATATAAAAAATATATATATATACATAATAAATATATATAAGGGTGGGCCTCACAACGTGTATTTTATTGGACATGTGTATAGTGAAAAAAGTACATCATCTTTCTATCTTATTTAGACATTTTATAAGAGTAGAAATTGAAAATTTTCCAATATATCCCATTTTTATCCATGTATAAAATACATACAACTTGCATTTGATTAAGCATGTGTGTACTTAAAAAAGTATATCATCTTACTCTCTTACAATCTCTTTTATAAGAGTAGATGGATAAATAGATGTCATCTCCCAAAAACTATAAGAAGAAAATTTAGTGTCCCAAATCAAATGCTGAAACGAAATGAAGAAAGTGCAGAGAGCAGACAACTGAAGCCAAACTGCCAAAAGGTCACTGCACCATACACTTGTACGCGAACAGGAACACGCAGCTTCCTCTTCTTGTACGCGCCTCTTTCTTCGCAATCCCGTTACAAACATCTCTCTCCTCCCGCCTCCAACCTTCTGTGCCATTTCTCTCGTATTTCTCCATCATCACCCTTCATTTTCCTCTTCCCCTCTCCATTCCCAACCTCCCCAATTCACAGGCAAGACTCTCTCTCTCTCTCTCTCTCTCTCTCTCTCTCTCTCTCTCTCTCTCTCTCTCTCTCTCTCTCTCTCTCTGTGTGTCTATGTTTGTTTATGATATGAAGATGAAGATGGGTCTTTTTTAAATCCTTGTGTTTTCAAGAAAGGAAGAAGAAAATGGGTATTCTTATTCGTTTTCTGGAAGTTCTTTTATTGGGATTTTGGATTGATTGTTGAGTGAATTCATGGCAAAGAGAGGGTGTTAAGAATTTTATAGTGGGGTTTTTTTTTTTTTTTTTTTTCTCCCCTTCCTTTTTGGAATGATTATCTGTTTAAGAATTTATGTTGTTTGCAGAATGTTTATTGTTTCTCTGCACTTACCTGTCTTGTTGTCGTATGGTTCTGTTTTGTTTTAGGATGATTTTATTTGCATGAATTGAATTGTTAAGAATTTAAAGTAGTTAAAATTGAAGACCATAGATGGCCATCAAATAATCTCCTTTTCAATTGATTATGAATTATGGGGAGATGGAAAATGAATACGCAGCCATCGTGATGGGAGTAATTGAACATGCTTTAGCATACATAGAGAAATTCAATCCAGGACATGGGTCTAACCCATGTGAAAGAGTCCTATTTAAATGTCCAGAAATTATTTGGTATAACGAGTGCAGTTTTGGATCAGGGGTTTTGTGGTGGGCCATTTCAGGAACATCACAGCCAGCAGAAATTTTCTAAATTTTTTTACCTTTTCATCCCCATGATAGCTGTTGATCAAATCCAGTACCATCCATATTTAGAATATATTCTTATGGTGACAAGGAGGACTGAATTTTATGGGTTTTTTTTTTTTTTTGGGTTTCCTTGAGCCTATGTACAGGGTAATGGTCAGCTATGCATTTTCCAACAGTCACACAGCGGTGAATAAAACACAGTTTGTTTGTTTTCCCCCATTACTTGCCTCTCCCTTTAGTCTTCCATTAAAATGTGGTGTTTATGCTTGTAATTTAGCACATTTAGTGGTTCATTTCCTTCTTTTCCTTGTTAAATTCAAGTCCTAGAAGTTGCAGTCCCCTGCATACTGCTATACCGTAGTATTCTGACAGATTAAATATTGTCTATGGGTTCCACTTGCACCTATGACTGGTTCACATCATTGTAATAAATAAAATCCAAGGAAAGTCAGAGTCTCATCTACATCTCTACCTTATATCCTTCACTCCTCACCTCTTTAATATTCCTTTGTTGCAACCCATTTTACCATGAATTCCTATGTAGTCAATTCCAGCATATAAGGTGGAATTCATTTCAAAGATAGGTCCTTTTTTAGATGTTTTTTTTGTAAGAAAGAAAGAAAATTGATGTTTTTGTTTCCAAAAGTTCTTTTATTGGAATTTTAAATTGATTATTGTGTGAATACATGTCGGACTAGATTTTTTTTTTCCATCGCATGAACCTTCTTGTAGACAGCATTGCCATATTAATATGTATCCAAGTCATCAATGTTTTGAGGCATGCTTGAGTTGATAGATTTTTTTCCCTCTCTCCTTGAGACCCGTACTTGGTTTCATTTGTTTAGTGATGGTTTTAGTTGTTTGATAACAAATCGTGGTTCATCTTGCTTTGTATTTCATTCCCCAGGAACATCTTCCCTCTTTTATTTCACTGCTCTGGAGTTTGTGGTCAGTAGGAGCAGACTGAAGAGCTTAGTGAGTTTTATGTAGCAGCCAGATGGAGGTTCTGCCTGACTTTTATCACTTGACAAGTCTGCAAATTGGGTAAACGATAAGCTTTTTCCTCTCTGAAATGAATTATGTGGTCTTGAGAGATTAGTGAAGAGTTGATTTGCTTTATTTTTATTTTTGTACAAAAACCAAAGGCTAAGAGTTTTTAGAACTTGGCCTTTGGAATGTAAATATTGACCCCTTTAACTAGGTTCCTGTGATGGATGCATGTAGTTAGATTTTGACTTATTAAGGAGATTGATATTGGGTGACTGTCTCTCTTACTACTTACTGAACACAACAGTGAATGAAATTCACCAAATGAATTCGCAAAGCCAAACACAGGTAGATGGGATACAGATTCATTGGTGGTGTTTGAAATTAATGAGAGAAGTTAGGAAACTGAGAGGAAACAAAGTAAGTAGCATGACATTGGATGTTTGTTAAGCCTTTTTTCTTGCTGACTTCCAAGTTCCAAGGGGGAACCTTTCCTTATCCAGTCCAGACAGCAACCATTCCTCATTTGTCTGTCTTAAATAAATTGTACAAGCAGGAGCGAAGAAGTCCCCCATTTTTGTTGCATTAAAAAAAAAAAAAAAAAAAATGTGTGGAAGGTTTCTCAGGACTGAAAAGCCAATGGCCCCAAAAGAGATAAAACTTTGTATAAATCAACAGTTCACTGAAGCAAGCGACGATAAGTAGATACAATTTTTTTTTAAATTAAGCACCCCAAGGAGAAAAAGAAAAGAGACTCCCCTCCTTCCTTGGACTTTAGTTATACTCAAACTTGATAATTAGGTAATCTATTGCGACCCTTTACCTAGCTTGGAAATTTTCCAATCCTAAATAGAAGCTAATTCCTTACTTAGAAAAACTTACTAGCTAAGTTTCCTTGCTAATTAAGTTAACAAAACAACAAATGGATTGTTTGGTTAAGTTCTTAACTGAGGAATGATATAAAATTTCTTACTTAGTGACTAAGTCTCTCTCTATTGGCTTGCTCCATTCTCAAGGAAAACAATCATTTGGTTGGATTTTCATCTCCTTAAAGACCTAAATAGGGCACTATAATTAAGGATCTACCCTCCCTCTGTGAACCAAGTGGTGCCTTAGCCAATTTTTTATTGATATGGAAACCTTCAGCCATTTAATGAAACCAAACTTGCCTAACTCATCCTGTAATTGAAAGAACCCTTCATTGACACTCTAGTTCTAACTTCAAAAATAGGATAAATTAAATACGTAACTGTAATTCTAGGAAAACCCCTACTGAAATTTTTATTTTTATTTATTTATTTTTGAATGGCAACCCCTACTGAAATATGCGAAAACTCCTTTTGACCATAATCAAATCTGTCTTCTTATCTTGGACCTGTCATGTGTCGTATATACTGCTGACATCACCATGATATTTTCCTCCTATAGATACTCATCTTTGATCACTTGGCCACCATTCTTCCAGGGAATAGATCCACTTTGGTTTCACAGTGGTATAAAAACATGAAGGTGACTAGGTGTAGTGTCCTCTAACTGGTTTAACTTGGGCAGTGCTTGTCTACTAAATATTCAGAATTAGAACTGAGCATTTTCAAGTTCAACTACTCTGCTACAGGTGACAAGTAGGAGTTTCTTTTGCCTGGCAGGCTTTTCCAAAAATTGAGATTTTGGATCCATATTCTAATCTTAATTTTTCACTCCTGCATGGGTGATGGGAAGGGTGAGTTGTTGTATGGGTTCTTGATTTTTGGGGTTGTTGGACATCTAGAATTCTGATTCTCTGAATACTGAACAGTCCATGGCTAAATGTGGCCCCAGAGAAAGACATTTTTGGAGCAATCAAGTCTATTTCAGAGTTCATTTCCAATGGCTAGTTGTTTGCAGACTTCAGTTTACATCACCTTGTTCCTGTTTAAATTTCTCGACATATTTGTAAATGATTCAGATAGAAGATATTCTGCATCTGGTTAAATTAGTAAATTTGGCTTCAAAAAACCTGAATGTTTCTATATGAAGTCATAAATCTGAAAATATCCAGCCAAGGAAAGTATTGCTACTCAATAGACTGGTAATTCCTAATTTCCAAGAGGTTTACTCAATAACTGGTATCTCTCAATGGATTTTCTAGCTTCTAAAGACTCCATCTATTACCTAATTCATAATATCTCTTTATTTTTTTTAATCCTAAATGATAGTGCCTAAACTATTCTAAGTAGTGTTCTCACGGTCATAACAGACCATTGGCTCAATTTATAAGATTGTGCTTTTGGTTAATATTCACTTGAATAGAAATATTGGGCTTAAGGCTACATGTCAACAGTAGCCGCAAATGAATATATGCATGGATTTCTTAATATGAATAAGTAGGGATATATGTGCAGATTAAATGCCTTTCTTGCCCTTTAGTAAATAGTATTAGATTTCTAATGAATTAAGTGGCACCTTGTCAGGGATATGCAATCTTATCTTTCGCGGGTATTCTTATGTTTTGCTCCTGCAAGTGACAAACTTCTCATTCTGGTTGATAACCGGCCATGGTTGGAAAAGAAGCACCAAACATCGACACAGATATGGAAGCTAATGGTCACCAAGGTCATTTTATTCACTGTTTCAGTATGTAGAAGGAAATATAAAAATTTTATAGATCATTTGCTCACACCTAAAGAATATAAATGTGAAGATCACTGTGAGTGTTTCAACTTTGAAGTCTATCATGTGATAGATAGGCTTCGTGCAAGATGGGAGATGCTTCAAAGGTCTTCTACATCAGCCTAACTATCACAGCCCCGCCCAATTCAGTATGAAATTGTCCGCTTTGGCCCACGTGCGCATGCGAGGACTTACTAGGAGGCCACTCATCCTAGTACTGCTCCCACCCGAGCACGCTTAACTCCATAGTTTTTCCGGTTTTCGGGGCCGCACCGTTTTAAAAGGCCTCATGTTGAGTTAAGACAGGGTTTGAATTATAAGCCCAGGGATCTGGACTGCTCATTTCCAGTGAATCCTCTAATCGTCCTTCTTCAGTGGGGTCACAATCGCAGGGCGTTACACTAACATCAGATTGGGCCATTTCCTGGACTTGTCCATTTCATAAAATGGATAAGATCATCTGATATGATTGATGGGCAGTGATTGGATATTTCCATTTTCAAGGAAATATACCTTATTTTTAGGCAAAACAAATAGTAAGTGGTGTTTAGATGCCTATTTTTATATAAAGTGCATGTCCTGTCCACCTTATGTCTCCCCCCTGTCCCACCTTATTTTGTGGTTTCTACTACTCTACTCAAAAGAGAAAAGGCAGGGTGAAATGAGATGAGGACATGTATTTATTCAACTGTAAGTTTTGTATGGAAATGTGCCTTATGTCGGGGTAACAAGAAAAGGGTGCATTTCCATGGAAATCCAAACACCCAATACTAGGATGCAGTTCAATCAATGACGAAAGCCTCGGAGCAATCACTTATACCACTAAAAGGTTAGCCCCAGATGAACCAATGCTGGGTTGGCAAAGAAAACACGCTTCTTGATTGAGCATCATCATTTTATACTTCTATGTAAAAACCGTGCCTTATCTCACTTATGTAATGGGCAGAACTTTCTAACTGGTTTAATATCCTGTTATGTTCAGTACAGAATGTCTCCCTTCAAAAATTCCAGGATGCTAAATGAGAGTTCAACTTCGGGGCCTGAGACAGATTCCATTGTTAAATCTACTAATGACAATAAACAAGAGAAGCTGTATAGATGGTGGTTCTCTCTCATTGATGCTGCCAAATGGCAAGAGAAGTCATTGTTTCATGTACTGGATTTGTGCAAAGATCTGCATGGTTTCATAGTGTTTGAAGTTGCATGGAAGGATGTGCGAGGTATCAACTACTTGAACGAGCTTCAGGTAATCCATACATGACTATTTCATCCATAGCATCATACCTATAGTATTATAAATCATGGGGCCATCAGTGGGCTTGGTACCCAGCCATTTGGTCTTTTAATGACCTGTACATGTTGGGCAAACTCAGTGACAACTGGCTGGGTTCAGACTATATTTCGGCCTAAAATTTAGGCCCGGTTCAGCCTTGCAGACCTCATTGCCAGGCACAAGCCCTGCCCTCCCAGAAAAGGTCAACCTGGGGCTAGAAAATTTACATAATTATTTATTTTTTTCAAATTAATATGTGGATTGTTATTGATTTCTATTTCAACAGTCCCTTTAAATTATAATTCTTAGGCAACTAGGATTACAAATTGAAATGGTTTTTGGGCCCTAACCTATTTAATGTGTAAAAGAGATGGAACAGATAATAAAAAAAACCGTAATGCAAATATAGTATTTAAATAGAGAAGAGTTTAGCGTGCCAAACTGGGCAATACTTTCAGGCTTTAAAATGGAAGCCCATCCCTGGCCCATGGGTCTAAATACCTAAGAAATAGTTTATTTATTGCTAACATTTGCAAAAAAAGTAGTTTTTCCAATTTTTTGGGAATAAGAGAAAGAAAAGGGGTTATTTCTTTTTCACATGGAATAGCTTTTGTTTTTATAAGTTAAGATAGTAAAAGCAACAGGTTGAATGGGGTTAGTTGGGCATTAATCTTAATGGATCAGCATTTTAGCTTAGAAATTAAAGCCCATCACAGACTTGTCAGGTTTCATACTACGTAAAATTGGAGCTGGTATGATTGACCCCATCTCAGTCTAGACCCAATGAATTTTAATCCTATTAATTAATGTTCCATTTACTTGCAGACTGACACATCCATTGCTTTGGAAGTGAAATCATTGAAGAAGTGGGACTTCAGTGGCATTGACCAGGCCATGAGCTGCTTGTCTTCTTGGTTCTCAGCAACAACATCTGAAACTAAATCACTCCTTGACCATTTAAAGCAGATGTCTGATATGGATGCCCATGTTGATTGTCAGCGGGATCTTTCTATTGTTTCTAATGACCAAGACAAAGTTGTTCAGGAAAATATAGCTTACAGTGTTCAAGAACACCCTAATGAAACAAATAAAGATGTCAACAATAAACAAGCAACTGAAGAGGACTCCTCATCAAAGGATAAGTTTGATGCAGACTGCTGTACAGAAGATTACTTTGGCCCCAGTAAGGAATTAGATCATGATACAGCTTCTATGCCAGGCCATTGTGTGCAAATGATATCGTCAAAATGTGTAGACATGAAAGAGGAATCTAGTATTGATTCAACTCAATATATGGATAAATTGCTTCTATTTCGGTTCAGTGATGGTGTGCTTCCATTCAAATTAAGACAGATAATTACATCCAATCTGAGGCTTCTCACATTGCTCGAGTCAGGTCTTCCATCTTGGGTTATATTCCTTCAATCATATCCCATATTCTGCCAATTCTACCGCCCATGGATGCGTCCTCTTGCAAGAACCCTTTATGCAGTTATTTCACTCGTTACAGTTATAATTGGATTTTATGATTTGTATAAAAATGTCCCACTTTTGAAAGCAACTGCGTCAAGGCTGTGTGGCCCACTTTTTGACTGGATAGAAGCATGGGGGATGATTTCAAGGCTTAGGTATCTTGGGACAATGTTGTTCCTCCAAAATTTTGAGAAGGCCATTAAGTGGTTTCTGATGATGATGCGTGTAGTCAGACCTCTTGTATCTGTGGTAATGAAACCGTTGATGGTGCCACTCCTGGAGATTGTCCATTTCATCTCACCTGTATGGAGCATGTTCGCCGAGACAGCAGAACTTTACTTCTCAACGACATGGACTGTGATGAAATCTTCATATGCCATAATCTCTGATTTGGTCGACGTTTTATTATCACCATTTGAGCTTGCCTATTCATATATACTGGCCATAGGTATAATAAGCTAACTATTCTCTAGGGGAATTATATGGTCCTCAACCCATTTAAATGCATAGTATCTTCAGGTATTCAAGATTCTACATGCTGGATTCATGATCTGTGATCAACAGGATGCATATAAGAAATATAATACTGGCTCAGAACAATGAAAAAGAAGGCCAAACTATACAATTACAGGATCTTTTAATCAAAGTTATTTTTCAAGCATGGTCCATGCATGGTTTGGCCTGCCATTTCATCAGCTTTGATCACTATATTGCAGGCCTATATGTACAAAGTTAATGCCCAGGATACTATGTCGATCCGGAATTCATGGTTCATATAATTACTTCCATTATCTTCATTGTAAAATAACTGAAAAAAAATGGGTGCATTTTATCTTGGTGTTGTTTTGTGTTACAATTTTTCAGAGTTCAATGCTAATGGGTTTTTTTTTTTTTTTTTGCCTGATGCTCCAACAAAGTGATGTCAGTCTATCCAATATTTAGTTCTATTTGGGAACTATTTCTCATCCCTTTTCGATTAAGTCTCACATTGGCGAGTTATATGGCTTCTCTGTTCACCAATGTCTATTACCTTCTCAAAAATGTGGGGTGGCATGCCAGTAGCATTACGAGCTTGACATCCTTTTCAGGAGTGAAGTCTGGTGCAAATGAAATCTCGATTTGGCGAACTCTTTGGAAAGATCTTTTCTCACAGGTTTTTTTTTTTTTTGTAACACTACATTACGCAGCACTCTCTTTTTATTGACTGGGTGGGAGGTGCCCTTACATCAAATGGACAAGCTGACATTGTGATAAATATGCAGATTTTTCGTGCTACACGAAGCATTATTAATGGTTTTGTTGCATTTGCCACAGCATGTAACAGGCACAGGCTAAGGTATGAATATATTCTTTTCTGACTACAATTCTTGAGCTTAGTCCTTCTGAGTATATAATGTTGGACCCTATTCTCTTCTTCATAGTAGATTGCATTTTTCCCGCATAAATTGGCTTTCTCTTCAAGATCTTGTCTATGAAAAACAAAAAGCTTTGCTCAATGCTTAAATTTTGCTGTTTCTCAAGATAAATACATTGCAATGCAGCATATACAACCACCTACGAGTCTTCCTTTGGCACCTTTCTCATCTTTTCCGGCTGGGCCCACACTCATGTCCTTGTCAACAAATACGAAGACCAGAAAATCGTCACATGGTAATTTTACAATTTTAGAACTTGATGTTCATGTAATCAGGAAGTATCATGCGCAAGCTGGTCCAACTGCATAGTGCAATTGTTTAGATAGTCAAGTCTGAAATTAGCCAAATGCTATAGTTTGTCTGAAATTAGCCAAATGCTATAGTTTTTGTTGAGTCCATACATGCCTTCATTTGTGTGCACCTACAGAGGCACGCAAACTTGCCCATGGCATGTATGCAAGATGGTCTGTGCATCAGGCAGGAACAGAAGTGCAGATTCCATGGCTTAAAATCAGGTTGATGCACTCATTAGGTGGGTGGGTTACAGGTTCAGTGAATATGGATCATTGCATTTCAGATTTTGAAAAAAAAAACAAAGAGAAGAAGAAGGAAAAATGACCATTGGCACTTGATCACTGGTAGACTTGTGCAGTGATGAACCCAACCTGAATTTTGGGCCAGGGAACCATCATTGGGGTCAATGGACCTTGCAAATGTCCATGATTGAGTTTGTAAGCTTTCCAGAACCCCAATTTTATTTATTCGGTGAATGTTAATAACAAACTTGGCATGTTTTTTTACTAATACAAGATTGATATATTCTTCTGAGTTCTCAGGTAGCGTGGGAGGAATGTGATCGTTGCAAATAGAGGGAGATCACTGCCAAACTGTAAACTAAATGCAGAGTAGGAACAGTTTTTTCTAATTTATTTTTGTGTGACGCGGCGAGGAAGGAGAAGAGAGATGATATTTATTGTTCAGTGTGTGATAGTTGTATATATGTGTTTTTGAGTGATTGTAGATAGCATGTTTTGACACACAAACACCCACTCAGCGGCTCAGCCGGTATATATTATGTATATATGGATAAGAACAGAATGGGAGTGTTTTGACACAGGTATTAAAATCAATAAAGAGGTTTTGGGTGACATTTGTGTAGCAAGATTTGGGTGGCATTTGTGTAGCAAGAGCTGTTTGTATGTCATGTTACGATATCACTACAAGTGGATGCTGGATGAGGGAAATCATTGAATGACTATCAGATGTCTCTCTCTCTCTCAATTTAGCACCTTTGAGGTTGCAGAAAAGAGAGTGAGCGAGCATTTTAGCTCAGTGATGATTGTGAAAAAACAATTGATCTCAATGTGTTTGGTCTGCTTCTGAACTGGGTAGAAATTTAGATAGATGTGTTCATCACTTTATAGGTATGTGGAGTATGACAGTGGTTAATAGTGTCGTAAACTCTGTAGGATACACTTCCTCCATTAATCTCAGGAAATGCGGTGAATCATGATTAAACAACATGTTTGACACAGGATTAATCTGATGGTAGGCCTGATTCTGATTGGAGTGAAAATGGGCCCAGTGCCAATATGCATTTCTGAGCTGTTTAAATTTAAGACGACCATCACTTCTGATGGGTGAAACGTCCCATTCAAGCCCCATAACAACTCAAAGCTTGCAGTTCTCAGCCTTTGGTCCCATTAGCCTTTGCATTCACTTATAGTCCCAAATACTCCCATTCGAGCTGTGCTTCTTCATAGTAACTGATGTACTGGCCTGCCCCACCGTGGATGGGCCCACACTGTAGACCCAATCAAAAGAATCCGTCTTGAATTTAAATTTCAAGTCCAGTTGGAAGCTGACCGCAGCCTTCAAGTGGGCAGCCCAGCACATTTATGAATCAAGCTTGTTTGTTGAATAGCATCAGGTAGCCTGAATCAGAAGTTTGGGCCTTTTGTTACTGAACGAACCAACATCATAGGCATCCTTGTCCAAGCACTTCTTATCAAGGGTGTGCAACTCATGTTCTCAGCTTTGTAACACGGCCAACAATCCAATAATCCAATTCACTGATATGAATGCACCTCTGTTTGGTCCAATTCACAGGCTAACCACATGGTTAGACCATGACCATCCAATCTTTGGCTTTTTTTTTCCAGCGAACTATCACTTCCATAACTAATTAATCATGTAGTACATTCCATGTTGTGGGGCCTGATCAAGCCACTGGAATGTATGCTGCATGATTTGGCCAGAAAAGGATTTAAATGGACCCAAGAAAAAAAAAATTATCATAGTAACCATCGTATGGGGGCCTCAGAAACAGACGGGCAACAATAACTTGGTCCAACTGTCAACTTTGTCTGGTCATGATGCAAAGGTTATAATTATATAATCAAGGTAACACTTAACAGCATATGAAATCTATGAAAAGCTCTTTCCTCCAGACCATCTACCATTCAATGGAAGGGCTGGAGACGTAATGAATCTTATCTTTCTGGCAAAAAAAAAAATGGAAGGGCTGAACTGAGCTCCATCCTATGGACTGTTCTCAGGCACATAAGAGGCACCATCAATGGTCTCAAGCAAATAGAGGCATTATCTAACCCCTGTTTGTTAGGTAATTATACCCTGATAGCCTCGAGAACAGCGTTTTTTTTAGATGATTCCACCTGAAAAAAACAAAAGCTAAAAAAAAAAAAAGATATGACCCTACATCTAATAATTAATAGATATACAACAAATGCTCTCCAATTTTTCCTCCCAGCCCTTCCCTTTAATGCCTGAGAAAATTCTATCTTCTGCCAGCAACGGTGTAATGATTTGCAGACGACTGCGCTCCATTGGTTGCAGAGGAGTCGTCACCCTTCACTCTCCTGTAGAAAAGCACATAAGCCGCAGCCGACTTCACATCTTCCTCATTTATTGGAGATATGTGGCTGTCATCGAAGTTATACCACCTGTTCTCGTCCAGAAGCTGCACATTAAAGAGGGAAACAAAATAGTGAGGAAAAAAAGTAGTTAATTCTAAATATGAGGTCTAACATCCCTGATCCTAGGACAACACCAATTTGAACCAGCAATTCAAATCCACACTGTTCAAATAGACATTGCAACGGAGCATATTACATCAATTTACCTCCAATGAAGGACCAGGCCATCTAAGAAGCTCCCTAGAGTCTGGAAACAATAGTTAATCTGATGCTCTATACAAAGTGGTCCATAGATCCAACTATCCTCTAGCTAAAAATGTATGATGCAGGAGTGCTCAAGGAAAGACCCATTTCTGTAAGAGCCCACCATGTGAATGGTCTAGATCACCAGAATGTGCTAAGGACTTCTACTTGCTTGGCTGGATGATGTATACATCTTAGAAATTCAAACAGGGCCAGTTTGCAGCCACCTAAACCTGAGGCCCGCCATGATCTATACTCTAACTAAGTACACACACACATGATCTATACTCTAACTAAGTACAGAGAGAGAGAGAGAGAGATATCTAATATGCAAACTAGTGTTCAAGACACCCATTCACCTTGATATGTGCAGTATAGTGCCCACTTCCCATACCACCATAGTGGTTGCTCAAGGCATAGAGCTCATACAGCTGGCGCCGAGAGCTGTTCTTGTGAGCTACATACTTCGTCAAATCTAAGTCATGAATGGGGAAGTTGACAAAAGTTTCCAGTTTATGCTTCATTGACCTACTGTAGGAGAACCGCTTCAGGTGAATAACCAGCACTTCAGGAAGCCTCCACAGATCAAGCTTCTTGCTGGCTTGCCGTTGTTCTTTGCATTGCGAGCAATACCTACAAGAGAAATGAATCAAAATCAAGCATCATACCCATATTTTCCGTGGTTAAAATACTTCGAAGGCAATGTACCCTAGTTACCCTGTTTTAGATTTCTAAAGACATAATCAGGCCATTCCAAGCTGTATACACTTGGTATCTGAGAACCAGAGACACGCCTTAATGGGCCCGCATGGGGCATACCTCAACTTACATGTGAAGACTCAAAAGTCTTAAACCCAAAAGGGGGCTCAAGCTTCTAGTTGCACAAATCCCTCTTTGGCACTTTACTAGCATAGTAAAAGTCAAGTAAAGCTTCCATTTTTTAGACAAGATGTCACATCAAAAGCACTTTAACTCAAAAATCCATCCATCTTTTTCAAAAAAAGTCAAAAAGCAACCACCTTTATCCACTAAAATACAAAAAAACTCCACTTTCCCATATAAAAAGTCAAGAAGATTCCATAACAAACTAGTAAAAATACAATACCATCATAACCCATTTATATTTTTTTTCCTTCAAAATCAACTTTACTTCACTAGACTATTAGTAGAGTTGCCAAACTGGCCCTAGAAAATGTCCTGTTGAATGATTAGGATGAGTTAGGGTATTATGCTCCAGAAATACAATATATTTTTCTGTCAGTCTGCCGGCACAAAATCTTATGAAATTCAATAATAGAATTGTATGTGAAGGCAACCTTTTCAAAATTTTCTTCAAGAACTTTTGGCGCAAGACCATCCTTTGGTGCAAGATCAAAGGCTGCCAAGAAGAATTACCTATTGGATTCTATCATCTTCCAATCTCTGTTCCTTGCTGTTGTTTGTTTCTCTGTTTGATTCCTGATAACAGTGATGAATTTATTTTATTTGCTAATAGTTGAGTCTCTACCTTCAAAGAGAACAAGTATTCAATTGGTTTAATCTGATCACATGGGAATCAGACCTGTTTCGATTCAGCGCTTGAATTTTTCTAAATGTCTGGCTGCATAAAAGAACAGTCAATCGCTTGCCTAAAATTCAGTGATGAATTCAGATAGTGCAGGCTGTGGGTATTATTAATTAATTTAGGTTTTTTTTAATATAATTTAGTTCGTTTTACAACTGTAAAAAAAATAATAATAATTAATTACACCAAATAGCACAAAAAACAAGAAGCAAGGCTAAGCCAGCCCCAAGAAAAACCACACGGCACCTAAACTAACAATACAACAAAGAACTAAACATCAAAAGAAAGAGGAGCAAAAAATCCCTCCATAGCAAAACTCCACCATGACATTTGCCTCTCTTTGAATGTGATGAAATTGAGCATACAGCTTCCGAAAAATATCATGCACCTTCTCCACCACATCCGCAATCCTCCAAGGATGAGAAGATTTCCCTGAACCCCACTTAATCACCGAAAAGGAGTCACCTTCACTAATAGCCTATAACCATTCAATCTCAACAACTCCCTACAACCAATTAGAAAAGCAAACACTTCAGCTTCATAGCCTTCATTCGCATCCGAGCCATCGAAAGGCCTAGAAAAGCTCTTAACAACATTGCCATTCCAATCTCTAATGGCACCTCCATTACACCTCTACAAAAAGAGCGTAAATAACTTTCATCAAAATTATAGGTTAAGGAAACCTTGAGATGACTATTCCAAAAAACTCTATGCATAGCTTTTGCACACCATCTCCCCCTCAAAGTAGCTATCGAAGATCTATTAAGATCATCCAAAGAGACTCTTTCAAACTCCTTTCTCTTGCACACCCATTCCAAAACCATCCAAACAATGGCTCAAAAAAATCCCCCCACATCTGTACTTTGATTCTTGAAAACTCTATTTTTCCTTTCCAAACATAGCTTTCATAGGGTAGCATACAAAACAGACTTCCATAAAATCCTAGCCGGGACAAACTAACATCTTAGTCGCCATTGAAAAAGATCTACAATTGTTCTTGGCATGACCCACTCCATTTCAAACATAGTAATAACAGCCATCCAAACTCTATAAGCAAATTGACAATGAATAAAAAAATGATGCACCATTTCCTCATCTTTTAAGCACTTCAGACAACCGTTAACAATAACATGATTTCTCCTTCGTAGCTCGTCGATGGTACGAATTTTATGATGCTTCGCTACCCAACAAAAAGCCAATACTCTAGGCAGCACAACAGAATACCAAAAACTCTTCCACCCTTCCACTCTAGGATTCTATCCACCAAAGCATTATTTTAAAAAAATTACAGAAAACTGGCCTTTAACATTTGGCGTCCATAATCTGCTGATTTATCAATGGACACATACACCTTCTCTAGCATTCCAAGCAACCTGGCAAAAGCCAACACTTCACCATCCCATCAGTCTCTTAGGAAAGAAAAATCTCAAACAGCTCCTCCCAACTAACAAAAATTCTCTGCAACAAGAGATTGCTGCCTCTGGTCCAACAAATACAAATTAGGGAATTGATCATGCGACTTCGTATGCGCAGCCCACACCATTCATCATGTTAAAACTTCACCTATTGACCATTATCAACCCTAAAGCGAATCCACCGATCAAAATCAACCTTCACAGAAAGAACAAACTTCCAGAAACTAGAAGCTTTGTAGTCCTAACTTGACACATTCCACGCCACATTAGCTAAATTATATTTACAAATTAAAATCCGCCTCCACAACCCTTCAACTGGCTCCCTTACCCTCCACAACCATTTACCCAGTAAAGCTTTATCTACCTTTTCAATGGAACGGATACCCAATCCACCTTGAGCTAAAGGTTTATAGACGGAACCCCATCTTACCAAATGACACTTGCGTTTTTCAATAGCTAATGAGAGAAAAAAAAAAAAAAGAAAAAGAAAAGGAAGGAAAGAAAGAAAGAAAGAAAAAAGAACGGAGGAAGAAGAAGAGGAATACCTGGCACATGAAGGTCGCAGCAGCAGCAGTCGAAGCAAGTGGGTCTCCTCCTCTTCTTTTTGTTTTCCTTTTGATCAAACTAAGAGAAAGACAGAAATTGGCTGAAATGGAAAATCTGCCGAAATATTGGGCGAAAAATAATGCAAGCCGTATCCTGAAATTGCCCCCCCCCCCCCCCCCCCCCCCCCCTATCCAAGCCGTATCCCGTACCGGTATCCGTATCGGACCGTATTGGTACGGATACCAAAGGAATTCATGCTGAAGCTTCTCAATTTTTTGCAAGATACTTTTAGGAGATTTAAAGCAAGATTGATAGAAAATAGGGAGATTGAACAAAATTGGCTTGATTAGAGACATACAACCACCCATAGATAAAAACTTGTTTTTACACGAACTTTTTTTTTAAACTGCTCCAGCATCCCCACCCAAAGCTGATTTTTAGGTAACCCCAAACATAAATGGAGACCCAAGTATTTCAAACGCAAATTACCAGCTTTACAACCAAAAGCATTGGCTAAAGAAACAACATGGCTCTCTTTGATCCGGACACCTAAAAACTCACATTTACCAAAATTAATTTTCAACCACGAAAGCAACTCATACCATGTCAAAATCATTTTCAACATATCCACATGAGTCAAAGAAGCTTCACAAAATATAGTGATATCATTTGCTCTTTTTTTTTTTTTTGAAAAGATGACTATTCATTTCGCCAAAGCTTTACAAAAAAAAAAAAAAAACCAACTATGCTGAAAACAAAAAAAGCCCCCCCAAAAAAGAGGGCAAACCATCATCTTCAAATTGTAAGTGAGTTACCTCAATAGCACCATTATCAATAGCAAACCCTTTAATTAAAGTTCTTTGAGTTGCTCTCATTCAAGGCTTTTGCTACAATTACAAAATGCATAAGAGATAAAAGGGTCACCCTGCCAAAGACCTCTAGAACTCTTGAAATGGCCTTTAGGAGCTCCATTTACCAAAACTGAGAAATGAGCTAAGGAAACACAACAATAAATCCACTGCCGCCGCCTCTTACCAAAACCCATTCTAGACATCAAATATTGAAGGAAACCCCAATCCACCATATCATACTCCTTTTCAAAATCCAGCTTACATATTAAGCCAGAACAGTGGGACACTGCTGCCGATGTCTTGAATCTATACATTCATGAGCAATAAGCACACTATAAACTGACGTCCATCAACAAAAGCACCTTGATTTTCTGAAGTAATCTCTGGAAGCATTTTTCTTAAACAATTAGTCAAGATTTTAGGTAGAATTTTGTAAATACGTCTTTAATTGAAATAGCACCCTCCTTTGGAATCAATGCAATGAAAGAAGCACCCAACTCTCCTGTTATAACATATAACACCATTATCATGAAATTCATCAAGGAACACTTACAAGTTGTCTTATATAAGATCCCAAAATTGTTGAAAGAAGACTATAGGAAAACCATCTGGCCCCGGGGCATGATCCCTCTCCTAGAGCAAAAGCAGTTTGCCTTATCTAATCTTTATTGAATCTCTCTTCCAAAGAGGAAACCCAAGATTGAGACAGCTTTCTAAAAGAGGAATCCATCTTAGGCCTTAATCTAGCATCACCGTTATACAACTTCTTATAAAAATCTACAATTTCTCTTTCAATGACATCTTTCTGATCCCAAACTCTACCTCCAGCAAATATAGCATGAATACGATTAGCACGTCGACAGGCACTAGCTATTGCATGGAAAACTCTAGTATTCCGATCTCCTGCTTCCAGCCATTTATTTTGAGAGCATTGCTTCCATTTTAGTTCATCCTGAATTGCTCCTTGAGAGCAATCCTACTGGCTCATTCATCCTCTTCCAAATTCCCAGATATTTCTTTTTCATCTCAGCTTTGAATTTCATCTAAAACCCAATTTTCTCTTTCCAGCATACCACCAAAAACTTCCTCCATGTTGTAATTTTCTTTCTTGAGAATTTTTTACTTCTAGGCTAACTAGTAACCATTCCAACCACTCACTGAAAAAGATGTCCACCAATCCTTAACACAATCGTTGAACCCCTTTCCAGACAACCATGCAATTTCAAATCTAAAAGGAGGTGGGCTCATTCATCCTCTTCCAAATTCCCAGATATTTCTTTTTCATCTCAGCTTTGAATTTCATCTAAAACCCAATTTTCTCTTTCCAGCATACCACCAAAAACTTCCTCCATGTTGTAATTTTCTTTCTTGAGAATTTTTTACTTCTAGGCTAACTAGTAACCATTCCAACTACTCACTGAAAAAGATGTCCACCAATCCTTAACACAATCGTTGAACCCCTTTCCAGACAACCATGCAATTTCAAATCTAAAAGGAGGTGGGCCCCAATCTATTTCTAGTAACAAAGGACAGTGATCCGAGACCAGTCTAGCCAAAGCATTTTGAGAACAATCAGGAAACAGATCCATCCACACTGTAGAAATAAGAAATCAGTCCAAATGACTCATCACTGGATCATCCTACATATTTGGCCACGTAAAATCAGCCCCTTTCAAAGACAAGTCAACAATCAGGAAACAGATCCATCCACTCTGTAGACATAAGAAATCAGTCCAAATGACTCATTCACCAGATCATCCTGCATATTTGCCTTCTATCTTTCTCATGGTACTGATTTCCATATCTGAACTCATACATAACATTTTCAATGTGTCTCGTGCTGATATGGATAAAAATATATTGCTGCTTCAAGATGGACAATTGTCAAGCTAAATGGGCTGGATTGTGACAACCTAAAAGGAGCGGACTAGAAACGGGCCCACCTGACTCACACTGCAAAATTCTGCACTTTTTTTTTCAGAGCTAGTGGGCTGGATTTGGGCTCGGGTTCAGCTTGGACCCGAATTGCAGGTTATGTCCAAACTGGTAGGCACGTGGGAGGGAGGGCTCGAACCTCTTTTGTTTCTGCCTAGGTTCTGGGATCTGGGTGTTTTTTCTTTTCTTTTCTTTTTTTTCTGTTTGGCCGGGTCGGGGGTCGAGTTGGACCTGAACTCAAGCCCAAATCAGAAACTGGGCTCGGTTTTGCCTGGGAATAGCACGTGTGAAGAGAGGCCCTTGGTTCAGCCTTGGATTTTGTGCAGGGAAGAAAGAACTAAGGAATAGAATGGGGCTTCGACAGTATAGACTCACCTTCTTCGATCTGAAGAGGAGAGTTCTTCAACGAAGGCAGATGACGATGGTGGTAGTGGTGTGGCTGGTCGTCGAAGGCAGATGACGACAGTGCTGCTGTTGCGACAAAGCACTGGCAAACACGCCACTGGCAATGGAATTGAGCAACAGCGACTGTGGAGCTCGACGGTGCCAGGTACGTCTCATAACTCAAACTCCCCTCTTCTATCTTCTTTTTTTCCTTTTTTTCTCTGCTACTTTCACTCTCTTCTGCTCCCTTTTTTTTTCTTCTTTTGCTGGGGTTTGGGGCTTCCCAAACGGGTGTTTTTTTTTTTAATTCTCTGCGGGGTTTGGGATATGGTCAGGTGATGGAGAAGGGCTGTTTGGTCATTTTGGATGAGGGAAAATTGGGTTCGGAATTAGGTCTTTGTGGCTTGGGATAGGTACGGTGGTGGGTTGGTGAGGACAGATTTGGGTTTGGGTTCGATTGGGCTTAGGAGATGGGAATTAGGGCTTCAGAATGATTGGTTCAGCGGTTTGGGAGATGAAGGGTTTGGGGATTTGGGGTTTTGGTTTCGTAGGGATGGGATTTGGGCAAGCGGTGGTGCTGGGAGTCTGGGATTTGGGGATTGCTTGGTTGGGCCAGGGCGATCGAAAGGCTTGGGTAGTGCTTGGAGAAGACTGGGAATGCTTGGAGAAGAGTTTTGGTGGGAGAGTTGGGGTTCAGCAGTGTTTTTCGGAAGGGTGTGGGTTTCGGTGGCTGGATTTTTTTTTTTTTTTTTTTTTGCAGCTCTAAGGGCAAACGATGGGGAGGAGTGGAGGGGAATTTTTAGAAGGACAGTGTCTACCCGGCGACCAGAATTCGACTCAGATACCAAATTGGCGCAGCCAAGATCCGCGATCGAGCAATAGATCAATCTCCCGAAGGATTGATCAAATCCAAGGTGGATTCCAGCCACTAGGGCACAACACAAATAAGACCATAAAACAACCCATCTTCTCACAAAGAACTCTTATTATCAATTGAAATTAAGTATGGCCTAATACAATGAAGGCTATTCTATATATAATGCAATAAGAACTCTAAAATAGGAAGTTATTAATCCTAATAAAACAATAAAACAAGAAACAATCTTAGTTAAATGAACTTGAGATAAAAATAGCATGCCACGGTAGCTCCTTAGCCAATTTGGGCCTTGTGGGCTGCACCCAAAGAGCTGGGTTGGATGGCTGGGTCCATCACATGGGCCCATGGCTCTTTTAACCATATGTACTGCATCAAACAGCCTCAATTTCATCAACAGCATCCACCGTGACCAAAGCATTAACTTGGTTTTCTGCCTGCCCATTCATCCTATCATCTTCACTAGAGAGAAATTCATCATCTGAGCTAGAATCTCCCCTATCTCCTTTCTTGCCTTTGCAAATTAAATTCAATATTATCGACATAAAACGGAGAGGAATTTTGGATATGTTCCTGTTCAGCACCCACTATAGTGTTATCTTTCAACTTCCAATTAAGTCCTTCACCCCCTGCGCCCCTGACAAGATGATGAGGAACATCTCTTCTATGCATCCGATTAAAATCTCCTTCTCTGCGTAAGGTTTTTTTTTTTTTTTTTTTTTTGAAACAGGTTATCTTGTAATTTGTGGCACCAATTTCTCCTCTTTGATTAGGGCGCTGGGATTTGAATCCCAAAATCCCTAAAATATAGCTACCAGTCGTCTGATTCTTCTCCGGAATTGGCACAGATGGTTTTTCTGGCACAGACAACTCCCAGCGGCACATCACCAGCACCGTTGCCTCCCATGAGCTCCTTTTTCCTTCTTCTACAGGGATGTCAACAGAGAACCAAACCCCATCAATCTCCAAAACGAGAGCTTCTGACAATCTACATTTAGGAACCCTCAAGATGAGTATTCTAACCCTATCAACCCTTTCGTTTATAGCTTTTTCTTCAATCTGCTACACTAGCCCCAAACACTCACCAAGATGAGAGAAAATACTTTTGTCCCATGCATGCAAATGGATCCCTTCCATTTGAATCCAGACTGGCTGTAATGCTGGTCCTAAAATTTCAGTCCATCGATCCAACCTTCGAATAGGAGAGTCCTTGAAAGAGAAGCCTAGATTCATCATACTGGAGAAATCATTCTGTGTCGGAGGCCTAATCCAAAACAGAACCTGATTGATCCTTTTCACATCTGCCTGAATACTCTTCCTCGATTACAACCAAAACTGAATATCACATTCAGTGACATTCACCCAACTAACTGTTCCTACGAATGAATCACATACCTTTTTTTAAAGAAGTAACAAATCAGAAACCTTCACCACCTTTTGACCTCCCACCATATCTACCCATACCTGATTCTGCCTCTGTTTCCCCACTTCCCATTCAAATTTCAAAGTGATGACTATTGGACACACCTCTCATGTCTTGAATATGAACAGTTGGAATGACATTCCTTTTTCCTGCATTTTCATAGTTTTTGCCAATAGGTTTAGAGTTACTATCAACAAATTTCGCCTTCTGGACCATTATTCTCCTACCTCCAACAACTCTTCCATTGAAATTTCGGATTGCCCGATTAGCACCCCATTCAGTTTTAAATCTAACAAAACCAAAACCTATACCTTTCCCAGTTCGAATCTCTCTTGGCAAAAAGACATCAAAAACAGGATCTGCCTCCCGGAAAACATCAAACAGATCCTTAGCCGTAACTACTGGAGAAAGATTAGAGACAAACAAAGACCAGCAATCCCTAATCCACCCTAGCTTCGACCCCATCTTACCTCACCACCTATTTGTCCTGAATCCTAGAGTTGGGACATGGTATCCAAAGTCAGTTGAAGCATGTAAAGTCTAAAAGAGCAGCAATTTATCAAATAATATAGTTGGTTGTAGGATGTTTTGTCAAATATTTTAAAGGAGAAAATTTTGCTAGGAATAGGATTGTGCAAGTTTAAGTGTTTGTAGAGAAAAGATGACGGCTGTGCAACTGTCTGAGATATGTTTACTTGGTTACTGATGAAAATATGCAGATACTAATATATTAATCAGTGAACTTTAACTTTGTGGGGTTAATCAAATATGCTTATGTACTTAATACAAAAGGGCACATAAACCAATACCTGTGTTTTCATATACTAACAAAAGCATCATAAGCATTCTTCTGGATATTATAATTTAGAAGAAGACTCTTGAAAATAAAAATTCTTTTTATCAGAGGAAGAAACTAACCACATCTCTTCAGGCACTAGCGGTTCTTCCCGTAAAAAAGCTTCCAAGCAGGTGTACAATGAGAGAGGCTCCGTCCGTGCCTTCTTAGTTGCAGGGGTATACTTTAACACCTCAGGAAGATTCTCAAGATGTTTGGTATCATACTTCTCCAAAACCTTTTTTGACCAATCAATAAACACCAGAATTGATGTTGACGATAAGGACAGCCTAACGGCTTTCTCCTCTCCTGCTGAGAGATCAATGCATGCATTGTTCTCATCAACCAACTGCAAAGGCAGTTTCAAGGCCGCAGCTGTTCTAGAACTGCTCAGTTCCTTATCTGTGGATGTGGCAGAATTTTTGCATGATGCAGTCAATCCGGTGTCTTGAGAGGCTTGGTCTGCTGCAGCAACACCTGTTTTATGGAAGTCAGAAGGCCGGAGTGATTCGGTTCTTAGCATGGGGGAGAGCATTGTGTGAACCATCGATTGAACATCGCCTCTTGTGATAACATCATCACGTGAGATTGGAGCGACAAGAGGCGTACCATAGGGTTTCCAGATTGACTCCCTGCGATTGATGTATCAATAACAGAACGCTCATTATGTGAATGTACAAAGGAAGTTCAGAGGAAACAGATGTGTGTAATTGTGAACACGCGAGTGTGTGTGTGTGAGGGGGAGGGGGGGGGGTTGGGTTTTGCCAGTATCTAATAAGTGATGTAAATGGGTTAGATGTGGCCAATATCTGGTTTTTTTGGGTCGAGTCCACAGTGGTCCGCATCCAGATTTTCAGTATTTCAAGGAATTAGGGATCCATTGCCCTGTACGGTTCATGTTAGGTCCACCATTGCCACTAATTAATAGCAGTAGTAATAGCCATAGAAGCAGTTGCAGCAGAAGGTATCAATGCCGCTATTATGATTTTGGACAATTTTCTTCTGCGCATCTGCAGTTCATTCAGATTGGTGCCGGTTGTCACGGGAAAGTAGGTGAAATTCAAGGGGGTCACGCCTTCAGGGATGGTCCGGATGAGTGCTCCCACAAAGGACTGAACACGGGAGAGATTTTTCCTTATGATTCTTCACATTTTATCATAAACTACTCTAATCATATCAGGCAAGTTCCCAGGAGAAAGAGAATCCATTTCTTTAGGGGAACAACACAGGTCAGCAGAGGTCAATAGCAGTTCTATACATTCACTTTTGAAAAGCATTTCTGTAATTCAGTAGAAACAAAATGACTAGAAATTTCTTGATGTTCGCTTTTTTCCAGATATCATCAGCACACAGATGATAATGCAAAAATAGGTTAGGTTGTGAACAAAAACTTACACTTCTTCACGACGATGAATTAACTGAAGAAATATTGAGTTCTTCACGAACTTTGGGAATCTATATGCAGCAAGATGGTCATCATCTTTAATGGTGGACAACGAGATTAAAGGATCCTCCAAGAATCGATGAATCAAGTGTCCACGAATCTGCAAAACACATATTTCAAGTTGGAATTAGCCAATTATCAGTAATTAAAAAACCACACTCACAAGGAACAGAATGTTAATCCTACATACCTCTGCAAGCAAAAGCTTCTCCCCGAATTTCAAAGAGCATGCACTGCTTAATGCTTGGATCAGGTCCTTGCACCGTCCCTGTTTGGGCACATTAACAGTGCATGCCGTTGGAAGTCCACTCCCGTCACTACTGAAGACCGTCACAGTCATGGTCCGAGTTGTGGCAGATTGTAGAGGTAAAGAAAGGTACATGAATGGATCAAAAGTCACAGAGACTTTCCCGCATGCAGGACAGACCAGAGTTGATTTGTATTGACCCTGTCAAATTTGCATCACTCAGATACATAAATCACGGACGAGCGGTTGTGTCATCAGGAGTGGGCATCCAATATCTAGTCGGCAGCAAAAGGAAAAAAAAGGTATAACAATCAATAGTACACTTGTTGTTTACATTGTACCGTGCAAAGCAAATCAATCTTTCACTTTGTTGCAGACTCTCAGCAAACATAAAGCAATTTATCAGTCATTAAAGTTAAAGTAATTTTGCAGGAATAGATACACAATATTAATCCAAAAAATTTCGTAAGTCCTGCAGGTTGCAGATGATATGAGGGGGCACCTTTAGGTGATCTCCCTTTTTTTCTTGAATGGTGACCTTTAGGTGATCGACAAGGTACATATTACAGTGGGCACCATCATGGATAAAAGAAAAAACCAGAATTCTCCCCCAGGTGATGATCTTTGCCATCTGAGTTCGAAATTTGGAGCATAGTTTGTCATTGACAATTTGAAGACCACCTAACAGATAACAAGATAATTATCCAATGGTAGAGCATGGTCCACTCCCATGATGAGGGTCAACTGATGAACAGATTTGATAACCAAAAGATGAGAGGCACTACATAAATGGCTTTCTTAGAAAGAAGTAGTTTGCCCAATCAAGCATCATAAAATACCTCTGCAAACACAAGAAGAGAAGTGTGACATTCACACAGCAGGATTTCTGAGAAAATGAAGAGAAAAAATAGCCTTGATACAAGCAGCTTCCAACTGAGCAACGGGCTCTTGCCCAATCCGATTTTCAGTAGCTAACTATAACTTCGAAAGAGAGACATTCCCACCCACCTTGTTTCATCCAAATTGTTTAGCATGTACGGAACCTTCAAATGGATACCACACCAACAAGAAATGGATTCTTCAATCCATCAAAACAGAATATCCATCTTGGATATGACACATTGGATATAGGATTGAATAGTGAATACAGGCCAGTACTACCTGAATACAGGCCAATTCTGATCATCTTCAATTAGACATCTCCACATCAAGATTGGATTTCTCTAATGCCTCTGAAAAGCAGATCATCAGAATGCTAGGGGAATCCCATGATGAGGGTATATCATTCTCGTAAAAAGCATCTAGAGAGTGACCATAATTTTGGTACAGAAATGAATGAAGAAAACTGCGTCCTGTTTATGTTTCAACTGGAGATCAAATTGCTTACATTTTTACAGAAGGACTTGGCACTGGTTATCTTGGTCCAACTACTTCCTTTAGAATAATCAGAGGGAGTAAACAATATTACCTGCTCCATGTCCAATGAGCTACAATAACAAAAGCCTTTCTTAAGTATTCTCATTTCACTTGCCCTCCCATGAAGTAGCATTTCCAATTTTAAACATGTATATAAATGCACGGCATTCCTCTTCTCATTGAATAAACCATCACGACTTCAAAAAAAAAAAAATCTTTCAGTTTCGTAGTTATGGAAGGACATAATCCATATATGTGCTTATTATGCTTTAACCAAGGAGTTACATTAACAAACAAAGAAAAAACAATTGAATGCTTGTAAAATTAAACATCTTTGTAAATTTACTATGAACCACATCCATATATGTGCTTATCATGTTTTAACTATTGCAATAGAGCCAGAAAACAAGTAAAGGCGTAACATTATCAAAAAAAAAAAAACACTGAATGCTTGTAAGAGTAAACATCTTTGTAGATTTTCTAAAAACCCAAGACAAAATAACTAAACTAATTTGAGACTAGTGGAAAGATACAACCAAGCCAAGCAACTAATGACTTTTTTTTATCTAGCAACATACACAGATTCTTGCAATTTTCTACATACATTGTGTAAGAATAATTTCCTTTATCATTAACTAAAATACTCACTTGGCACACATCAACAATTATGGAATCATTTCGAGCAATGTGATTAGCCCAGTATTCATCAGCAACCTCTTCATCAGGCCGTCCATCTGCATCTTTAGACTTTACATAGGGTTTGACTTTTACACGATTCAGATCTTCATGAAGTCCATCTAATAGAAATGCCAAGAGCTCCTAAAAGAAATTATACACGCATCAAGGAAAGCCTAAAAATTTGGACTGTATCAAGAAAGGTATGCAAGGGAACAACTCAAACCTGTGAGTCATGTTGATTATATCCACTGAATTGGGATGCAAAACGTGCGAGTTTTGCTTTAAATGGGCGAGGAGCAATGGGAGTTCGACTAGGAGCCCACAACTTTCTAAGAAGCTCTCCAAAAGCTAAAGCAAGCTCACCCTGCATAATAGACACATCAACTCAATTAAGTGATAAACAACAAGCACACAAAGTCAATCTGATGTAGATGGAATGCAGTTACTTGTGAGCCCTTCACTCTAATTTTGTATTATTTAATTTTATTTTTGTTTCTTTTTCAGCAATCCAACTCTCATATACCTGAAATTTTTCTTTGTTTTCTTTTCTAAGTATTTCCACTTCTTTTAATATATGTTTGTCGTTACACATCAAAATAAAAAAAAATCCTCTATGCACTAATATCCTGGGATCAAATCATTAATAGATTAATAATGATAATCAAGTTTACGAAATTTGCATGAATCATTGACTTACCACCGTACCCAAAGGATTCTGCCAGTTTATTTCTTGATGGTAATCTTCTCGAAAGTATCTAGCAAACTCTGGTGTATGTACGAGGCATTGAATTGCACTATTCATGAAACAAGTGTTTCCAAGATTCAGCAACCCAGTCAGACCTCCAGAAGTCCCCCTTGTAGTCATGCTATTGATTCCATATGAGTTATCCAACTCCCTGACTGGAGAAGCAAGAAATTGGCTTTGTGATAATTCTGAACTGCAGCTTCTGGTCACAGTTTTGTTTGTAGATAAGCCTCCTGCAATGGATACACTCGACCTGCTAGGTTCTACCAGAACAGAAGTTGAGTCCTTCTCTGTCGATCCATTGTCCTGCACGGAACTGGTACAGCCACCAAATGCAGTACCATTGGTCTCACTCAGGGCCTCCACGAGTATCTGTTTGAGAAGAAAAGGCTGTGCAATTAAAATCGGTGTGCACCATACACGTAAAATAATCCAATTTCATTCCAATTAGATAGTGGAAATTAGTGCAGTGATTTTGAGCAGTAAGGATCTTTCAGTCAATTGCAGAATTGGGCCCCATTGACCATTATATAGTGTTGGATTCAAAAAATTTGGATTTGGATCCAGTTATTTTATATATTTTGTGATTTTTTATATTCAAATTTTAATTTCTTCCCAAAATTAAACAGTCAAAAAGAATGCCAAAACAGCCAAAATGTTCCACTAGGGAGGATAACCGAAATGGGTCCGAAATGAAATTAACAAGGATCAGCTATGGATTGGTCCATACGTGATTGACGAAACTCAGAGAAAAGTTGGGCTTCTCGATTCCCATACTAAAGAGTTTAACTAGTGACATTCACGCCACAACACACATCTCAATCAATCCAATTTTACATGACCTCAGTAAATACATTAAAGCCTAACTGTCGCTTTATCAGGAAAGAATTAGCACACATCTTTCTATAGTGCATATATCAAAACACAGGATCAAGTTGAAAATGACTTTACCAAAGTTCTTCCACTAAATAAATTGCAATTGTAGTAATTATCGACAAGCCAGGCATGATTGACACATATGCACCAACTTGAGGATTTTTTTATTTCTTTTAACTAAAGTAAATGGAAGCAATGTGCATGTTTTGCATGTTCACCCTCAAATGTAATAATAGGGTTTTTTCTATGTAATCAGCCAATACTACAACGACAAATAAGAGTCCCACTCATGGAACAGATTTTTCTTGTTCTTTTACTTTCTTCACTTTTTTTTTTCCTTTTTTTCTTTTTTTTTTTTTTTTTTTTGCCTAATTCCTTTCTCATTAATGATGGAGCCCACATATATTTGTCATGGCTGAAATAAAGCACTCCTTATTGCTCAGCTGAACATCATATATGTCTGAGTGCCAGGTGACTATTGAATAATGAATAGTTATAAAATGTATGAACAACCAAAACAAAAGCTTCTTATCATGAATTCTCCAAACTAAACAAAAACAAGGCAGTCAAAAAGAACCACATTCAACAAAATACTTTCGACAATGAGAAACAGGTTTTAATTGACACTAATAGAGGAATATGTCAAGTTTAGACGCTGGATAATATGCAAATACAATTTTTGACATCAAGTTGCTTGAATATGCACCTTTTCCAAATGAGTAACTAATTAGTAATATTCACATTTATGTAAAGAAATAAAAGAATAAAAGGAAAAAACAGAAGCTTCTTGATCAGTGATCATAAAATGCAAAGTAGATAAATTTCAGAAACTTTTTTTTTTTTTTTTTTTGAAATGGTTATTTCAGAAACTTCTTTAACCACCACTTTGGCTTTAACGACTCATAAGCCCCCAATCCCAATCAGACAATAAAGATCTTCTTTCAGTAATTTTTGGGCTACAAAGTAGCCGTCAAGACAATATGCATGGGATCAACATATTCAGACTCTCAAGTTGCTAACCAATACACCCAAAATGCCTTGGCATTAAAGGTGCGGCAAACTAGGCATGGGGCCTTTTGGCCCTGCACACATGCGCTACACGGATTCGAACCCAGGACATGTTGGCTCAGATACCATCTCGAGTTGCTAACCAATACACCCAAAATGCCTAGCGTAAAAGGTGCGGCAAACTAACTATTTAACACTAACAGCAGTAAGTGATACGTAATACATCTTTTAAAATGGGACTAAAATAGATAGATACAAGATGTTATGAGTTATGACTTACATCTTGGTCCATCTGTATGTTGGCATCCTCAAGAGTCTTGGACATGTCATTCATCAAAGCATGTTTCTGATGACCATAGTAGTCCCAAATGTGTACCTGTCACGGTCAGAGAATGAGCACAAAACCCTAAAGAATGAAGTAACTCCAAGGTAAGTGACATCTTACATGCTCCATCACCAGATCAAAAACCTCACAAGCCCTCCTATGAAGCTCTCCAACTGTTTCCTGCAAAAACAATATAATAATAATATCAACAGCAATAATCAAACAATGTACATGAGATTTATACAAAAAATTTGTTCTACTATATTAGATGAAACTTGTTGCCATTAAAAACAAACTAATTTTTCTCTTGAGACATGAATAATCCAGGAAACGACGATTCAAACCAACAAAGTTTCTTTCAAGTGCACCAAAAAGGCACCCACAGCTTTTTGAGGAAGTGATCAACTAAGCCCATTATGAATATTCCCAGACCCAAATTAGAATGATCCGCTACTCATATAGCCAGACATGCAAAAATATTTGGTTACAACCTCAAAGTTGCAATGATTGAAAGAGTTAAAGAGAGGGAAAAATTGTATCAAATATGTCCACCTAATAGGTGAGCAGCCTGACTTCTGACCCAGGTAAACATCGTGAGGCAACGTACACACACTAGGATCCTGTTATTACACGATCACATGCAAATCTGTGGGCTACATGGTGCTGTGCACAGGCATAGCAGATCTTAACGAATATGAAGTTTATTGGCAGAATGAGACTAAATATGCTTCTAAAAAATGCCATCCAACCATTACAATGGGATTTATCAATGCAATTGCCCAAACCTCAAGTGTTGTGTGGGGATTGGGGAGACATGAGAGAACCAACAAGACAAAAATCATTCAGTATGTTGACAGCTTAAAAAAATTTAAGATCATAAAATAACCAATTTCACCTTTTTACTTATTCTGACAACTGCACGCTCTTCTTTGGGCATCAACAGAAGCTGAAGGCGTAGAGGGTATACTTCTACAGTCAACTCTGTCTCAGACAAACCTGAATTGATCACTTTTCGGGTCAATGTTGGGCCTCCTCCATACCTGAAGCCAAATTTATTCTCAGATTAACCAATGACTCCGCAAGAGAAGAGGAAAGATAGTACTTTTGATCAAAACAATAGCTCAGCCCCACAGACTAAACAGATAAGGAGCGCCTAAGAATAATCCAAACCTTCATATGATATGGCCTGTCACAGATGGGGGACAGAAATCCTTACAAGCACTGGCTATAATTGTAAATTTGTGAGCCACCTATTGGGACAGCTAGGAATAGAACATAGTGCATGGTCCAATGCATGATGTGTACCACTACAAGGAAGGCTTAGGTTATAGAATGGTAGAACCCACCTGCAGCTTTGGTGGTTTAGAAAACAAACAAGGGAGATGTATTCTATCATCCCTGCCTTTTGGCCTAATAAGTCAGAAGTCCCATCAATATTGATAATTATTCTTTTAGCCTAACTTATGCAATCTATTATACTATTTTTGGACAAAACACATTTAACAACTGACACAAATGTCCCTCCATGGTAAAAAAGTTTGGTCATCTTGATTCTTTAACTTTTAAAACCATAGAAACTATGGGTGTTGCATAACAGATTAGGGGCGACAGTTTCTGACTTGAACACCACACCCCGCCCCTCCCCCCCCTTGTGATGGACTAATGGTCCAAGTTGACATTTCCGACCCATTTAAGACATGTCCACTCAAACCCCAACCACAAGTTAAAGGATCAACTTGAAACCAGAATTTCTTGGTCAAGTTGGGTTGGGTTGGGTTGACACATCTAGTGAGGAATCACCACCCCTAATTGATCCACCAAACAATTATGTAATGCTAGGAGTGGAAACAGGTCTGGTTGAGGTCAGATTCAGCCATACTGAGTTCCAAATAGCAAAAATCACATTGGTTCTTGAGGAGGTAAATTTTATTTTTTACATCCATATATGACATCTATTTCATTTTCAGGTTTGGGTCTGAGTCCATGTGTTCAGAACTACAACGACCCAAACCCAAACCCATATATCATTGGGTCCAATTCAAAAGATCTAAATCTAGACCAAAGAACTAAATGGGTCCAAATAAGTACCAGACCCTGTTTTCATGGTTCGGGACCAGGTTGGTTCTAGGTAAATGGTACCTATTGCCACCCTTATGTAACACTCACAAATGCAAACCATGATTTTTACAAGTCAAATAATTGAAAGAACTATAAAATTTCACCATGGAGGAGCACTTTTATCATTCGTTAAATGTAATTTGACTCCAAGGACTATACACACGATAAAATGTGAAAGATATGGACAAAAGAGTATTTATCAATACTATCGGTACCTCTGAACATTAGTGCAAAAGGCAAGGACCACAAAACAAAATTTCCCAAAAACAATTCTATTGATCGGAGTGATAAAATTCCAAGGAAAACAATTTAGTCCAGCATCATATAATACTACCCAGAAAAAGTAATTTTAATAGTAGGTGAGCTTCTTTGTTAACTTCCAACATTCTGTCAGTAGCATCAATTTGATTTTAAATAAATAAATAAAGGGAAGCGCAGGGGTGTGTGTGTGTGTGTGTGTGGGGGGGGGGGGGGGGGGGGGGGGGGGGGTGGGTTTGGGTTTGGATAGTTTAACATGCAGACTATTCATAACATCACGACGCAACAAAAGGTAACTAATATGCTTTGCCACAGAAGGTAACAATCACATTTCATAGATAAATCTATGGAACTGAACAAGAACCAAAATAATTTACAAGAAAATGGCATATAAAATCATTACAAATTAAATGAGAGAACATGATTTGAGACTATCCTATAAGTATCTTTTAGACATAGACGAAATGGCATCCATGTTTTAAGAGATAAGCACTGTAAAATAAATAAATAACTGGAGTAAATTCATCCATTATGTGGGGGGGGGAAAAATAACATATTTATGGACTGCTATGAAGAAAGCTATCACTGCATGTTTTGCGCGGACTTCAAGTGGGGCCCAGCTGGTTGCATGGAACAGATTGGAAATGAATGTCTGCATGTGGAAAAGGGTTTGGCCGTAAAAACGGTCGGCTAATTACATAACGGTAACCAGCAGTTTAAGGGACAGCAGAATTTGAGGGTGAATTTCATTCTGATTGAGGTTAAAGTGGAACCTACAGGCTACAGCAATGCACATGGGGTTAGACCATTTGGGGAAAAAATCATATGGGACTCAGTTCATGTGCGAAGGATAGTAGTTAGTGGGTTGAAAATCTGGAATCAGATCCTAAAGGGGGAGGGACCATGGAACCTGTCTTCCATGGCCATAATTTGGGTCCTTTGGAAAGAAAGGGATTATCATTGATTCAAAGGCAGTCTAACGAAGAAAGCAAAGCAAAGTGCAAGGCTTCATGCCTTCATGGGCCTCTTCGATGGATATTTTTCAAACCATACTAGTATCTACTATCCTTCGACTGGTGATAAATTTCAACTTAACTTTGTATGCAATGTCAAGGGAAATCCTAGAGTCACTGGAGTGGGTAGGATCATCCAGGATAATTCTGCATCAATTATGAAAAGCTTTCCAACCCTAAAGGCTACTGTTCGGTTAACGAGGCCGAGTTGATGGCTCTTCAGGTTGTCATCCATGATTCTTAACTCCATATCATAGTGGAGGGAGACCTTCTTGTATCCATTGGGCAAGTGGTCCATGCCTTGCTCCTTGGTGGTCGCAGATGTGACATGTGAGTAAGAAGTGATTGACCCAGTCCGCTCATTACAGGCATCCTTTGTTCATGTTAATCAATGTGCAAATGAGGAAGCAGGTCTCTTGGGCAGACAAGGAGTAATGTTCAGGCAATGAACTTCTGCCAGTGTTATTCCATTCCCGACGTAACTCGCCCGGCTAATCATTCTAGCCGTTTGTATTTTTTGTCCTGAGAGTCGGCAGGAGGGCTTTCCCTTTGCGTGGGTGCTAGGACTTTCCCTCTCCCCTCTTTTGTCAGTATAGCTCTTTTATATTGTACGATGTTTTTTCCATTTTAATGGGATTTACCATTAAAAAAACAAAAACATATAATTAGTAGTATAACACATTTCCTCCTCAGTTACATAAGAAACCATGTGGAAAACTATTTCAAAATTGAAACTCCTTTTGAGTAGAATCAACCATTTTAGTCATGAAGCGATGAAGCTTGAATATGGGTAGTTCAATTGACATAAGGTAGAAAACTATATATACCCATGCAGAAGCACATAAGGAATATGGAGGTGAGGAGGGTGTTGAGTACTATAGATCCAAATAGCATGGCAAAGAAGTACTTCCTTTGATGCTGATATGACATATGACAAAAATGTAAAAGTGAGAGTGTGCGTTATTCTTTTCTCTTCTTTTTTTTGTTTTGTCTTTCATTTTTTGTTAGGTATGTATCTAGTAATCTTTTGTGATTAATTATAACTACACTTGCACACAATCTTATGGCAATATGAAGGTATAAAGAAGCTGAAAGATAAAAGGTTTCTTATCCATGTTTATAAAAGAAGCTGAAAGAGAAAAGGTTTCTAATCCATGTTCATATACAAAACCTGAGACGGTGTGTAACCAGCTTATCCAAGAAAACTCTGGCAGAAACTTCTCCAGAGGCATACAAAGGATACCGTGAGAAATAAACCACATTGTCACTTTAAATAAATAAACACTAAAAGAAATGAAGTGCTGTGGATAATGCAGTACCATAAATTGTCTTATCTGAACTCACCAAGCATACAGTTGCTTCCAAACTTCTTGAGGAAGTAAAATGTAATCACGCCCTTCGATTAAAGCATCATGAAGGTCTATTCCCGCATTGGAGTCCTCCGATGTTGCCTCATAAATTAAATCAGAATTATCAATACATGAAGGCCTCTTGGCATAAAAATCAGAACCATACAGGGATTCCTCATTTGTGGTAGTAGGGATGTCTTGATTCACATAATCAAGCCAAGTTTGCCACCATCTGTTAGCAATCATCAGATATGAGTTACAAAAGATCCCTATGTCATATTTCCAAGTAAAAAAAAAACTATAATCAAGCAAGGTCTGGATATATAAGCATTGAAATAAGGAAGACCAAAGGCATAAGATCACACTACGGAATCTCATTTTGAAATATTAAATGCTGCACAGATCTCATACCAGACCATTCGGAAAGAACCATTATAAAAATTAAAAAAAAAGTTCTCGAAGCAGGAGAGCAAAGAATAAGTGACTTGGCTGGTGCATAACTATTTCAATGGTTGTAAAACCAATGGCTTTTCATTAATAAAGTCATGGATTTTCATCACCTCATCATCATCATCGTCATCGTCAGAGCCTTGTCCCAACGGCTTTTCATCATCTATTGATTAAATAATAATAGTACATTATCTCCTCTTCCAAACATGAAGTTGCAAGCAATGATGATGCTATGCGTTATTTTCCCTACCTCTTCCGACACCAATAAAATATCCGGCTTTTTAAATTTTCCCATTTCCGCATTGTTGCTTGGACAATACAGCGCCTGTAAAATGGATCTTGTTTGTGTTGAAATATGAGCTCAATTGGGAAGTGGACATCAGCAGTTTGACCATAATACCTTTTTTGGTTGGTAAGGTAGAAATGAATCCACAACCTTGTGGTTGCAACAAACTACATTGGCCAATCAACCATAGTCTCAATCTCTTTCATGACCATGGCTCTTGTGATCTGTGAAAGTCACCTATTTTTTTCTTGTTAAGTTTGAGAAAACTTTAACAAAGATTCCTATCCTGTTTTTAGAAGACATTCTTCTTGTGTATTCATTGCCCAACATTCAGCACCATACAACAAAGCAAGTATAAACTCCTACACCTTTCTCCAAAATTCAAGCTTTCACAACTGATATTCTTAAATCATCACCCAAAGTCAGAAAACCCCTTTATCATCATCACCTTTGCTGTTACAGCTTTATCCCTTAAAAACTGAGATGTTCTCTCAATACTCAGCTGGAATAAACAACTAGAGATAGAGCTAAATAAGTCCCATTTTCAAACCCTAAACTGATTTTCCCCCTCTCAGTACAATTCCCAGAAATCCCAGAAATCCCTCATTCTTCATTTTTTTTTTAAGAAAAAATCAGCTCATTCGCTGTAACATTTTCTCCCCTCTCCCCATTCCCATAATAATCTCATAAATCCCTTAAAATACTGCCTACCCCATTGAGACCCAGGACACACAAACACCAAATACCCACACCAAATGCATCCAAACAATCAAACAAACGGATAGACACGGATTCTCATATGAAAAATGGCGATTTTGAGGAACAAATGTAGATAATCAGATTTAGAAGCATCTGAGATGCTTCAAAGAAGACAAATGAAGAAGAAGATCTGAGAAAAAAATGGGTCTTTGATAAGGGAACAGACAGACCTGAGAGAGAGGAGAAAGAAGGCGTCTCCTTCCTTGGTTAGGGTTTCTGCGGCCATGGAAATGTCTCTGACGACGAGCCTCTCTTCCTCCGCCATCATCTGGGAGCTGCATGTAACGTTCTCCACCTCCATCTCCGTCTCCGTCACCGGTTTCCGCTGCTGCTTTTGCTCCGAGTCAGACCTAGGACAGCCGAAAAAGCGAGTCTGTTTTGCTTAGGTTGTGACTTTTTGGGTTCCACCTGCTATTTAAACCGAACTCAGCACAACTTTTCCTAAAATGGTTGAAGCCTTGAAGGGTTGCATGTAGGGCTGTCAATCTGGCCCTTTGAAGAGGGGGCCCGGCCCGGCTTGGCCCGCAAAAGCCCTAAAAGCGAGGGCTTTTCTTTTTGTCCCAAAGCCCAAGGGTAGGGTAGGGCCCTATTTTGAAAAGCCCGCAACCTTGAGGGCCGAGCTAGGGCTTGAGTTAGCAAGCCCGAGGGGGCCCGGCCCGGCCCTTTGTCTATTAATATATAAAACAAATAATATTTATAATATAGAATATATATTTATATATAGAGATTTTTAAAAATATATATAAAGAACTCCTCTAATTAGCAATTAATGATAGAGACTTAATATTTTGTCAAACAATAATAACCAAGGCTTATAAAGAATTTTAATTTATATCCCCATAGATCACAATATTGCCACCTATATTTAATTCTATGTTATCATATGAATGATATATTTGATTCTATGTTTGCCTAACACGACATATTCTTCAATGAAAAGGGAATTCAAGTTGTCATTCATCATATTGATTTTCACCAATGTAAACTATTGAAGGTTAAGAGTTTAGATAGATGATCATTTTATTTTTTTTTGTTTTTTTTTTTTGCTATCAGAGGGTTCCCAACCCTTTGGGTTGGACTAATCCCTTCGGACCCAGAGGGAAGCCGGGTAAATCCCCTGTAGCCCTAGTGAAGATAGATGATCATTAACATTATCATTAAGTGAGGTTGACTTTCAACCACTAACTATTGATCGATGCCAATTTCTTTCTATACCCTTACTTTTATTACTATTGTTGTTTCATTCATGTGGATCCCACATTCGGAGTTAAAAGTTTGTGACTCATGAATCAAATCATCTTTGTCATTCATCTTCGGTATTCAAAGTTTAATTGTTTTGTTATAAAATCCAAGGGTGATTTTCGAAGAATTACAAGTTAGGGTTAATGCTAACTCAAGAGTGGTCGAATGTTTATTTGAACCACATATACAAATAATTTATTTGGAATAAGTCCAATGCCTATTTAAAGTAAATCTAATTGAATCAGACACGACTTGCCAAACATGTTCTCATGGTTCACATTATCGCTTTATAAAAATATATAGAACATGAACTAGTAAAAAAGACAACAACTAGCAAAACTTCAACTATGACAATCTTAATAATAGCCTGAAAACAAATAAAACCGAGTACATTATTTAAATTATTAAGACTGAAAACAAACAAAATCGAGCACATTATTTAAACTATGTAACTACTGCTAGTATGTTAAGGTATTTAAAAGTGTATTTCCTAGTTTCATGTCACAATACTATCACATTATCTTATTTCATTTAATCCTAACTAATATTTTTTATAAAATGATGAAGTAACTTGTTTTGTGCATTCTTTTAGAAGTGTTACAAAAAGATTGACTTTTACATTGCCCCTCGAATAAAGATGGGTTAGCATTATGGTATAGAAGAATAATTATATATGATAATATTAAAAAGAATAATCATTTTTTTCAGCCCTGGCCCGACCCTAGCCCGGCCCTGGCCCTTGAGGGTAGGATAAGGGCTTCGATATTGTAGGCCCGCCGTGGGCTTCGAGGACTTTGACTTGACCTAAGCCCGGCCCGCATATATGAGGGTAGGGTAAGGGCTTACCCCGGCCCGGCCCGGGCTCAGCCCTTTGACAGCCCTAGTTGCATGACAATTGACAACCAATCAAATGCAAGGAGGTTTCATATTAACTTTTTTAATTTAATTCTAATGATCCACTTTTATAAATATATTTTAATTTTTTGAGAATTTTACCCCAAAAAAATACTTTATGTAAACACTAGACCGAACAAAAAATATTAGGCAAACGTACATCTCACAGAGAATCCGTATGGATAAATCAATTTTTTTTATCACTTCTTTTGTGGTCGTTATTAACCTTCGTTTTCTACTTTGAGGGTCGACGACGACCCTCGCTATAACTAGTAAGGGTTGTCGTCGACCCGAAGCTGACATAAAGTCCTCTTTTTTTTTTTACTTTTTCCTTTCTTCTCCAAAATCATTTCAATGATGGAAAAGTCTATACATGCTCATTTGATGAGCCCGCCCCACCCCTTTATTTATTTATTTATTTTACTATATTATCTACCATAATTTAGTTGCAAATATGAACAAACCTGTCACTAATCAAGAACCCAAAATACAAACCTTTATTTACGCATGAACTATTTACCTGCGTGTCCAAGACCATCCATTAAGTGTTCATTGATGAAATGAGGAAGGGGGGCGGGGGGTGGACTTTATAAATAATTATGAGAAACTGAGAACTTGGCATGTTGGCGGAACAAGTTCAAGTTGTCCCACTCAATTCAGCATGTAGCTAACCCACCTAAAAATACTATATTTATTCAAAAAAATACAAAATAATAAAAATAAATAAAGCCTCTTAGGACAAACCATTCACGAGACAGGGTCAAGTATAAATCTTTCAAGGTCATGCTTGGCAAGGAATAAAGAAAGTGAAAGAAGAAGCTCTCGTATTATGACTGGGTAGGATCTCATACAAAGTACTCCGAAAGACATTCTTAAACTGGTATATGATTGTTGATGTGCAACTAGTCATAAAGAAAAAACCCAAACAAAAATTGCAAATAAAGTCATCCAATGGTAAGAAGTTTTTGTGAAATGACGAAATAGGTGATTTGAACACATACCCTGATATCTAATTAAATATCATTTAAATGACAAAAATGTCCCTTCATTTTTCTTTTGATGACTCATGAAAAAATGAACCAAACACGCAATGAGCATGCATGGACTTCTCCATCATTGGACCGAGTTTAGGGAAGATAAGGACTTTAGTCCTGCTCATGGTGTGTTTGGCATCATGCCATTTTTTATGTTCCCATGGGCGGCGCTGCATGGATCCCAGTGAGCAATTAACCCCACTAAGATCTGGAAAATATATAAAAATCTTTAATAAATTAAAGTTGTAGGAACTTTTGACCCTACTCAATGCATGAGTTAATGGGTCATTTGTCTAAAAAAATACACACTAATGGGCCCAATTTTATTTTTTAAAGAAAATTTTCATTTTTAGACATTTTGTCGGTAAGTCTTCATTTACCCTGACTTAATCTCTAAATATGGTATTCTATCTGTATTAGAAGGAGAAAACCATAATATTATCAAAAGTAGATGACGAGTGTTGATAAAGGAGAAAACAAATTATTCGATTTGTAGAAAATAAGTATTTTGTTGACCCCATTGACTCAAATTTCTGGAGCCGCCACCGGTCATGTTCCCATATTCTCATGAGAAGAGATCATGGAAAATATGTATGGTGGGTGTAAATTAATCATTTTCCAATTTTGATCTCACTTGAAATAATTCCAAAATCATAACTGGTTGGCACAGAAAAGTTTGAACAACTTTCTTTTTTAAGAAACAACCTGCCAACACAATTGTTTCCTACTTATTTTTTACCATATAAAGAAGCTCATTTATAAAGAACTCTAAATCCTATCACTCATTCTAAAGGTATGCCACATATTTACAATTTTAAAATATATATGACCCCATTTTGTAATTTTTAAAGGTGCATCACATGGTCACAATCACAAAAGGTGGCCCCAAAGTATAAATCATATAAATTAGTGGGACCGCATTGTAAATCTTATGAATATGCCCCATGTTCTAGTTTCAAAAAGTAGGTACCACTTTATAATTTTTAAAGGTGGGTCTCGTATCCAATCACATAAAAGGTGACCTCACTTTATAATTTCTAAAAAGTGGGTCACATGGTCACAATCATAAAAGGTAGACCCATATTGTAAATGCCATGAATATTGGCCCCATATTTTAATTTCTAAATATAGGTACCGCGTTATAATTTTTTAAGGTGGGTCTCATGTCGAATCACATAAAAGGTGACCTCGCCTTCTAATCTCTAAAAGTGGATCACATGGTCACAATCACAAAAGGTGAATCCATGTTGTAAATGCTATGAATATCGGCCCCATATTCTTGTTTCTAAAGTCGGCATCATGTTATAATTTCTAAAGGCGGGTCCCGTACCCACAATCACAAAAAGGCGGTCCAACATTATAATTCCAATGAAGGTGGGGCCACGCTTAATTCCTATGAACGTGGGCCCCATGTTGTACATTTTAAAGATCCGTATGATGTTGTAATTTCTAATGGTGGTTCCGTATTAAAAAAAGAAGACAACCCCACTTTGTAAGTCCTAAAGGCAAGTCATATGGTTACAATCACAATAAGTGGGCCCACATTGTAAATCTTACGAATGTAGGCCACACGTTTTAATTTAAGAAGGTGAGTATCATGTTGTAATTTTTAATAGTAGGTCCCATGTATGACAATAATAGAGGCCCGCAAACAATAAAAAGCTAGTCCTACACTATAAATCTTATAATTTTAAAGTTTTTATTTTTTTTAAATATTTTTATTTATAATATTACCAAACAAGTTCTGTACAGTACAATCTTTGCATACTAATCCAACATGATTTTATCAAATAAGTTTTGCACAACATAACCTTGGTACAACCACATCTCCAACCCATTAGACCTTACCAGAGAATCGAAAACAACAAGGGGATGATATCAAAATGACGCTCAAGTTGGCGGAAATTAAATCTATTTATTTGATGTGTGGTCATTAGTCAACTTCACACGCACACACACACACACAAAAAAAAAAAAAAAAAAAAAAAAATCTTCCCCAAACTTGCCTATAACTCCATTTAATTATCCAATAGTTTTGCAGGGTCAAAATGGTTGGTTTTTATAAATATTGGAGATACTTTTAAAAAATCTCTAACAATCAACAACAAAACAAAGAGATCTATGGGAAAAAAAATTCACTTTTTCATTCATGAACATTATAATGCAATTTCGCGGGATCACAATGGCTTAGTTTTTATAAAAAAATGTGTAATCCCTATTTATTACCATAACTACTTATCTACGTAAAGTATTTTAATACGATTCATCAGTGGAGTATTGCTCATTTCTTTCATTAAAAAAACAAAAACAAAAAAAAAAAAAAAAAACAAGGGTTATCAACAAAGGAGTTGAAGACACAAACCAATGTCCCAAATGCTCAAATTCAACAGATCAATCAACTTGCTTTCCCCGGCAGCTAGATTTAAGGCATCATTAGGGTACGCTTCTATGACTCAATAGAAATGGGAAGCTTTTAACTTTTGCAGAATGTTCCACTTTACCCATCATCTCGTAGAAATTCTTTTATGCAAACTTATAAAAATTCAAGATACTTTAAAAAAAATTATAGAATTTTTTTTTTTGACAATCTAGCAAAGTGTGCTTAGGACCCAAGAGAGAGCCCGCGCACACATGAGAAGACAACTTGCACAAGCAAAAAGAATACCCCACACAGTGGCAAAGTAGCAGCACTGGCCCTGAGATTTTTGGAGCATAAAGCAAAGATTTCAAAGGGGCCCCCCTTATACATTGTATACGGAAATTAGCTTTAAAAAAATGGGTCATAAATTAATCATTACCAAAATTCAAAATATATATAGAAAAATCAATAGTCATTACATCACTTCAAATTCATTTAAACATTACTCTTCTAGCATTTTTTGCTGCAAATGTACTAATCAAATCCTCGAAATCAATCTTATCAACCATGACCTTCTCAATTGACAACATAGCTAATCCATTCAATTCTTCCTGTGACATGGTTGACCGAAGGTAAGACTTGATCAACTTTAACTTTGAAAAACTTATTTCCCCAGAGGTAACTGTAACTGGTATAGTTAGCAATATTCTGTATGCAATCTATGTATTGGGAAAACAACCATCCATCACCTTCAAATAATTGAGCACGTCAATTGGCTATGTTGTTTCTTTTGGCAAAACTTCTTTCAACACTTTCAATTCTGAAAATAAGTCTCTCCCATCAATATCAGAAAGCGCATCCTTGCTAAAAAAAGTTTCAAGATTAGCACAATAGGACATCAAAACTTCATCATTGGTAGCATTTAAATCCTTTAAATTAAACGAAAATCTAAAAGTTTTCTCATATAATTGAAACTATTTGAATCGGCTTTGAAATGATGAAAGAGCTTGATCTACAATATATAAGAAATACTTCACTCTAAAAGATTATTCTGCTGACTGTGTTGCCTCTTCACTATTGTTCTCGTCAAATTGTTTCTATCTATATATGATTCGTTTTTCTTGAAATGTTGGCTCAACATTCATTCTAGCTGCAGCCTCTTTAGCTTCAATCATGGCATCTACAAATCCAGTTTCTCTATACTTTTCAATAAATGCAAGAAGCTCTTTCAACTGATCAACATCAACATCCATGTGCATGTCTTCGTTTTGAAAAAACTTGCTAATGGAATTAACAGCAAATAATAGATTGTGCCAAATAATCATGCCAACTAAAAAATCAAAACTGTCAATTCCATGTTCTGCTAAGAACTCCGCATCATTCTTTGTTTTCGGATCTTCAGTAGTGTGGATCAATTCAACTAAAGCACGCCTTATTTGTGGGGCTTGGTGTCTTATAACTTTGACACTTTCCACACGACTTTCTCAACGTGTTTCCGACAATGGTTTGACCATGAGACCTTCTACATTATCTTTCAACACTTTCCACCTCTTTGGCGAAGATGAAAACAACAAGTATATCCGCTGTACCACTCCAAATAAAGATGTAGCCTTAGAACAAGAGTTAGTCATATCACAAAGTTCAAGGTTAGGACTATGACGACCATAAGGTTTATAGAATGCTCTAGGATTTATTTTGAGTACCCTAGTTTGTACACCCTTGTGTTTTCCTTTCATATTAGATCCATTGTCATATCCTTATCCTCTTATATTATCAAAATCAAGTTCAAGAGTATTCAAAGCTTCTTGAAGTACAATGAAAAGCTCTAACCCCATTGTATCTTCCACCTTTATTGGACTCGTTGAAACATCCACACAACGAATCACAAGAGACATTTGTTCTCCATGGCTTACATCTGGAGCACAATTAAGTATAATCGAGAAATATTTTGCTTATTTGATTATTGCAGTGATTGCATTCTTAATCTCACACGCTATCAATTGTATCAATTCATTTGAATTTTGTGGCTAAGATGATGGTAATGAACCTCACCACTTTTTATTTGTCGAAGGTGCTCTTGCATTGTTGGATCAAATTCGGCAATCATTTCAATTATGCTTAAAAAAAATTCATTAATCTCTTGATAAATCTTCTCATTGCCCAAACGAAAAGCTAAATTATTTTTTGCAAGTGTTTTCACCACAGCCATTATCCTTCGCAACACCCTTTTTCAATGTTCTTTCTCTCTATTGATTTGTTCTTGCACACTTTTATCAATGGTTTCATTCTTGTGCAATCTCATATCTAATTCAATACATTTACTCATGCACATGAGATGCTCATTACTAGTTTCATGAGTTTTTAACCTTTTACCAATATTTTTCCAATATCCAAGTCCATCATTAGCCAATAAAGTCTTGTTCCCCTCTTCATTAAACAACTTACAACAAAAACAAAATACTTTATCCAAAACATCCGAATATACAAGCCACTTTCTATCATGTTTCTCTGCATTGGATAAATGCCGGATGTAGTGTGTGGAAGAGAAATGTCTATTAAGATCATCTTTAGGATAATTGACACCGTCAACTCTTCTTTTAGGACCCCTTTATACTGAAAAGTCTCGTAAATTCTGATCCATCTTATCCCAATTACTCGGATCATCAACATTTGAAGGTTGAAATTCTATATTTTGGTATTCATGTTGACTACCATCATTCTCATTGTCATTTTCATTAATCCACTGATTAATTTCCTCATCAAGTGTCTCTTCATGCTCTTCATTTACTGAATTTATAAATTCTTCATCCTCAAAATTTTCAACTGGAACTGAATCATCTGTTTGTTTTTTAGCAACAACAAACTTATCAAGAGCTCCTTATTAAGATTGAATAAGTGCATCAACTTTTCATTTTTTTTCTTTTTTCAGACCTGAGAGGCACTTTCTAAGATGCATTATTCCATGAAATAATCTAATGCAGAACTCAAGAATCAACGATTAATCTAAATTCAAAAGCTTAAAATTCAGGTAAAATTACCGATGTTGCGAAACAATAGAGTGCTGGGCCAGCATCAATAACTCAACCAACACCATAAGAGCATCTGTAAATCATTAAATCAAATAAACAACAATTAACAAATTTGTCAAACATAACCGATCTACAAATTATTTGTATTTTCATAATGTGATGATTCAACTGATTTTTTTCATTTATAATTAGTGAAAGATCATTTGATTCAATTGATATCGTGGTTCAACTTAGTGGTACCTTTTCTTATCCTTTTATTTTTATATTGAGTTTATGTATACAACAAATTTTTATATAACAAAAAAAAAAGTGAATCAATAGTCTTGTCCCCTTAAAAGTAAAAAAGATTAAAAGAACAAATAAAAATAATAATGGCTCATTTTAAAAATATTCTTTGACACTTGGAAATGAGAGAATATTCAATCACCTGATTCTCTTCTCGGCTCATCGGCACAAAGCGGTGAAACATATAAACGGAAAGTCGAAAACGGTTTTGTAGTCCAAAAACCCAATTTTAATTGGGAATAAGGAGACCCAGTTTTGATTATGAATAAGGAGAGAGAGAGAGAAAGAGAAAGAGAGAGAGAGAGAGAGAGAGAGAGAGAGAGAGAGAGAGAAGTTTCAAACTCTTTTTTCCAATTTTTTACTTTTAAATATAACACAAAATCATTAATTTAAGGCTCTTTTGTAATGGGCTGTTTAGAAATTGGGCCCTTTCTCATGTCTTGGGCGGCCTTTTTATTTTTTATTTTTTACAGACCTATGTATATATGGGCTAAAGAAATTTGGGGCAAAAAAGAATGGACAAAAATTGAGGGCCTAAAGCCCAAAGCCGGCTCTGCAAAGCAGCCCGCATAAGTAGAAAGAAAACCCACACAAGTGAGAAAAGGTGGCATAGCCAGATTTCAAGCCATGGGCAACAAGGTGAGAACTACTATAGAAATTAACCAAAAAAAAAAAAGATATATGGGATTTTTTTTAAATTTTTTCATTATTAAAGAATCACAATAGCATGAACTTTGTAGCATATGGCGACACAATTTACTCCACTACCTACCCAAGCTGAGCTACCTGCATTAAGTAAAAGAGACCTCCATACTCCGTGGGCACGGGGCAGTCACCTCGTTGAACAAGAGGCCATATCCAAAGCTCACATGAAAATCTTAGGCCCACCACTAACTAAATCCAATGTGAAAATTTCGAGTCCACCCCAACAGCTAACATGAAAATCCTCATTTCATCCACAAAATCCACTTACCTGTTTGGATCCACCCTGTTCGAATGAAAAATCCGGAGTCCCCTGTATGTCTGAATCCCACTCATTAGATAATAAATATCTACTAGCAACACCCCGTGCTATGCACAGACCACAGAACCACTAAACGCACAGACTAAGATGTATTATTTTTATTAAATAATTTATTTAGTAAACTGTTTAGTCATTTCTCTGTTTTGATTTTGATTTTTATGAGTTTTTCATATGTTTTATTATTTATGTGAGGTATAAATGGAACTTGCTGAAACTCGGGCAGGTGTAAAAAACTTAAATGAAATACACATTAAAAATAAAATAACATAGTAAATGAGAGTAAATGTAATTTTAATAACACGGGGTTCACAATATAAACATTCGTACGAATTTTACAAATGAGAAGGCACTGAATTCAAATTTTGAAGTGTTTACATTGACCTCTAGAAATCTAAAATATTTACAAATTATAACAAAGACAAAATCAAACAAACGATTTATGTCGAGTAATTGTAACTCCATCTTTCAAGTAGTTCACGGTGGACCTGTAGGCAAATGAAAACCTATTTAATAATTTTATAATTATTTACACATTATGTTAATGGAAAATATTCAATTGAAACTATATCAATAGTCATCATAAGAGGACATTTTTACCTAGAATATGGAGATTTCCTTTCATATGGTGTTGTTGTTGTTAAGTCCATCCTCTAAATTTTCTAAAGCCTTCACCGTTGTAAGGTTTAACTCGATCTCTTCCAACATTTCCCCTAATTTTGTCATGTCTACGAAATTAGTCTTTAGCTTAGCGTGGATGTCTTGTACCGGCCAAGGAAGAGGTAGAGTGCTTACTATGGAATGTACCAAATTTATAATATTCGGTTCGAATCTTCTTTTTTTTAAGATCGTAGAACAACTGTTCCTTCTTCAGCAAATAATTCCTAACACATTTTCCTTCAACCATTTTCACTTTCCTGAACTGTATCCATGAGAGCTGAATATATTTTTCAAATGACTACAATAGGTCGACAAACTCCACCACATGCCATGGTCGCAAAATTTCAAATATCCTCCTCTTTGCAGCATCCCAAGCCGGTGGCAATGTCTCGGTAATTTTTAATCATTATATATCTTTCGGGGATGAAGTTTTTACACTCTCTCAACCAGAGTTAGTTGTATTTTGCGTGAGCCATGCTTTGATATTGGGGTGTCATGCTCGAACGGTTTATGTTCAAACTCATATGTCCACTCCCTAACACGTAGAGAGTCATTGTCACGACAATATTTGAGAGGTGCACTCATCTTATCTGGTTTAGTTTTGAAACATTATTCTATTAATTATCATTTAAATGAAATCAACAACAGTTCATTCAAATTAGCAACAACATAGTAAACAAGTTATAAACTTGACACACATTATAAAATACCTGTAAAATGAGCATAACGACAATTAAGCAACCGCACGATAAAATATAATTATACACAATTTAAGAAAAACTCAACCAATCTTTGTCCCTTTGTATTTTTACATTAAATTCAACAGATATCAAATCTCATAACATGTTTTAATGGGGGATATCGTTAAAGACTTCCTAGTACACAATATTTTTGGTGATATTATTTGGCGTCCCTTGTTTATTGATAAGAAGCATCTTCAAACTTGACGGAGACGTAACATGCGACAAAGCTACATATAGCTGGCCATATGAAAATACAGGATTCGGGAAGTACACACCCACATTCTTTAGAATCTGTCCCTAACTCTTATTTATGGTCATTGCAAATGCCAGCTTGATAGGAAATTGTCTTATTTTCAGTTTGAATGTCGAATCACCAGACGCCGATGCTAGGTTAGTACGACTTATCAATACAATTTATCTAACGTGAGAACCTGTCATGACTTTAGCTTGTACGACTTTGTCCCCCATCTTGTGAACAACTAATCGGGTACCGTTGCACAATCCCCAAAACTGATTCAAGCTTCGCAACAACATTATTGGAGCTCCATCTTTAAACTCCAGAGCATGACTTGGTAATCCCAGCAAGTCCAGAGAATTCAGAAACTCCGGAGGGTGCAAAACATGATCCATAGATTCTCCTGATGTAGGACATAACTTGTCTGCGCTATAAAATACCAGCCTTTCTCCTGGTATCATTGATAACATCATCGAGTTCAGCTGGTCGACATCGATGTTTTTCGGAGCAAATATTCCACGCTCACTTAAGCAGGACAAATCGTAGTACCTATCAATTAGCTCTGGATAAGTTGATTCAATCAACTGCTGTACTCCCCTTTCATCATTTCGTATGAGAAACTCATATGGGATTTTGATCCAGTTTGGATCATAATCATTTCCAAATAATGTCCCGGATACCTTTCCCTTGCCAACCATCTTAATCCACTCCGTGAAATCATGTAACCGAGATCGTAAAGTTTTAGAAACATTGTTTGTCCTAACACGCATATTTATATTCAAATGTAAAACCTGGCAATATTTCCAAATACTCGACCTCGGCAACGAAGCTCTAACTATTTGTTCACGTCCCCCATTTGTTATAACCGGCAGTATCTGTCTGAAATCTTCACCAAGTACAAATAATTTTCCTCTAAACACCTTCTCAGATGAACAGTTACTCGTATTTTATAAAATGTCTCTAAATGTTCGATCAACAGCGTCAAAGGCGTAGTGACTCAGCATGGGAGCTTCATCCCATATGATTAAATATGCTTCATTAATTAACATGGCCAAATCGGTCCGATGGGTGATGTGACAACATGACGATTGGTGGAGGTTTAGTGGTATTTTGAAACGGGAGTGCACAGTTTTTTCGTTTGGCAAAAGCAAGACAGCAATTCCCGATGATGCCATCGAAAGAATAATTTTTTTCTATGACCTGACCTTTGCTATTAAAGTCCTCCACAAATACGTCTTGCATGTTCCTCCACTGCTATAAACAAAGAAGAGACCCCTCGTCCGTCTCATGTACGCATCCATTATCGTGTCGAAGTCCCTCTTCTGATTATCATTTAAGCTAACATGTAATGACTTGAACAGATGACTTTCAGTTGTGCCATCATATTCGAGTTCTTCCATCATAAGCTTGTTTGTCACAATCTGGCCTAACCGGTTAGATGGCAGTGGCATGGGGGGAATTATGTCAATAATCTGCCATTCATATTCAGTATACGCTCGATATCCAGGAGCCCTAATATTTTCAATTCACTTTCATCAAGATATCTATCTCTGTCTCCAAGTTATCTCCTCGTTCGGCTTTGTAAATCATCCGTTAGGTCCACCCAGTGTTTTTCCCACAATTTCGTGGCATCTGTAATTGCCGAGAACATCAGCATTGAACAAAGCATGTTTCTGAGTTGGGAACATGTGGCCCATGTGTCGGTTAGTGCCTCATGCCATTCACCATCATGTTCAAGCAGGCCAAGTGTAAAGCATGCCGATTTGTAAGTTCTAATATCCTCATAGCATTTTGCCCCCCGGCCCTTGTTAAGTAGCATACCTAGATAATGACGTTCTCCCGAGTTTGGATGTGCATAAGCAAGTCTACCAATACACATACGTTGTTTTCGCCTTGTCCACTGTTTTTGCTTTGCGTTCCAGACCCCCAACTTTGTTGGGAACTCAACGTATGTGAATTCATTAGCATCCTGGTGGTTCATATTCACTTTGAACCATTTGGTATACATTGTGTCATGAATGCCATCCCGATTAATGATGGACTCAACATCATCCGTGTCCCTAAACACAACAAACTATTCACCTGGTAGATAATATTGTAAACTTTGCACTGAGGGATATTGTTTTTACAAGTAAAACTCGAATATTTTCCAGCATGATTCAATCGAAGATATGTATCGACCGTCTTGAAATTGCTTAATCTCATTCATACATCTGTACATACGTTCTCCACTGTTATTAGGCTGTACGATATTGTCCTCGATAACAATCGTTGTATGATCTGGACCCTTATGAATGTACTTGTATAAGTACTTGATGACCTTGATGTTGACACACCGCTCAACATTTACGTGCGAATCATATCTTACAATGAGATCACGATTATATGGATTAACCCATCGGTTATCTACATAAAAAACCGTTGATTCTATACGTCATGTTATTATTTCGATGTTTGTAGACCACGAATTCATTCTCCGCTATTGTCATGGCACTGACAAATGGTTTTGGATATCATTTTGAGCACTTTCCATTTACCATACATGGAGCATTCATAATTTGATAACCGCATGGCCCGTGTAACATGCATCTCATCACAGCCGCGAATGCCAATGGATCTTCAACCACACTTGATATTTCCGCCAAAATAATGTCATCAATCTCTTCTGGTAACTGTGGTTTGTCCTCACCAGTCAGAGTGAAGATGACGTGGGAATGTGGTAATCCTTGTTTTTGAAACTCAATGACATGAATATCTGTTAAGAGTGTGAGGATTTTCATAATTAATAGAATGTTTCAAAGTCATTCGAACACAATAATACAATTTCAAAAATTAGTAGTAAACGTTGAAGTTAAAGTATGCTAATAATTGAGTTTGTTTACCTGTAATTACTTTGCCGAAGATTTTTTTTTTTAGGTCCTCCATCAGTTGTTTCAGCCTAACCTGGAATACCTTTGCAACTATATCTAGCCTGTCTTCAGTGTGTTGACTAGGGAATTGTGATAGTTGTTGTTGAATTTCTGGCCAACTTGGGTTACATGTGAATGTTATAAATAGATTGGGGAATCCCATCGTACGATAAATAGTCATAGCATCCTGATAATGTTGTATCATGTTCCTTGGACCACCAGTGAATGACGAAGGAATAATGTAACACATACCAACTGCAGTTGCATCCGTATCACCAGCGTTGACCGCATCCGTAAACCCTTATACAAATTTGCACGCAAAGTATTCTGACTGTTCCTAATGAAACTAAGCATTTCCTGCTCTATTGTCGCATAGCAATCAACCACAAACTGTTGGAACAGTCGATCACCCTGAAGCAATGACGTCCCTTCGCCATCTCGAGACATCAGTCTAAATGCATAGAATTCTCTAATCGATACACCCTCACGCATCTAGTTTGACCCATGTGCAAACTTTATGAACTTTGTTCATCCATCAGTTCCATATGAAAATAGCAACGAGCATTGGAGAGGCATGTACGAAGGGTGTGTTTCGTTAATCCTCTGAAGATTTCCATCTAACTTTCTAATTATGATGTCTCGATTTCCTGTAATTTCAGTCTCATCTCCGACAATGATGGTCGCACCTCATTTGTGGTGGGTCTTGCATAATGTCTTCCTTCCCATGAATGCAGAATCCGGACATGCAGATTTTGATTACCATTTTCATTCAACTTATCTCTTGCATTATGGAACAATCTTACATAATGATTAATCGCATTTAGCATTGTCTGCAAGCCTTCCAATACAGTCAAGTCAATCTCATTTGCATCATTTGCATCCCCGCTTCCTTGAACAACCCTTAATCTATTGGGCGTTTCTGTTCCGTATCATATATATAGCTGAGCAAACTTAGGCACGTCTCCAGGTTCAAGAAGTAATGAACCGATCATGTGATAATTTGATTCACTTATCCAGAAAAAAAGATATGGTCCTCTTCCATCGAGCACAGTGCGATCGATTTTTCCACCCATTGACGTGAAGGACAACATCGAATTGTATGTTCTTATTTTCTCCATGAATCTTGATTGAAGGAATTGGCTCTGTAGAAATTCGGGCGTGTTTGGTAGTAGTGGCAGCATCACCTTTCCTCCATGATAGCACATGCTAAACTTTGGTCTTGAAATTGAACTATCACTGATTCTTTCATCAAGCCACATAATAGTTCTACAGTGAGAGCATATTGCAACTCTGGAACCGAAGCTCCATCGCGTGGAGATATTTTTCCTCCTCGAGCAGAATATTGTATTATTTCCTGTAATTAATTTTTCTATCAGCCTTTAAAAACTTAGTATTGTCGGCTAATGAAAGTGAGAAGCTAAAAATAATATTCGGTACTTGATGTTGAAACAATTCTGTTGCCCAAAGTCACATCGTAATTAGATGTTGAAACCATTCTGTTGCCCATCGTCACATTGGAATGAGATTGTTGTTGTTGCTTTGAACGCAAGATTGTGGATCTTACACGTCTTGCCTCCTTTTGCATGACTCTTTTTATATTCCCTGGTTGATCTTGTTCGTTTTGCATCGAGTGACGGATTTGACTCGTATTTTTTGTGTATTTGCACCTAGAATTGAGTGGTAGCAATTGCATATTATTAGTGTAGATTATAAGAAATATATGATATCGAGTCATGTAGATGTTGAAGACGCATATATTTATCGACTACTGTGTGAATGAAATGGTAGCCGCTGTTAGAATCGATGGCTAGTTGTATACCACAATTAAAAGGCCCTATAACATCCCTAGTATAATAGATAGGAGTAAATCAGGCGTAATTAACTACCTAAACACCTAAATGCAGATTTAATTTTGTTACTATGGCCCCCGGTACATATTTCTAGTTTTTTTTTTTTTAATTATGTATCTTTTTCTCGAGTGAAGTTTATATTTCGTTACAGTTGAATTAATTTTGTTTCGTTTTCGACAGAGAAGTAAATCAAATGATCTCCAAATCTATCAACTATAAAATATCTTTAATATTTCAAAATTACCTTCAATGTCTCACTCAATTTCTGATGAAACAATTTCATATACAAAGCATAGATATTGAGGTACAGCCTATCAAGACAATGATATTCAGGAATAGAAATAGGAAATGCATGAAGGCAATGTTCTTAAACTTTATTTGATTAGTGTATCTCTATGAATTGCCCATGTAATCCATTCCCCATATATACATAATCAGAACGTGGTTTCTTATGGTTGAAGCTAATGGTGCTTTTTTTTTTCCTGAGTAGTCGCATTTTGTTATACCCCATGTTTCATAGCTCTATTCGCAATATTAGTTGTTTTTTTCCTTTTAGTTTTAGGGACTACTTCATTACAAAACCAAAACTACTACAGCCACAGAAACATCATGCTGCTATAACTGTGTTGCCAACCCCAAAAGGTTGGTCATTAGTGATTAAACCACAATGGAAAATTATATTGGATCAACCAGCTATTATTTGGAAAGGATTTGGTTAAAATTGGGGTATGTAGGGGATCATTTCTCAGGTCCTACTACATGGGAACTTTGAAGATGCAATTTTTTTCATTATAAGATGAGTTCCGCTTCAGCTTTTGTTTGTTTTGGAGCAGTGTAGAGGCCATAAGAGCATAATCTCAAAAGAAAGTTGGTATTTTTTTTCTAATGTGCTAACCAAGTAGAGTTCTCTGTGCATGCAGCTGACTTATGATTTGCTGCAACTTCCTTTCTCTTTCTCTTTCTTTCTTTCTTCTCTCACTCTCTTCCTCTCCATTT